>OY757309.1:61069944-61639944 GCA_963583905.1 Stenurella melanura
TTCTGTGGAATTCATCGTTTTCATTTGGAGCGAAGTTCTATTGTAGTTCGTCTATTTGAAATAAATCCATAAGAAGAAATTCATGGGTGTTAATTTATGGAGATCTATGAGCGGGCGAATATATATTCTCCACTTGGAGAGCACTATTCCAGGGAATATGACTCGAACGGCCTCCACTAAAACATTTGCAGTGCAAGGTGCCATCGTCCTGTATGCCATGAAGGAAAGCCCCTACTGCCAATTGGTCTTTAGGTAAGCCAGATGCCAATCTCCACGCGGCAGCTTCGATCTCTTGTAATATTTCCCCAGCCTCTTGAACATGCGATTTCAGCTGTGACTGGTACACTTAGGCAAGGTATTGTTCACCATATCGCAAGTCTAGGGCAGCTTCTAAAACTCTAAAATATTGTCTGGAGTATTTCCGATGCTTGGCCCCTTAATGCCAGGACTAACGCCATAGTATTCTCTTCGTTACTCCGATTATTCGCACACGTAGCTACCTCAAACCGTCTCTTGAAAGTGGTCCATGAATTTTAACCGTCAAAGGAGGGAGGTTTGAATCGCTGATCTGATATCACTTGCTGGCTTCCTCTATACCTCGCTTAAGCCGGTCTATTTCTCTTTTGGCTTCTTCCTCAAACCTGTCCACTTTTCTCTCGACCTTATGTACTTTTCCTTTGACGTCACTTACTTCTCCTTTGACTTCGCATATTTCTGCCTTGACTTCATTTCAGTTCTTCAGTGACAACATGGTTTTCTGTTGGTTTTCTATTACTTTTTTTTTAAGTCGTCTATTTCTTCTTGATGCTTTATATTGAGGTTTTCCATGATATTTCTCAATTCTTCTTCACGCTTCCCTTATTCGTGATGTCTTCGTTCTCGATACATAGGAATTTTCCTTAATTCTTCTTGGCGTCTTTGTTCTTGTTCTTCTTTTTTTTTGTTGACGTGTTTGTTCTTTTTCTTGTCGCCTTCTTTCCCCTTCCTCTTTCTTTTCCTGACATTTTCTCTCCTGTTCCTCTTTCTCTCTCGCCTTCATTTTTTGAATTATGCCATGAAGTCCTGCATTTGTTTTTCGAATGCCATACTTCTGGTGTTAGAGACATATGTCTACGTTAAAATCAACTGAATTTAACAAACACGTCAGTATCGGCAATGGAATTTTCAGCACGAAAAAGTCTTATTTAGAGTCTTTGCCACTATCCAGTTGAAAAAAAATTAATAATCTCCACTACTGTCCAAATAGAAAGGTTCTAGAATTTTCACGAAAATGCACTTAACTACACGAAAGAGTCTTGTTTACAGTCTTTATCACTTCTCAGTTCAAAGAATCCAATTACTATCACTAATGTCGTAATAAAAAGACCCAGAAATATCTTAAAAATTAACTATTTTCCTGTTCGAAAATAACCCTGGAACAATGCCCAGCAAATTAATCCTCCGTGTAAGCACTAACTCCGAGAAGAATTCTGTCCAACTGTCTTGAACATTTCCAAACTATTCCCAATCCCACTTCTGACACCCGTGCTTCCACCCCTTAGGAAATCACCCTTTAAAATCCGTGGGTTCAAAAATTGTAACAAGCCACTTTATTGAGTAACTTACTGAAAACTTCACAATACTTTCATTAACTAAAATACACGTTTACTGTCTGAAATAACCTTTAATACTGTTCATTATTTGATATTTACAGTTCACTTTGTATTACTTCGGATTTATGTAACCTCAATCCATTTGAAAACCTTCTTCCCGTGCATTTACATCGGCTAATATACGCTACAAGTTACATCTAGAACCATCTATCAAAATCTATAACGTTCTCGTGCGGTAATTTAGAACAATGTAGCAGTTTCTAGAATAGCCGTGCTACTAGTGTCTCATAGATGGCGTGCAGAGGTAGCACCCTGGTATTGCAGTTGCCTATCACCATTGCTACCTAATTCCGGCTACTACTCATGCTGTTGCCTCCAGTGGGCGAAAACGTGTAACAGGATATTATAACAAAAACGTATATAACACTGCCAATTTGAGGCATGGGTAGAAAAATTGTGAGTGAAATTATATTATCTATACAGGGTGATTCACGTAGGCCATTCATTAGAAGTTATCCAACTTGCAGTTAGATTAGAAACTTGAAATTTGGTATGCAGCCATAATCGATCATGCCAGTTCTATCTAAAATATTTTCATTCCTCCAACTATACAGGGTGTGCAAAAAATTGGTACCAACTTTCTAATTTTAAATGGAAACCTATATTTTTCTTTACATGGTTCGATTGGTCATTTAATTCTGAGTTTAGAGAACCTAAGTTATGTTAACTTATCTATTACAATTTTTGACATATGTCCAATTTTTTGAAAAAAATTGCCGCTGTAGTAGTTTACGAACAGATTTGTATCTCGCAAACCTTTCAAAATTATGAAACCAAATTTGTGAAGCAGTTAGCTGGAAGTCCAGGCTAACTTTTGATGTCCCATCGGTGGTCCCATTTTGTACCATATGGGCGCAGTCGATTTTCAAATGTCGCAATCAAAAATTGTCAAAAAGTCAATTTTTTCAAATGGCACCTACTATTTTTTTTCACACCATTCGAAAGAAAATTGAATTTTGGGGTGAGTTACTTAAGCATTCCCTATATCTAACTTCACCCCATATCGAGTTATTCAATAAAAATCAAGAAATACCTTATCTTGGCGAGAGATTCCTTACTTCATCAAGTATGCCATGGAAACAAAAGACAGTTGTAATAATTTTTAAAGAAAAATATGGATTCTTATTTAATTACACACAACACCAGCAAATTATTATTAACGAACAAGAACAATGTTGACAAAATTCTGACGTAAATGTTCAATGTGACCACTATATTTTTGTTCAAATATTCTATTATTCTACTTTCAACAGATTGCGTAGCACATCTTTGCGCCTACCATTTCTGACGCCAGAAATCAATGCAAAATTGAATTTTAGGGCCACTTTTATTAACATTGTGTACTTATGTCTATTTACAGTCGTTTTTGAGTTATTGGCATTTTTTGAAAAAAATATTGTTTTTTTTTTCTCAAGTGTAGTAGGCTTTGGAAACAATCATTTCATTTTATTTTTTATTCAAAAATCGTATTGCAATAATAAATAATAACAACAAAATAATAACAAATAAACAGATTAACAAAATAATTATTTCAATACAAATGCTCAATGTGTGCACCGTTTTCACTGACAGAATTTCGTCAACATTGTTCTTGTTCGTTAATAATAATTTGTTGGTGTTGTGTGTAATTAAATAAGAATCCATATTTGCCTTTAAAAATTATTACAACTGTCTTTTGTTTCCATGGCATACTTGATGAAGTAAGGAATCTCTCGCCAAGATAAGGTATTTCTTGATTTTTATTGAATAACTCGATATGGGGTGAAGTTAGGTATAGGGAATGCTTAAGTAACTCACCCTAAAATTCAATTTTCTTTCGAATGGTGTGAAAAAAAATAGTAGGTGCCATTTGAAAAAATTGACTTTTTGACAATTTTTGATTGCGACATTTGAAAATCGACTGCGCCCATATGATACAAAATGGGACCACCGATGGGACATCAAAAGTTAGCCTGGACTTCCAGCTAACTGCTTCACAAATATGGTTTCATAATTTTGAAAGGTTTGCGAGATACAAATTTGTTCGTAAACTACTACAGCGGCAATTTTTTTCAAAAAATTGGACATATGTCAAAAATTGTAATAGATAAGTTAACATAACTTAGGTTCTCTAAACTTAGAATTAAATGACCAATCGAACCATGTAAAGAAAAATATAGGTTTCCATTTAAAATAAGAAAGTTGGTACCAATTTTTTGCACACCCTTTATAGCTGGAGGAATGAAAATATTTTAGATAGAACGGGCATGATTGATTATGGCTGCATACCAAATTTCAAGTTTCTAATCCAACTGCAAGTTGAAAAACTTCTAATGAATGGCCTACGTGAATCACCCTGTATAGGTAGTATATGTTGTATTTATCAGCAAATTAGTATGACATAAACTTACAATATTCATCTGCTGATCTTGAATTTCCTTGTAAACCTCTACAATTTTCATAAGGGCAGCACCTGAAACCAAACATAATTCTGTTAATACATTTCATTTTCATACATCCATGATATGTGCGAGTGGACATGCAACCACATCCATATCTCAATATAAACAACATAAACACACCACACATATTAGACAATTCCGAAATACAAAACCAAAACTGCCATGAAAAGAATAACAGAAGTGTTTTCTTGATGTCTAAATTATTTTATATCAGTTCTATCAAAGTGACCTATTTACTCGACACCGAATGCTCGTTTGGGGTTCGCACTACTAAGACAAATACTCTTATTGGCCTTTATAAAATGTTATTTTTTAAACGACATTGATCTTCCTAGTAGCAAATAGCCAATTAAATAATAACAATTTTCAATTTACATAACATGTAAAATATTTCATATTTCATTTCAGCGACCATATTTACATTTTTTTTCGAATTATCAAAACACCTTTCCGGCTCTACAACAAAAAACACTTTGTTCTCACATCTTTGCGAAGTTGAAAATGTGACTTTCACTGCAAAGACGTAACGCAATACTTCTTGCCGTATAATGCTTTTAAAGTCGCACCCATGCCAACAAGACAATGTAATTATACTGGTGGGTGCAAAAACGACTCTCGCTTTGAGTAGATGACTTCCCGTCATGGCATAGAACCTATAACATTCCCTTTTTGTCGGTTTCAACTTATTGTTTATTACTGCTTCACATTATATGAAATTAACACCGTAGCGTTAGTAGGGGGTGTATAAATTGTTACGGTATACCGATGTTGTAAATCTCAAGGAGTCTTCCTTCCCTCTTTTCGATAAACGATTTGATTATATAGTTCTTCTCATTCATATAACAGGTTAAAAAAATTGCAAAGAAAGCCGAAACTCCGCCTTTCACTCTGAATGAGGGGCAAGTCGACTCATTCGCATATGTAATTTGAAATATGGAAAGTGTGCTAGCTAGCACCTTAGTTTCGTTGTGAAATATTACAAAATGGCCATATTATTGTTTAATTAATTACATTGAAGGTTACGTGTACGCAAAATGCGCGAAGAATTCTGTTATTTCTCTGCATCTCTATAAGTACTCTATGTAAGCTTGATAACAACTAAATATCCTTTGTTTCTCAAACGCGATAGGTTTCCTGTTTCACAAGCACCTATGACCTACAGAGGAAAAACGATAATTCTTGATTTTTCGTTGATATTACACAAAATTTTAAAAGTATTAATTTGTGTACTGAAACAGGTGGACGTTATGTGAAGCATTTGTTATTAATGTATTTTCTAGAATAAACTGTACTTTTCTGTTATTACAACATTTTATTTCATTCTAGAATTGTAAATACATGTTAAACACAAACGAAGGAACAAACTGTAATTCCTTTAATTTTGATTAATATTACAAAAAAAACAAGTACCTCTTTGCAGCCCTTTCTATGCTCTGCAAAAATATTCAAGTATTCCGCAATTTTAGCTTTCGTAGTATGTATGATTTTACGACTTTCAGAGGTTGTAGAAGTCACGGAAATATAGTTAGATCTTCTGGCCCAACTTTTGTTTATAAGGCTTCAAAAAATCATGTACTAAAATTTTTTAAAAATTGGCCGAACGCCACTTTCCATAAGAAAAGTGCGGGGTTCTTTATACCACCCATATTTTTATACCAATAGCTTCCTGAAGTTACCATAAAAAACTGATGAGAATTAGAACTTACTTTTTCTAGTACTGAAAGCGAATATTTTTTCACAATTTTTTTTCCTTCTTCAATTCTTTGGGACTTCCTGCCACATGTATGTTTTCTTTTTAAGCGGTGCTTGGGGAATCTACAAAATATCACAATTAACCAGTATGTTACTGGTAAATAACCTCTACACCTGTGACTTTTACGTCAAAGGATCAGTTAAAGGTTGTTTTTTTTTAAATAAACAACACAAATAAGTATAAAAACTTGAAACTAAATATTTCGCCGACGTTTCGGAAATCTATTCTGTTTCCTTTTTCAAGGCTTTTTTTGAAAAATCTTTTTTGCTGTGTATGATAAATACACAGCTCTAAGAATGTTTGTTATATTCAATATCCATAGATACTTACTATTTACATAGAACCGTTGATATAGTGAACAGTTTTTTTAGTTTTTATACAATGTTAAGTTTGTGAAGTTCTTCTCTTAACACTGGCAACCAAGTTGTACAGACATCCACTCGACAGACATCTATCCCCATTCAATAATATTATCGCGGATTCTTGGGGATAGATGTGTGTCGAATTGTTCCGTAGATGTCTGTACAACTTGGTTGCCAATATTAAGAGAAGAACTTCACAAACTTAACATTGTACAAAAACTAAAAAAACTGTTAACTATATCAACAGTTCTATGTAAATAGTAGCAATCTATGGATATTGAATATAACAAACATTCTTAGAGCTGTGTATTTATCATACACAGCAAAAAAGATTTTTCAAAAAACCTTGAAAAAGGAAACAGAATAGATTTCCGAAACGTCGGCGAAATATTTAGTTTCAAGTCTTTACACTTATTTGTGTTGTTTATTAAAAAAAAACAACCTTTAACTGATCCTTTGACGTAAAAGTCACAGGCGTAGAGGTTATTTACCAGTAACATACTGGTTAATTGTGATATTTTGTAGATTCCCCGAGCACCGCTTAAAAAGAAAACATACATGTGGCAGGAAGTCCCAAAGAATTGAAGAAGGAAAAAAATTAAGATAATGCCACAAATAACATTTAGACAATATTTTTTCACAAAGTTGATAAAATTTTTAAAAATTATTTTCTTGTCGAATGTATCAGGATACTATTCGATACAAAGTAACATCAATATAATTTAATATTACAAGAGTAAATTGAGTGTCAATTTCTAGTTCTCAATTATCACAACATGCAATAACTCAACATAAAGGCAGTAGGGACATAAAATTACTTATAATTGAAGTTAACGATATTACGAGTTATATTTGCTTTGCGTCCGATGTGTGTTTATATGGGTTATAATTATATTATTGGTTGCTGCATTCCTGAAATGCAGATAATGCCATTCAGATGGAAACGCGCAACACCGCAATCCTAAATAGCTGTGGTCTAGACTGAGTAATATGCCATTTCCCATGAAATGTTTTTCAATCTATATATCTCATCCCGTGTTTAATATTTAAGAGGTCATGAATTTTTCCTTTATCTTGAATGCAGTACAGTTGGCGCCTATCAAATGTTGACGAATTTTGGTTTTCATGGAAATTTCTTCTGAATTTCATTGTAGTAACAGTGAGAGGGTGTATTGTCAGAAAAAATATTACTTTATTATTTTTCATCACAATCATGATTGGAATGAGAACAGAATAATATAAAAGAGGTTAACAAAACAATTCGCTAATAGTATCTACATATCAGTGGAAGAAGGTTAATACTGGTGGTTTTATTCATTAACTTAAACGATTGTGAAATAAAATGATACAAATGAAGTATATTAATAATAATGAATATGTTTTAATGTATAATAATCCATAGATACATTTATAAAATAAGAATAATATAAACTAACCTCTATATATTCCGAAACTGTAACAAAATAACATAGCAGTAACTAGAGGTAAAGTGGACAAAAATTGGTAGATTTCTAAAAATTGGCATTGAAATTTAATATTAATATATTACGGCAGAGCCACTAATTTCCAATCTAATTGGCATGGATATAATTAGAGGTCTCATATATCATAAGAATCCACGAGCATTGCCCAATAATTTTGAATAAATTGCCAGACTTGATCAAAGTTGGCCGGCCTAAAAACTTTTTGGTATATTTTCTTGACTATGAAGCTCCACACGCTCTCAGTGGGGTTCAAGTCCGGACTTTCTGCTGGCCAAAGCAAAACACTGATGTTGTTATTTACCTATTCTCTTATTATTCGTGCTATATGAATTGGAGAATACTTATATTGTAACAAGTGTAGCTACTATAATATTTTGGCGTATACCAGCAGCAGTGTAATATGATTTTCAGGAAATATTTGTCTCACTAATGGTAGCATCACGTTCTATAAAATATTAATCTAGTTATCGATTGCTAATGGTCCATCAATTTGCCAGCACACTTCAGGATCGTGAACGCTTATTCACGCCCAAACATTGGATGTTCTTTGTGCTGTTCCGAGAGACCCTGGGAATAATATTTCTCTCGAGTTTTCACTGCGGTTTCGAAAGTATTCTGATTGATAAATTAGACCGTTTTCTTCATTCTCATTGGAGACCTTCTCTACACCTTGCCTCACAGGTCCTTGTATTTGTTCTTGTTCTTCCTATCCGCGCTTTCTGATACCAAATACATAACTTTTATTGACATTTAAATCAGCATCCATTTCACTCAAAGAACTATTATTGTTTTCCAACTTAGCTATAGACCTCGCTTTCTGCGTCTCAGTTAAATGAGACTCATTGAGAAAAACTCACTAAGAAATCAATATTTGAATGATTTTTAAATATGATTAAGTTGACGTTCTCTTTCTTGATGTTACATGTTTAGTATAGTCGGTGTTCAGTGATTTTCCAGGTATTATAATACATTTACAAGTAAGCTATAAATTTCTTCCAAACATTATTTTAGACGCATCCAAAAAAAGATTAAAAAATTCTACATTTTCCCATGCATACATCATTGACATAAATATCAATTTTGACCACTATTATTGTCACAATATGAACTAAATGCCTTCAATGTAACTCTAAAATGTAATAATATATTTAAACATTTATGTGCCGACAATGATTTTTAAACAAATTGTTGCAAAATTAACGATTTTCCATAATACGAGCCACAATTTTTTTTAATTCACTAATAAACATATTTACACATGTAGGTAACTAAAACTTTTTTTTCACTATATCAAACAAATTTCAGTATAATTATTATTTCTTGTTATAAAATAGCAGTTTTTGTTGTAGAAAACTTAAATAGAGCATATTGAAGGTAATTTGATAACATAAAGGAATATTTTTATATAAACAGAATATTCTCCTAGTTACTTTCAAGTTTTCACAATTCTTTGTAAAATAGTAAAGTTGGAAATATCATGCGCCTATGCAAATAACAATATTTCGTGCAATTTTTATAGTAGAGAAACAAATAAAGCGCCAAATTATAGACTGGACTGTATCAACTAGACAAAATTACCACTTATATTTTTTTGAAAAAAATAACATTTAAAGATATAATATTTGCTAGAAGCATGCCAAAATATATTCTCCTTCTCAACCACCCACACTTTCCTAGCCCCTACGTCCAGCAAACAGATTATATACTTAAACAATTTTTTTCATAAAGTATGCAGGGTGTCCTAGCTCTCTCTCTTAAGACAAGCATTATCCGGAAAATGGTAAGACACAACAAAAAATGTTAAATGGAAATAAGTTATTCTGATTAAAAATATGCTTTTAATCATTTCGTTTTCAAATATATAAGGCACCCTCGAAGGCACCTTAAAAAGGCGGCAAGTTATGCCGTTTACTTTTTCAAATGGACCACCCTGTATATTTTTTAATTTTACTTCCAAATCCACCTAGTGGAGCGGAAGTATAGTAATCGTACAAAAATTTTCAAAAATTTTTGAATATGCGCGACATATCTTTTATAATAATCATTAATCATAGTTACTGTTTTTTGTGTTGCATTATTTCTTACGATTACGTTAATAAAAAATAATTTATCCCAAAAATTTAACTGCTAATATCTCAATGATTAATGTTGAATATAAAATTTGTTCGCAAATAAAAAGAGTGTCCAAAAATATATAGGGCCTTCCATTTGAAAAAGTAAATTTGCATACGTGCCACATTTTTAAGACGCCTTGTACATTTGAAAATAAACCGATAAAATGCCATGTAATGTTATGTAATTGTGTTGTTACTGAAAGAATCAACTGTCTGGGTGGTTTTGCCAACGATTTTTAATATTTGCCCGTAAACTGAGTTTTTCGAAGAACTTTTCATTTTATTAAATAAGTATACTCCCTTCGGTTGCCTGTTTATCACAACGATTAAGATTGAACTGTACACCACAAGCTAGTACGAATACCTTACATAGTTTATCATGAGAACTATGCAACAAACTCTAAAGCGGTGCAGTGGCCTAGGCGACAAGAGATACACACACGAAACTCTCTCTGAAAACCTCCACTGGGATTTGAAAAATCCCAGGATTTATGATCGCTCGACCTCCACTCCTGCGTCTGCTATATGCAAACATTCTCTGTTTTACCCTCGGTAAAAATAAATATGTTGTACATGTGAAGAATTTACAACAGTTACTGTGTGTATCGCCAGCTGGAATCACCTAAATGTATATTTTGTGTACCATAAAAGTATTTCTACATAAATTTTCCGCGTAAACGACAGGACCAACTTATAATAAAGAGAATATTATTTTATCAAAAATGTATATACTTATGAAATATTAGATTAAAAATATTCGGGTACTTGGCAAGTCTGTGAGAATCTTATTCCCTTCTACAGCTTGAACTTAGGATATTTTTTACTTTTGTATAGATTTATACAAAAAAAGACAATTTTTGTAGAAAATATTTTGACGGTGTTTCGAAAACACAATGATTTTAATTAGTCCATTTTCTCTAGGTTTTGACCCAAAATAATTCGTTAACTAAGCAAACGTTGTGCACGAAGATATAGATATAGAATGTGAAAAAAAAATTGCCATGATAGGGTAGCCGCTTTTTCCTTGATATTACTAAATAATGGGGTAATTTATATATCTGACGCCATTTTTTAATAATATCTGGGTAAATATAAAAATATTAGGCAGAAGGACCTCAGTCAATAGCCTATTGAATCATTTTGGTTCAATAAATTCATTTATTACTATTATAAAAATATTGATTTAATGTATAGGACAGAATGAAAGATGAGGATATTGTTACGTATCCGTAAATATTTCATAGTAATTACCCGTTCTAATAGATTAAGTAGGCTCTGCATTGTGCTGTTCTCTGGTCTCGAAGTAGGTAAAATACTTTAGGATTTAAAAATAAAGAAACAAGGGAGAAAAAATGAATCAGTGAATCAGTTAATCCGATATATGGCAATGGCGACTTGTAGCGATTAAAAGTATGCAATTGAAATAAATAGACGTAATTTACGGATATAATTCATACTAATTAATCATTAGATGGTATTGTTGTTTGGTGTTTGGTGTTGACCAAGTTGTGTACATATTATCGAAGTTCTCCACTGAGAGGTTAAAAGTACTAGTTGCCAAGCTGATGGATAACGTCTCCATATCATTTAGGGTTTCGTAATGATTGAAGGTGTGTTGGTTTATTCATATAGTATTCAAACGATAGAGGGTTGTTATACCTCGAAATCCCTTCTTTTTTTAGGCGTTTCAGTTTCAGTTTTAGTTTAACTTCATCTTGGAACTTAAATAGCCGGATAGATTACGTAATCTGAGAGGAGGCCCTACCTAGCCCTCGTAGTATTGTTGGTACCTGGTTGACAATCCTAAAACCTTATTCTCTGATAGAAGGATAACATACGTTATGTAAGCAGTGAATATTGTACGCGGGGAATAACATACAGATTCCAGTTTCGCCGCCGGAACCCTTATGGTCATAGGTGTCCACGGGAAATTATATTACTCCAAGGGCAAGTACCACCTAGCGGGTTCTAACAATTTATTTGTTTGTGACTATATGTTTTTGGTATATGGACAATGTCACATTTCATAGTTCATGTCATATTTCACATTTCATGTTTCATATTTGTAATAATGTATTTTATATCTAGTAAGTATAAGTCTCCTAGAAAAATAGAATTTTTCTAGACAACCTTTAGGTAATAAGAATATTTTCAATTCGGAACTTTATCTAAGATATTGGGCGTTGTTCTGGGGTGTATTTCGGAGTAATTAAAATTAATTCTGACACGTCCAAAAGTTTTCACTCTCGCGAGAGCTCTATAGTGCACGAACCTCGAGCTGTCCTTTTAAATGCTAGTACAACATTTTGTAATCAACGTCTGTGTAAAGTAGACATAAGTATTCGCAATATACCTTTTTATATTTTAAGAATAATTAGTGTTTTATTAAGGACCTACATTAGAGTCAATTTTAGGGATTCAATTACTCTTATATACTAAATGTTTGGGATTAGATGTTAGAATTCCTTGGCGCCCATTCCTTTTGTTAAAGTTATAACATTTAAACATTCAATATAATGAACCTGTTTCCGTCTCCACTGTAAGCTAAGTCGAGAGCCTGAGCCCAAATTTCTTCCAGTTACTTAGGGACATAAATAAAACACGTAACAATATTATACGAAAAAAGGTGCTAAACATTTTCTTGTAGATGCCACGATTTGTGTCATAAGAAACATCGTGGGTTCATCACTGTGTAATAGGGAATTAATGGTCGTTATATTCAGCAGCTGAATTGCGAAACTGCACGCGCTTTCAGAAAGAACATGTAATAACTTCTTTAATAATTGCCGAATTAAAACAAAGTAGCAAATATTTTAAAGAGGGAGGTGCGATCTTTCTAATTCATATGTTTGTTAGTCTCGTTTCTATGAAATAAAACATTGATACGCCCTTGATATATCTTTATGTTAAATTCTGATTGCTTGAAGATCTGATACAAAATCGTTTATCGGAACTGGAATTGCATTATAAAGCTATGAGACAGAGACTATATTTTCATTCCCATGATGGTTATGTTGAGTTAACTTCCTCAGTTTATTAACATTTTGTACATTTAATTTTATAAATTTTTTTCAATATTGGGATTTTGCTTTCGCTCCAATTTAAAATCTCTTTTCATGACATTTTAAACCTATTTCAACAAGAAAAACCGCTGCCTAAGGAATCACTACTTCCACATCTAGATTTTTCATTCAAGTCACTTTAAAGGAAACATCTTGACTATATTTGTCCTCTAGTATGTGGAAATTATTGATCATAGAATTTTAATAACATTTGGGGCAGATGTCATAGAAAAGTTTGAGGCGTTGATGTCTATCACATACGTTAAAAATGACGTTTCTAGTTTACACCAAGTACTTATGTACTTATTTTCCACTATTCACAACCTACCACCTCCCACCCCTTCAGTGGAATCATCTCAATCAGATGTGGTACTAACTTTCAAGTGAATAGCTTAATTTTATGTTAACAATCCCATTAATAATAGAGTGACGGTGTTGGAGTTTGAAAAATATCAGAAAGAAATTTGAGGCCTCTAGTATATACACAAAATCTCAAATTTCTGTACTCTTACCAGCTTCATTTACTTATTTTCCCCTATTTACTCCTATTTAACCCCCAACCCTTCAACGGAATCATCCCAAAATACAATCTTGTTCCGAATGCCGTTATAATACATACGACTACCAAATTTCAAGTGAATATCTCAATTTTATTTTATCATCCCCTTTAGTAATGGAGTAAGGGTGGTGGGAGGGTTGAAAAATATTATTAATAAAACTGAGGCCTTGGCCGAATTTCAAGTTTCTGTACTCTTACCAGCATGCCTTACTTATTTTCCCCTATTTACCTCTACTTACCCCCACTCCTTTAATGCAATCATCTCAAAATATAATCTAGTTTCAGATATCGTTATAATACACATACATGTACCAAATTTCAAGTGAAAATCTAAATTTAATTTCATGGTGAGGGGATGGAAAATATTACAAAAAAACATGAGGCCTTCACTTCCAGTATATACACCAAATCCCAAATTTCTGTACTCTTACCAACTTGCTTTACTTATTTTGCCCTATCTACCCCTATTTAACCCACAACCCTTCAACGGAATCGTCTCAAAATATAATCTAGTTCCAGATGTTGTTATAATATATACGTGTACCAAATTTCAAGTGAATATCTCAATTTTATTTTATCAACCCCTTTAATCATGGATTAGGGGTAATGGGGGGTTCAAAAATATTATAAAATAATCTGAGGCCTTGGTACATACACTGAATTTCAAGTTTCTGTCTCATACCAGCTTGCTTTATCTATTTTTCCCTATTTAACCGTATTTAACACGATTTAACCCCCAACCCTTCAATGGAATCATCTCAAAATGTAATCTAGTTCCAGATGTCATTATATTACATATGTGTACTAAATTTAAAGTGAATACCTCAATTTTATTTTATCAGCCACTTTAATAATGGAGGGGGTGGTGGGAGGTGGAAAAATATTATAAATAATTTGAGACCTTGGCTTCTAGTACATACGCCGAATTTTAAGTTTCTGTACTCTTACCAGCTTGCTTTACTTATTTTGCCCTATTTACTCCTATTTAACCCCCAACCCTTTGACGGAATCATCTCAAAATATAATCTAGTTTCTGACGTCGTTGTAATACATACGTGTACCAAATCTCAAGTGAATATCTCAATTTTTTTTATCAACCCCTTTAATAATGGAATAGGAGTGGTGGGGAGTTGAAAAATATTATAAATAATCTGAGATCTTGGCTTCTAATACATACACCGAACTTCAAGTTTCTGTACTCTTACCAGCTTGCTATACTTATTTTCCCCTATTTACCCCTATTTAACCCCCAACCCTTGAGCGGAATCATCTCAAATTATACACCAGTTCCAGATGGCGTTATAATACATAGGTGTACCAAATTTCAAATGAATATCCCAATTTTATTTTATCAACCCCTTTAATAATGGAGTAGGGGTGGTGGCGGGCTGAAAAATATTATAAAAAATTTCGGGACCTTGGCTTGTAGTACATACATCAAATTTCAAATTTCTGTACTCTTACCAGCTTGCTTTACATGTTTCTCCCTATGTACCCCTATTTAACCCCCAAGCCTTCACCGTATATCTTCAAGAAACAATCCAGTTCCAGATCTGGCTATAATATATACGTGTACAAAATTTCAAGCCAATATCTTAAACCGTTCCGGAGAAAACGTGCGAACAAAAAAAGTTACAGACAGACCGACAGACAGACCGACAGATAAACAGACAGAACTTTTGTTTCACTCAAATTTTAAATCTCGACATTCTAAACCTATTTCAAGAAAAAAAAATTGACATTTTTTTTGCGATTACAATACTTCCAATCCACTACGTGGATGTGGAGGTAAAATTATTGAAATTTTTTTACGATTACTATAAATACTTCCACTCCACTGCGTGGGTGTGGGAATAATATAGTTTCGGCATAGTTTAAATTTGCCACCAGTTTGCTATATTTGGCAGTCAACATAAGATTGTCATATTTCTCACCTTTATGACATTGTGTTTTTGTATTTGATAGTTTCATTAAGTAGCACAAGGAAACATTTTTAGGAAAAGAATGTATCGCACTGAAAAGATAATTTATAAAAATCGTCGAATTTGACATTTAGTTAATATCGTTACAAACGAACATAACAAATTTTCTTTCGATTAGAAAGGACGTCCAAGAAAAAAAATTTCTTTACATCTTCAGGCAACCAATTTTATTAAAAATGTTAGTTACCTGAGGATGCGATAAACAATTTCTTATTAGCGAAAGCGGTAGATAATAATGCGAAAATTTTGGGAGAAAAGTCTTTTAGTCCTTTACCATTTACAATACATCTTTCTTGAATATCATTAGCGAATGATATACCAAATCTGGTTGGATGTGCAATAATATACAATAATATTTCATTATTTTAGCATACTACATGTATGCATGCCATAACGTAAAATTGTTACGAGTCAAGTTGTCTCATTTTAGAAGACTTCTATTAGATTGATAAATAATTTGGAAGCAATCTATGTAATGACGTAATATCTATTATTATTATTAAATTTATTCTGTGATTTGTGACAAAAACTTCACTCTCTATAATTTAGCATTGACGGAAACAGCACAGCTGCTTAATGCATGTATTTCCCACCAAGATTTCAAACTGATCCTGCTTGTTGCAAGGCGTGCATACCTACCTACTATCTATCGTTTGCATTTAACTTGTTGCAAGTTATCAATGAAAGATAACTTCTACTTCACCAAAGCACCTGTTCCTTGTTTCTAAAGTCACAAATAAGATGCGGAATGGAAATATAATGACGGTATAGCTGAGTTTCATCAACAGAATGTACTAAAGAGTGATGACTGGAAATGTGTATTACGTACTTATGTATATACGCTTCGCCAAGTATGCATAATTTGCAACATGTTTTCACATCTAATACTAGTTTTCATAATGAACTTACTTATTACCAAAACCACTTGTTACCTGCCAAGGTAAGAAATTGAATAGTACAATAAGATTCAGATAGATTAGGGGGCCAAGCGTACGGCGTCCGAAATAATGGGCCGATGTTAACAAGGGCCTGGAAGCCAAGAGTTTCTTGAGGTGCTTAAGAGGCAACTGCGACAAACTCCAAGATGCTGTTAGACGTACCATACAGTGAAGGGAATTTTACCATCATAATGTATGATTCACAAAACCTTCGTGCCAAGCTCTAAATCAGACGAAGAAACATGGAATTGTCATTAAAGGTTGGAGTTGCATTCTTGGGATTGAAAACTTTTACACTCAACACACAGCAATAAATCGAGAGGTTTAAGTATATAAAAGGCTCACTAATCATAGTACCTTCCAAATTCCTGAACCTGGGAACTTGAATTTTTTGAAGAAGTTTAGGACTTAGACATGAGATAATACGACATACAAGGAGTGAAGAAGGGGTTAAAAGTTTCTTTGATGAACCTTTTGAATTAGCGGTCAGGGATCATTGAATGTTAAAATTAGGGTTTTTTCTTTATTGAGATGAGACGTATATGTTCTAAGTTTTATATACCTTCTTTCATTTGTTGCACTTTTTTAACACAATTCCAAGATGCCAATTACAGAGACTTGCAGTCCATTAAAATGAAAATATTGCAAAAAGGTAAGAGGGTAAAAATTATAAGAATAAATTCGTAGAGAATCGAATATCACAAAAAAAAGTTAGTAGCACCTTAGTGCTATCATTGGTCAAGTTACCCGGATATAAAACAACAGTGTCATCAGTCGATGGATGACGGAGGAGTCAAGTTTTTGAGACGTCCATTTTGTGTTTTTTTACTGATCACGCCACCATTGAAGTGATTGTGCTTTAGTAAACTATTAATTAATTATCGCTAGAAACGAAAATAATTCAGATTAGTGGATATGAGCTTGGTGACAGTGTAGTTATTAAGTTTGTTGGAAAATGCTCACTCGTATCCAGGGTTTCGAGATGCGTACCTGGGCCCTTCTATAGTTTTCTTAGTGCTTGAAAACACCTGTTAGTATCCGCAAGTATTTTATGGTGTTAAAAAATAGCCATGGTTTTCCCTTTGTTATTTTTTGGATCGTTTCATTTATTACAAAAAACATTTGTCTTAATCTTGTGTAACCATCCATTTGTGTTGGTCAATTACGTAGTGGTATTCACTTGTCAAGAAAGAAGTAGTAACAATGTTGAAGGAATCTGCAGTCCCAACCAGCAAATTTGTTTTATAATTTAAATGTTCTACGATTATTTTGTTTTATTATTATTTTATTAATGCTTCTAAATGGCGATTGATTATATTAGACTTCCAGAATATACCATTTTGTTGTCTGCAACTGAACTATTTTATAAATTTATCATTAAAACGTTTCTACAGCAAATTATAAAATATGTTAGCTTATAAAACTAAATCATTTTATAACAATTTTTTAGTAATGTGCAGCAGCATTTTTAGCACTGTTATAAATATACATTCGAATTATTTTATAGCTATCTCTTACCATCTTACAAGACAGTTATATTAAATATCTATTTGTGACAATTTTGCTTTTAAGAATAAATCTTGTTCTAGACCATGTTATATAATTATTATATAGCCATTGTATTTACTGTATTATGAAAACAGCAATAAAGTCATTACAAAACAAAATTGTTAACTTGAGCGTAAAAATGTGGTGGCTGACAATACAATAAAACATATTTGAAAATATTGATTTCCTGCGTTAGCTGTGTCTTTATATTTAGTCATAATTAAAGTCTGTCTTTTAATGAAAATTTAAAAAAAAGTTTACAAAAAAATTATTCTCCCAAAATTTTGGTTAACAACATCGACAAGAAAGGTGCAGATCTTGACAGATCATATAACAGCGAAACTAAAAACATTAGATTTGGGACAATGGAGAAACTTAGAAAGTGGTTGTAAAAATATTAGATACATGCATTAACACCGTAGTGGTTTTGGCAATAAGACAGTTTATACTGCTATAAAATGAAAAGATGCATTTCACTCACTGCACTGTTAACGTATCAGGTCATATGCCAAAGTTTGTTTCCACTAGTAAAATAACTATGTGTTTTTGCCAATAAATAAACCATATAAATAAACAGCTCTGTAAATAAGGTGATTTACTGCTACTAATTTCTAGGTTATATTTATGCAAAATGAACCAATTCTGTTTCCATGGTTGCATTTACAACTCAGTCCTAACAGATTTATCATAAGAGCTACAAAATTATCGCGAAAGTGAGTGATCTATTTTATAAGAATCACGAAAGTGGCACACCAAGGCGCATTATTTTATAGATGTTTCATGGGGATCGTCTAATAATTTAAATATCGTGAAATGCTTGCTACAAACACAAAAGCATTTTATAGAGAGAGGCCATCTTGAAAGGCCAGCGTTTGTGAAGATAAAAATGACCAGATATAAAAATTTGAAATATCAAATGTTTATTAGAATTTATGGAGACAGAAATGTGCTAACTATACAGTTATGACTACTAAAACAAATTAGTGCAAGTTACATGGTAAAAAAACTCAAATTCATAAAATCGATACTTACAAAATTTCAAAAATTATTAGAAATCATCAATAAATGTGAGGCCCGTTAAAAATATGGCCGTAGTTCACAGTAAAATTTTCTCCGCATCAAAAATTACAGTCGCTGTAAGCCCGAACAAGTCTCTTAAATAATTATTATAGGTTATAAGGTACCTAGTATTAAATCACAATGCCATATGCTTTCAGTGTCAAAAATACTTATCCAACTTTTAGGATACATTTTAGAAATCATTTTATTTTATTAGGGTGTATAAAGCAGCATTTTTTTAAAATAATGACTATTTAAAAGCTCTTATAAAACAGTTGTTTAGTTGTTTTGTAGCACTAACTTAACAAGCAGTGAAGTGTGTTTTATAGTAAAATTAAATTAAATGAAGCTTTAATAAAACTGTTATATAGTGATGGTACTAAATTTTCATAAGGCATCTGGAAATGTTTATACAATGATTTTATAATGGTTCCAACAGGCGTTACAAAATGTCAACAACTGAAGTATTTTATAGGATGGTGCCAATTTCGCATTTATAGCTGCTGTGAAAACGTTATGAAAGTGTTTCTGAGAGTAATGTTGTTTTATAAAATTTGTGTCGCATTCCTACAACTTTTATAAAATATCAAATTGCTAGTTGGGCTATGGTCCCAGTGCAATACACCGAGCACCAAATACATAGAATTTTGGGTATTAAGTAGTGGATATTGATGAAAAAAATTTGCACTCGACAGATTAAAAGTCCCTATGGGCGCAAAGTTCTTTGTTCAATATTTCCCACAGAGCATAGAATTCATATTAGTCAGTACTGAAAATTGGCCCCTTTCATGTTCTATAGCTTCGAAGATATTGAATAACGACTACGTGTGCACAAGGACTTTTGATCAGGGAGCCATAATCAGTCGAGTGCCGCTTGTTCCAATATACAAAAAATAAAGTTCTATTATAGAACATTGAACAAGCTACTTCTACGCTTCATAGCTTCGAAGAACTTATAATATTTATGTAACGTTTTCCTATTGCGCGAGATGCTTCCGGTTGCACTGATTCACATTGTTGGCCAAATATCTACCTAATATTTTCCCTTGGAAGTGACCTTTCAGGCCATCTCAATACCAGTCATTTCCCTTAAGCATACTTTGTTAATTGTTCAACAGTATTTACAATATTTGGAATGGAGTAGATAAAAGATAACTTGCGTCATTCCACAGTTAAAAGAAACTAATTGTAATATCTGATTCGAGATTTTCCTAATCTAATATTTTGCTCGTAAAACTTTTTAACTGCATTTTAGTTTTAATTCAGTTGACCTACTATATGGTGTATACGTATAACGTATTCTGGATACATAAATTATTGACTTTATATTGTTATGAGAAATCCTCATATTTGTTTACTACAGAAATGAAATAAAACAATTCAGTTCATAACATGAGTAAAAATAATATAATATAAATTTCAGTGAGATCAAAATTTTTATCTGTCATGTTGCGATGTGAATTATTTTTGTAATATACTTAGATATAATATGGTTAGAGTTTTTTTGTTATATTAATGCGATTCCCTGATATATGTTACAGCTTTATCTTTTACTTTTACAAAGGACTCTTACGGTCGCAAGCCGCCAGAGGTGATGTATTTTATTTTTATCAAAACTGTATGCAAATAAGCATAAAACTCTGTGAGAAAAATAGTCCACTATTGTGGAGATTTATCTAGGGTTGCTATGCAACTCACGGGAACCGCAACACGTGCAGAGCTATTGTGGCGCGGAGCTGCGCTGTGCTGGCAGTGTTCTTATGCCTTAGTGTTTTTCCGAAGATATGCAAGCTTCTGTTAAATATTCTGTTTACTTTGTTACTTGGCTGACCGCATGGGAGGGTGAGATAATACCGCTGTTTACGAAAAGAGACATTTTTCATTTCTACTTAAGTTTCATTCTGCTTTTTAGAAAACGAATAAAAAATTAGTATGGATGTACACAGTTGATAACCAATGTAATGTTAAACACCAGGTGTTTGAGTGAACTTAATTAAATGAATAAAAATATATAAACTTTTGGAAAAATTTTACCACCAAAATAGACGGAATTTTTTTTTCTTTGTTAACATTTAAAATTTCCACGTTTCCATGGCATTCTAAACCTATTCAAACAAATTTAAAAATGTTTTCAAAAATTTTTTTATCACTGCTATAGAATAGACGAAAAATTTTTTTTTGCTCAAATTTAAAATTTCCACGTTTCATGACATTCCATTTTGGAAAAAATTTTACCACTAGAATAGACGAAAAAAATTTTACCACTAGAATAGACGGAAAAAAATTTCTTTTGCTCAAATTTCAAATGTTCACGTTTCATGGCATTCTAAACCTATTTCAGAAAAAAAAATTTGGAAAATTTTTTTCACCATTTTTGAAAATTTTTTTATCACTAAAATAGACGGAATTTTTTTTTCTTTGCTCAAATTTAAAATTTTCTCGTTTCGTGGCATTCTAAACCTATTTAAAAAAAATAATTCGCAATATTTTTTTACCACTACTATAGAATAGCAGGAAACTCGTTGCCTTTTTGCTCGAATTTAAAATTTTCAATTTCATGATATTCTAAACCTATTTCCATATTTGGCACCTGTCATTTAGTATTGAACTTTTGTTGTTGGATGAGCACTCTGTATATCTTTTTGACCAAAACTTATCCGGTTTTCCTTGTAATAATAGTGACAACTATATTCCGATTATTATTTTCAATGTCATCTCGTAATTATTAATTTTTTAGAGTGACCGCCTTGCACAAATAAACAGGAAAGTTTTGTGTAAATACCTTTATCGATTTTTTATTTAAACAACATCCGATAAAATTTCCATCTGGCAACGTGCATTTTGATAATCAGTGCATCATTCTATCTAAACATGATCCAACAAAAAAAAATAATCAGAGGAATCTTCCATACTCCTACGCCTATATCTATACCGTACTTCTATAAACCCTTGTTTTTGTTGGTTACAACCAACCAACAAAACAAGGGTCATATGCTAATGTGTCAAATTATTTCTTATCCGCCTTTTTCTGTTATTCGACTTTCTGTTTCGCTCCCCTTTAAACAGGCTATTAGTCGTCTAGTGCACCCCCAAGCATTGTTGTTTGGCAAGTCATTTATTTGCACCCTGTTGGCCTGTTCAAATAGTAACATTTAATGGAATATCGGATGTGATTTAACTCAGGATTTAGAGCCGCGCCGTGGCGCGGGCGCGCTGTCAAAGGGTAATCGGCCATAGTTTAATCGAAAAAGTTGCTAGTTGATCCAAGTGTTCATTTAACTCAACTTTAAACCTGATCGCAACTGTTTTAATTAAATTCAAATATTTCAGACGCTGCTGCATCGGGTCCTCACGAGACTTAATTGTGTATCAACTATCAGTGTTATTACAAACAGGTTGGTTTAACTTAGTTTGTACTGGGTGCATTGAAAAGTATTAATAATCAAACATGCTATACCATAAGTTAATAGTCTAGTCAAGAGGAAAATTAACTGAATTTCTCACAAACACGTTATAGTGACATCAGCCGCAAAATAATTCAGTACGTACCATGAAAAAAACAAATAGTTTTGATGCAATGCAGGTCAATAATAATAGATTAATCTAAGCAAGGAGTTAAAATAAATGATTTTTTTCTGAAATCGGTCAAGAATGCCGGCGCAATTTCAGATCCCAAAATAACCTATTCTAGTATTTTACTCCGTTGCTAAGCAACCATCAGAAAGCAGTCTAGGAATTTTTTTTAGTCCGTTACTAAGCAACCATCAAAAAACAGTACAGGAAAGTCCTAGGCCGGGAAAATAGGTAACTTTCCCGTACCGGGTTAAAGTTATGCATTTATAAAAATTCTTTAATTTATAATAATATTGATTGCGATTTCAGAAAAAATAGTAGGTGTACCTCGTAGTAAAAGGACATTCCCGGACTTCGGTAAGTATATTGTATTCATACTATTTGATTTTTCTAGGGCTTTTGACTCAGTAAACAAGCACATACTTACTGGGAAGTTAGAAAACATTGGTATACGAGGGAATTTACTAAATTGGTTGATTGCATACATTGACAACAGAGAATTTATAGTGAAATGTAATGAGGCAGTATCTGATGTACATGATGTAGTTCTAGGTGTTCCCGAAGGGTCCATTCTGGGACCCCCATCATTTGCTATTTATATAATTGACTTTCCTTGCCATATAACAAAAGGTCTCACCATTATATACGCGGATGACACAACTATTTCCGTAGCTGCTGCAAATGGGGATGATTTACTTAATTCTATTAGTACTGTTGATGAAATGAACGATTGGTGCGACCGAAATAAATTAATTCTAAATGAGAAGAAAACGGTATTCCTTAATTTCAGTCTAAGACAATTATTATTAAATTCTTTACCGATAAGCTGCTGCTCAAAATTCTTAGGTACCTATATAGATCACCCATTACCCTGGGAACCCCACGGCAAACACGTATGCAATAAATTAAGCAAAGCATACTTTGTTGTACTGCAACTAAAAGGCACTCTAAGTGAGGAGGGAATTATTGAAGTTTACTATTCCCTGGCTTACTCTCATTTATCATTCAACATCTGCGTTTGGGAAGGATCAAGCCAAATGTACAGAATTTTTATAACCCAAAAAAGAATTATAAGGTTAAACATTATTCTAACCTTATAGAGAAAGCTGTAAGGGCATTTTTTCTGCAAAGAAAATTCTAACTGCACCCTGTATTTTCATATTCAAATGTTCAATATACGTTAAAATTAACCTGCAGGAGTTTAAAACACTCAATGATAATCACGCTTACAAAACGAGACACGGAGAGCTCTTATCAATTCCACAACATAGAACTGCCAAATTCAAAGAATCTCTCCATTACAGTTGTATAATACTGTATAATAGTCTTTCTGAGGAATTAAAAAATCTTCGCCTGCCAAACTGTAAAATTGAAGTAAAAAAAATTGTTTATAGAAAGGGCATTCTGTAGCATCCAAGAGTTTCTTTGTTTTTCTTATATTTATTTTTTATATTTCTGGTATTTATTTTTCTATATTTCTTATATTTATTTTTATATCTCTGTGTAATTTTTATTATTGTTGTTATGTAATTAATAGTAATTATTTATGTATACGAGTTTCCTGTATTTATACTTGCCATGTATACAGATTGTATCATTGCGAATGGTAAATAAATATTATTGTTGTTATTATTATAGGATGTTCCATTTAAGAATGAAGTTAGTGTCACTGGAACAGGAACCAGAAGTGGAAAAACATTTACATGTCAGAAAATGATGTATATTAAGTATATAGGATGTGTCAAATTGCAATAAATTATCTTTAAAACAAAAGGAAAAAATGTGGGTATTCCATGATCGTGTTTCACCCAGTATGGAATTTATAACCGAGTGACCGGCAAAATGGGTGACAGATATAGAAACTACACACAGACAAATTATATTTCAGTATTTGAGTTGAATGTTTAGCGAGTTGCCGAGCATATTTGTGTGCAACAGTATTTATCCAAATTGTTAAAATGTACCGTGATATTAAATTGTATGAATTCTCGGGCATAATTAAATACAGGCGACTGTATTGTGTGTATCTCATCTAACAGACAATTTAAATGAAAGAAAAGAATGTTCGAGAATTCCAATAAGAAGTGGCCAATTTAAATCGAAATAAAGACAGAGTACAAAGTTTAGAATAAAAAGAATAACTGTTTTTACGAGATCGCGGAGTTTTCAATCGGAAAGAGTCTCTGCTGGCAATATTTTCATCTATCTGCGCTTGCTAGATCTCATAAAAAGCTCCAATTTCTTAGAATATCTGCACTAAATTTTACTCCAATAAATTTGCTAGTCTCGCTGTTAGCGCTGAAATCTAATCAAAGTAAATACCAGTCTTGGTAAAATACTGTATGAATGTTCGTTGAATTCCATCTATGAAAAAGTAAAAATAGACCACCTCGCATAAATAAAATTTGCTTGTGCACACAAATTTAAATTAATATTTTTATATCACAATTCATGTTTGTTTTTCGGCACAAAAATTGGATAGATTTAATTTTTCTTCAAATATTGAGTACGTACAAGAAAAATTGTAATAAAATTCATAAATTAGGTTATACAATATACTCTTCGTTTTGTATTTGCGAAGAGTATAATAACTATAACAAACACACCACATGAAAAAGCCAACGTATTTTAGTAGCCATTATTTTCTCGGTAAAAGTGTTTTAAATACCTCGTTTATGAATATATTTTGCATAACTTTAGGTATTAGCAACAAAAGTGAACAAAGTCGTTTTCTAGAAATTCCCGAAGAGAATGATTTTTTAAAACTTTCTTCTTTATGTTAATGTCTTTCCTGGAGAAGTTTAATCATAACTATTCCATGACTCAACCAGAATATACGCACAGCAGATATTGGGCAACAACCATTTCGTGCGACATTGTCATCTACCGCAGCTGGGACTCTAACTTAGAAGAAATAACAGCGTCTTATAGTCTCAGTGCCAACAGTTACTTGACAATAATTTCATTAATGACTAAGTCTTTACAACCGTGGCCCACCTGTGTTCGTCTTATTAAATGCCTTGAAAGGCTCCTGGAAGAAAGTGAGTCCTCCTTGTTTGAATTTCTCATTAACCTTCCTATCATATAAATGTGTAGTGCAAGAGAGTCTGTATGTTTTTTATCTTACAAAATTTGCTAGGAGTGTTATTTTAAGTAATGCACTGCTTATGTTAAAGTTATAATAAATAATTAGGTCTCGGTAACGGGTACCTTGGTATTTCCATATTTACGTATACATGTGTAATTTTTTATATCCTCTAATTCCGTTTATATATTTGACTTTCCGTAAGTAGTTATATGTTCGTGGCCAAAAAACTTTGTTTGAAAGTCAATAATCTGAGGAAACAAATATTAATGACATTTTTCTCTAACGAAGCGTGGTTTCATATTCGGGAGAAGTCAATTCCCAAAATAAGCTGCTGGGGAGCACTGATATAATCAGCATATACATGTGACCCATTTTGAATGGAAACACCCCTGTAAAAAATGTGTCTATTATCTTATTTTAACGGGGCTTTTTTTTTAAGATAGGCCATCAAAGGCTCTACTTTATGACAAAAATTTAGAGATAAATTGCAATTTTCAGGACCTACTATGATTTTTTTTCAATGTCAAGAATGGACAAATCTGAATTGCGATTTTCTTTTTATAAAATCTAACTATACCACTGGATTCAGAAACATCTCAAATGGGTAAACCCAAAATTTCGTGAAGAAATATTAAATAATGACAGATTTATAACAAGATTAATGTCTGGTATTTTATAATAACTTTTACATGATTTTTTCTAAAATCGAAGTAGCCCGTGAAAAATAAACAGTAGAAAGATAAATTAAGTGGATATTTTTAATAAGTATTGTATTTTTATTGAGTAATGACATAATAATAGGGTGCCATGGAAAACAAATTTTAAAGTCAAACGTCAAATCTTTAAAATACGCATATACTCAGAGTATATTGTTATTGAAATTATAAAATTGATCAATAATATTATCAAGTATTAGTTTATTAGTTTTGAAGTTAAAATTATGGATACTTTAAGTGTAGTAGAAAAAATTGAACTTCTGCGCCATAGAGGAGATAATGACAGAACTTTGGGAGAGGTATGTGAAATATTTAATAATAGGCACCTGAATAGGCCCAACATCACTAAAGTACCGTTTCTAAAATAAACAAAATTTTTAGTGAGTGTGGCGCTATGACAAGCCGTATTATAAGAACGAATAATGTACAAAGAAGACCCAGGTACGAGCAGACCGTTTTAAATTATTTTAACAACAATCTAAACGCCAGTGTAAGAGTAGCGAGCTTAGATTTTAATTTACCTAGAGAAAATATTCGCCGATGCCTTCAAAGGAATAAGGTGAAACCATTCAAACCCAAGTTTTTACATACGTTGGAACCTGGTGATGATGAAACACGGATGGTATTTTGCTTGTGGACTCAAGGAGAGTATCTTAATAACAGAAATTTATTGAAAACTACTTTATTCATCGATGAGGCAACTTTTACCACAAATGGGGTGGTATCGTCACAAAATTGTAGGTTTAGGGCTACAGAAAACCCAGAGTGCGTCATTAATTGTAAAAGACAATATTCCCAAGAAGTTAATGTTTGGTGTGGGCTACTCAATGAAACAATCGTTGGTCCTTTCTTTTTGAAGGTAATATGAATAGCATGCAGTTTTTACAGTTCCTAAGAAACGAATTTTGGAATATGCTACATGAACTTTCAATACAAGAAAGAGTAAATCACACACTTCCAATTAGATGGCATCCCTGCCCATAATGCCAGAGTGGTTACCAGATGGTACCTAAGTTGCAAGAGCCGAAACAAAGAAATTTTGAGGAGTGTGCAATCACAACGCAGTTAATGCTGCATAAGGGGGTGCGTAAACTTGTGCATTGAAAATGGTGGAAAACAATTTCAACAGTTTCATTAGTATAGAAAATACTCATGGGAGCAAGTACACCATTTAAGCAAAATTGTGACACAATAGATTAACCTTATAAACATTCGACTTATAAACATAGTTATTGTAAACCACAGTTGTCGGTTACTTATATTTTTGCTTTTATAAATAGGTGGAAGAAAATTCAACTTATGAACATAGATATTGTAAACCACAGTTATCGATTACTTATATTTTTTGTTTTATAAATAGGTCGAAGAAAATGGCACTTATCCTAGTAATTGTTATATTACTTCGATTGCAGTGTGCAATTCGCGTAAAGATTATTTTATGATAGATATAAAGTGCGCAATTCGTGGCCGCCAGTTGTTATAACCTATATCTATTTTTTTTTAATCCAAAGTTTAAATCTATACATATCTCCTGGACGCTTTGTACAGAGACGTTTTTCCGGAGGCGTTATTTTCGTGGAAAGTTTTTTCCGGGACGCTTTTTCCGCCTTAAACATATCTGGAAACATTTACAATTTGTGAAACTTGTAGACATTTCTGTCGCTTTTATATTATTAATATTATTTTAGAAATCATATTGTTGTCATATTGTTGCTAGGAATGTAATATTTAAAAAAAGTCTAGCATTTGAGTAAGTGGAAGAAGAAGTGAAAGAAATAGAAGAATATAAACAAGAATTATGATGCATGCGATCTATTCGATAGTTTCTAACCGAGTTCTCGTTCCCTTCGTCAAGTTTCCTCGGCCGAATATACATAACTGAAGGCTTTTTCCACAAACATAATTATCCAACTGTGCTGGGCACTACTCAAGTCTTGTCGATTCTTAAAGGTAAATATGACATTGTAATTAGTCTAACTGTAAGTTCACCTATCATACTACTTTCGGTATTATTATATGTATACTTATTTACGGTATGCTACCCTAACTAGCCATTTGATATTTTATAAAAATTATAGTAATGTTTCTGACACAAGTTTTATAAAACAACATTACCCTCAGAAACACTTTCAAAACGTTTTCACAGCAACTTTATAAACGCAAAATTGGTATCATGTTATAAAATATTTCAGTTGCTATTAATATTTTGTAAAGCCTATTGGAATCATTACAAAATGATTATACAAACACTCTCGTAGGCCGTAGGCCGTAGGAAAATTCAGTACCATCACTATAATAGTTGCATTAAAGCTTCCCTTAACTATACTATAAAATATACTTCACTGTTTGTGAAATTACTGCTATAATACAGCTAATCAACTGTTTTATACGAGGTTTTAAGTAGCCGTTACAGAAAAAAAATTGTACCAATAAAATGAAACGTTTTCTTAAATCTATCCTAAAAGTTGCAAGAAGTATTTTTGTATGGCATCGTGACTTAATACCAGGTACCTAATAACCTATAATAATTATTTAAGAGACTTGTTATAGCTCATGACTGCAATTTTTTCTGCAGAGGAAATTTTACTGTGAATTATGGCCACGGTTTTAATACATTTTTTATGTGCATCACGTTTATTGATGATTTCTAATATAATTTTTGTTTGCGTTTTTTGCATTGAAATTTACACTAATTTGTTTTAACAGTCATAACTTTGTAATTAGCATGTTTCTAACTCCATAAATTCTGATAAACATTTGATATTTAAATTTTTCATATTTTGTCACATTTGCCATCTCGGCCTTTTGAAATGACCTCCATCTATAACATACTTTTGTGTCAGTCGCAAGCATTTTAAGATAATTAAACTATTAGACGATTCCAATAAAACATCTAAAAACACATTATAAAACAATTTATTTTTATAAGCTGAAATATTTTATAACTTAGTAACGGAAACATTTTTAAAATAATGTTTTAACTGTTATAAGATAATAATTGTGAAGAGCACTATATTAGTTTTTGATTTTCACTTTATAAAGCGAAAATCAAAAACTAATACAGTTTTCCTTTTGCACTGAAACTTACACTAATTTGTTTTAACAGTCATAACTGTATAATTAGCTAACTTCTAATACACATTTGATATTTTAACTTTTCATATCTTGTCACTTTTACCATCTAGAACGCTGGCCTTTTGAAATGACCTCCATCTATAAAATACGTTGGTGTTATTAGCAAACATTTTAAGATAATTAAACTATTAGACTATTCCTATAAAACATCTAAAAACACATTGTAAAATAATTTAGTTTTATAAGCTGAAATATAGTTTTAACTTAGTAACGGAAACATTTTTAAAATATTTGTTTAAGTGTTATAAGATAATACTTGGGAAGAATACTATATTAGTTTTGGATTTTCACTTTATAAAGCGAAAATCAAAAACTAATATAGTTTTCTCCCAGTTATTATCATGAATTTTCATCAAGTAACGGCCCAATCTGTTGAAGATGTTATATAAGGTATTTTATAATTTTAATATAGAAACGTTTTAATGATAAATTTATAGAGCAGTTCATTTGCAGACAACAAAATAGTATTCTATGGAACTCTAATATAATCATTTAGCGGTTAGAAGCATTAATAAAATAACAATAAAAAAAATAATCATAGAACATTTAAATTATAAAACAAATTCGCTGGTTGGGCGATTTTGTTTTAATCGTCTTACTTATATTAACGTCCTGATGAAGTTTAGCTATTGCGATTCCACTACTCAACTAGAGCGCGTAAACACGAACATCAACAGAACAACCGTTCCCTGCGGTATTCCCATCTACCTCAGCTGAGAGTCGAACTCATGAGAGATAACAGCGACTACACATGTAGTGCCACTCAACAGCGATCTAGCTCACTGTCACCACCTCGGTAACACATTAAGAATGCCACTAAACATCGATACCCTGGCCCAGGTCTCCGTGGTGACACTAAAAGTATACTCAATCTCTTCCTTGGCAATAACTGCAACTGTTTTAAAAATACTACTTTTCTCCGTCAAATAGTTTTCAATATATAGCGTAAACAAGAAGATAAACATCAAACTGACGAACAGACAGACTTTTCATAATTTCCATAGCCTAAAACGCGAAGACCTGAAGAAAATTCCAGGAGCGATTTTTTCGTGATGATAATACATCTCTAAGGGTCGGTTTATCAATGCGAGGATAAAGTTATCCTATGGTTCAATCACAGTTTAATAATAATATAGTGGGGTCGCTTCCCCTAATGAGTGTAGTCCACGCGTCGATAGCATGAGTAAGGGTATCAACGCGTGGACTGCACTTAGCAGGGAAAATGACCTTGCTGTATTATTAAACTGTGCTTAACCATAGGATAACTTTTTATCCTCGCATTAATAAACCGGCCCTAAGCAAGGGAAGTAAACATTTTTTTTATATGAGAATATGATTAGTGTCATAAGAATATTAGTACATTGTTAATCAATCCATTCGAATAAAATCAATATATTATTTTTAAGGTCTATTGCTTTATATTGAAGGTTCAATGGCCCTTCCATCAACGATTTATTTAATAACAGATATAAGTCACGACACAATTTGCTTCAGGTCTATTTATATTAAGCGCGACGGTGATTTGTAGCGATTTGTCGAAACTTAGTTCATAAACTACCACTATAAAATATATTGCTTAAGCACGAGTGAGCATGCAACCTATGTCAAAGGCTGCGAATATAAACTTCGAAAATCGAACAGCTTATCACGTGTGTAATTTTCCGATATAAACGTATTTTTCGTGATATATGGAGACAGTTTAATACAAATTCAGCTGTTCTCCACATGTCTTCCCTATATAAATGCACTACAAAGTCATGTGCAACAAGGGGGAAGCGAAACCTGATGAAAATTTCATACCCAGATGTTATCGAGGTGGAGGCATTGGCGATACCAAGAGGGTGCTTTAGTGCCCTCGTAACGTTAAGATTAATTTTTAATAAACTACATTTACGCTACAACAGGCCAACTTGAAAAAAATATATAAGATGAAATTTCAGTTCCTTGGAGTGAGGTTTCCAGGAAAATAAAATTATGTTTAATATAGTGATGAGACAGCGATTTACCATCCGTACAGTTCCTAAAACAATATTTGAATTACTCTAATTACAAGGCCACACAAAAAATTTTTGTCATGTACTAATTAGCTGTAGGTCATCAAAATTTTCATAAATGAAAAAAGCCAAAAATCTATTAAAATACGAAATTCGTAAGAAAAAGTGACAAAATTATGTTTAATATAGTGATGAGACACGTTGTTTTGGAATTACTTTGAGTATTCGTATAGTTCCGAAAACGAATTTTTATTTGCTCAAATTACACCATACACAAATTTTTACTTTGATACGCTGAAATCGAATGCAATGAGCCGCCTGTCATCAAAATTTCTCATAAATAAAGAAGTCAAAATCAATTAAAATATGGTTTTCGTAAGAAAAAGTGACATAACTACCATTGAAAGTTAATTTACATTTTAATTGTAGAACCGCAAATATCTTGGTATCTCCTGCTTGAAGTACTTTGAGCCATGTTGGATATATATATATTAACTGAAACATGGCAACTTAAATCTCAAACGAACTTTCAAATACCTCAATATTCATGCCATTACAATGAAGCAGACTTCAATCAAAATGATGGGACTATAATTTATGTACATAATTCATTATCAGTTCAGAATATTAGCAAAGTTAAATTAAATGAGGTAACGTTTTCAATTTTAAATATCAAAAATAAAAATAAAATTTACAAGATTATAGCCACTTACAGACCCCCCTCAACCAACCCTGAAATTTTTATAGAGGATATAAAAAGCATATTAAAATCACACAATTCAAATGAAGTAGAAATACTTGTGGGAGATATAAATTTAGATATATTGGATAAAAATAATATAATAATACAGCTCTATATAAATGCCTTATGTGAAAAAGGATTTTTTCCTCAAATCAATAAACCAACACGAATATCTGAAACAAGCTCCACTTGTATAGACCACATATTCTTGAAAAATGGAAACCATAAACAGTTAAATAATGCGTCATATATCTTGAAATGCAGCATAACTGATCACTATGCAACATTACTTTATTTAATAGAAAGAAAAAATAAAAATCAAAGGAATAATCCACCAAAAATTCGTGAAAAAATAGATTATCAAAAATTTAACAGAGATCTAAAAAAAGAGACATGGTCAGAGGTATACAATGAAAACAATATAGATGCTGCAACGAATAAGTTCATAACTAAATATAAAATTAAAATAAAAAATTGTACTAAAATGATATACTCTAAAACAAATAATGAACAGAAGCTAAAACCATGGATAAGTCAAGGTTTAATAAACTCTATACACAATAGGGACAAATTAAAACAAACATTACTAAAACATCCAAATAATTCAGAAATAAAAAATAAATACGTAAAACACAGAAATTTGATAAATAAACTAATTAGAAAAACAAAAAGTGAATATTATAAAGATCAATTCAAAAAAGCTAATCATAACGTAAAAAAAGTATGGGAACTAATAAAAGAATCAACAAATGAAAATATAAAACAAAATAAAACAATAATAAACCAAATTCAAATTGATAATAAAATATTGACAGAACCCAAGGAAATCGCTACTGAATTTAATAATTACTTTTCCGACACTGGACACAAAATGGCTCAAGATATTATAAAAAATAATACGGATGAAAATTTGAGAGAATGCACAAAACCTATTATAAAAAATTCGATATTTTTGTATCCAGTCTCGGAAAATGAAATAATAAATAGCGCAAATAGTTTGAAAAGTAACAGCGCACCGGGTATTGATGGTATTAAGGTAAAAACAATCAAGGAATCTCTTACATACATACTAAAGCCATTACAATATATTATAAATCTGATATTTCAACAAGGATATTTCCCGAAAGCACTAAAAAGAACTATTATAAAACCACTATTTAAACAAGGAAATATAAATAGCATTTTAAACTATCGTCCCATATCTCTCATTAGCAACATCGCAAAAATTATAGAAAAATGTATCAAGAAAAGGTTATTAGAACATCTTAATAAGTATAATATAATATCTAGTTCACAATTTGGATTTAGAGAGGGAGTGTCAACCGTCGACGCAATGTATAATCTGACAAGTTACTTGTATCAAAAGCTAAATAACAATCAAAAGCCGTTGGCAATATTTTTAGATCTAGCGAAAGCTTTTGATACGATTTGTCATGAAAAGCTACTAAAAAAACTAGATACATATGGTTTCAGAGGCATATGCGGTGATTTACTCAAAAATTATTTAACAAATCGTAAGCAGGCTGTCAGTATAGATTCAGAAAAAAGCGAAGAAAAAACAGTTACCTATGGAATACCTCAAGGAACAGTCATAGGCCCTATTCTTTTTCAAATCTACATAAATGATATGTTGAACTTGGACATCTCAGGGGAAATCATCTCATATGCTGATGACACAGTCTTATTACTCTCTGATATCAACTGGGAGGAAGTTAAAATTAAAGCGGAAAGGGGACTTCACCATGTAACAATTTGGCTAAAAAATAACTTATTAACTCTCAATAAAACAAAAACAAAATTTTTAACTTTCTCTCTAAATGCAGCAGGAAAATCTCAAATAAATAAATTAAAATGTCATGAATGTAAAAACCTCATCATTTGTAACAGTTGTCAAGAATACATTGAATCATCCGAAAATGTCAAATATTTAGGTTTATACATTGATCAGTTTCTGAAATGGGACATACACGTGGAGAAAATAACAGGAAAAATTCGAAAATTGGTATACAAATTTTATCAACTGAGACAATATATGGACTTACAATCTCTCTTAAATATTTATAAAGCCTTAGTCGAGTCTATAATTAGGTACGGCTTAATAATTTGGGGAGGAGCGTACGACAATACATTAAATAACCTTAAAGTAATCCAAAGATGCATGTTAAAAATTACTCTAAACAAACCTAGATATTACTCAACAAAATCATTATTTGAAAGTACCAAAATATTAGATGTTGAAAGCTTATATATTTTAGATATTTTGAACTATGTACAAAAGAATCCCAAGATAAAAAATAATTCAAATCATGGCCACATAACCCGTTCGACAACAAACAATGATAGTATAGTACCAAAGCCAACAAATACGGCCTTTACAAAGTCTATAGATTACATTGGAATTAAAATGCATAATATTTTACCTGTAGCAATAAAAGAAATAAAATATTTAAGGAAATATAAAATAAAAACTAAGGTATATGTTCAAGAAAACATAGATCAATTCAAAAAAAATTTAAGAAAATAGTTCTATTGGGTATGTCCCCCGCACTCTGTTTGTTCTGTTTATTCTGTTTACTCTATTTACTCTATTTATTCTACTATCTCAGGTACTGTTTATAAACTTTTTATCAGCTAGGTATAGGTAGGCACAAGACAAGCTCCCAGTGAGTTTAGGTGCCGTAATTTGTAGCATGAAATACTTTGTAAATAGTATTTATCACTTGATGCTAGAATGTTTAAGAAATACTTTGTAGAATGTATGTAGAATTATGAACAATAAACATTATTATTATTATTATTATTAGTTTTAATTTGTTCTAAAATTCACACCTCTATTTTTACGATATGCGGTTGTGAGGATTTTTTCGGTTTCATTAGATAAAACCGCTGCCTAAGGAATCACTAATTCCACATCCAGATTTCACATCCAAGTCTCCTTAAAGGAATGCATCTTGGTTACATTTGCACTCTAGTTTGTGGAAATAATTGGTCATAGAATTTTAATAATACAATATTTGAGGCAGATATCATGAAAAAATTTGAGACGTTGGTATCTAGCATATACGCCAAAAATTAAGTTACTGGACTCTGTTATCAGCTTGCTCTACTTATTTCCCCTGTTTACCCCCACCCTCAACGCCTGAAGAAATAATCTTAATCAGATATCATTACATTACATAAATGTACCAAATTTCAAGCGATTATCTTAATTTTATTTTATCAATCCCTTTAATAATGGAGTAGAGGTGGTGCGGGGTTGAAAAATATTATGAAGAAATCTATGGTTTGCCTTCTAATATATACACCAAAACCCAAGTTTCTGTAGCCTTACCAACTTGTTTTACACGCTTTCCCCAATTTACCCCTATTTAACCCCAACCCTTCAATGCAATCATCTCAAGATATAATCTAATTTCAGACATCGTTATAATACATACGTGTACCTTTCAAGTGAATACATCAATTTTATTTTAACAACTTCTTTAGTGATGAAGTGGTGTGGGGTGGTGGAAGGGTTGAAAAATTTTATAAGAAAATCTGAGACTTTAGCTGCTAGCATATACACCAAATTCCTACTTACTGTACTCTTACCAACTTGCCTTACTTATTTTCAGCTATTTAACCCCAACGGAATCATCTTAAAATCAAAGCTAATTCCAGATGTGGTTATATACATACGTTTACCAAATTGCAAGTGAATATTTCTATTTTATTATATCAATTCTTTTAATAATGGAGTGGGGGGGGGGTTGAAAAATATTATAATAAAATGTGAGAGTTGGTTTCTAGTGTATACACCAAATTCCAAGTTTCTGTACTCTTACCAGCTTGCTTTACTTTTTTTTCTTATTTGCCCCTATCTAATCTCCAACCACCAGGTAGCGCTAAATATAATATCCTTCCATATCTCGCCATGATACATATGTGTATCAAGTTTCAAGTCAATATCTTAAACCGTTCCTGAGAAAATGTGCGCACAAAAAAATTATAGACAGAGACCGATAGACAGAAAACTTTTATTCTCTCAAATTTAAAATCTTGACGTTTTATGACATTCTAAGCCTATCTCGACAAAAAAAATTGAAATTTTCCTTACGATTACTGTACTTCCACTCCAGTACGTGGATATAGAAGTAAAAATAAATTCATGAAATCTCGTATGGTCTAATATACTTATTATGATTACATTTTAATTGGTTATATGATATGAGGTTTTTATTAGAATTAAAAAACTATTTTATAGAATATAATAAAAACAAAACATTAAAAAAAATCTACATAATTTTTTTATTGATATAAATGTATTTTAGGTACCATTAAGTGCAAATATAATGAGAAATCTCAGAATAGAGCCAAGTCAATAAATATCTATAAAACCCAAAGTATAAACAACAGACGACTGTGGTTTACAATGTCTATGTTTATTATTAGTTGAATGTTTATCCTTGACTTTGATTTATCGTTTGGCCTAACCGATATGGCGTGAGCGGGTCGAGAGATCTGACGCATGTTGCTTCATTTTTGCTTAAACGGTCCCCAATTACACGCACCCATAATAAGTATTTTCAGTAGTAAGGTTTGTTCCTCGAATGTATTTGATGGAAACAGACGAGGCATATCAACTTCGATCGAAATTTTTATCTCTAATAGTCATATCAGCGGTAGTCAAACTATAGTTTAAATTTACCAAGGTAAAATGTAGAGTAGCTCCAATGATCATGCAACGGGTTTACTAAATTAATCGAAAGAATGATCGCAGAATTAGCCTGTTCTTGTGCACTGACAAAAGATAGTTGAACGCTAAAGTTCTTAAATTATAGCTAATCAAAAATGTAGGTGACTGTATTTCTTTATTTTTCAATATGGGGGTTCCTACCCCTCTGAATGGAGGTTGAATGAAGTATAAATATTTGTCACTGCTTTTTTTTCGTGGTAGTTTTTAATACAATTACTTCAAAGTTATTTTTCAGAGTAATTAAATTTAAAAAAATATGGGTTAAAACTATCCTGACATTAAAAAAAATCTAATAATGTATTTTACAACATTTTACATATATTCTTAGAATTTATTTAATGTAGGGTAGTTTTAACCCTCTTTGGGGGCAGTTTTTTGATGTGGAGTTTTGCAATTAATTACCCACTTTGAAACATTATTTAATTTTAACTATTTGTATTAAGAAGCGTCTTGAAAAAAAAAATTAATGTAAAATATGCATACCTATACTAACCCTTTAGCCCCCTGTTATGGGGGTAGCAATCCCGATACCTATTAAAAAACAAAAGATATCGTTATCTACATTTTTGAGAAGTTATAATTTAAGATCTTTGGCATTCAATTATTTTATTTCGGTTCAAAGCTATGACGTACATAAAAATAACCAAAATTTTAACGAATTTACATAGTTTTTAATAGTTTTTATATTTTAACTGCTATATTTATATTGGTGATTTTCTATAAATATTCAAAATCACATTAGATCCTGAAATAATTATGAAATTTTACTCATAATTCTAGAACTATTTTGTACCTCAGGGTCATCCTTAAATTTATGACTTAAAGGATTTTCATTGTAGGTATTAATACTGTTATAAGTTTAAACAATAAATGGCTTTCACCCTTAGCACTAAAGGGTAAGTGGATCAGTTAGTTCATTTCATGTTTCGCAAAATTTATTACCCTGCAAATTGAATAAATAAATCTACCTTCTTACCTTAGAAGGAGACCTAATTTTGTCAAAGACTAGCATTCATATGAGTGGTTATAAAACTCACGTTACGGTAAAATATTTAGAGGAATTTTGATAATAAAATTTACAAACCGTATTAATTTTATTGTTCACCTACCTACACATTTCAAGAAAATATTTCCAGAAGACATAAATGAAAGGAATATATGATTATACATTATTGGGAAATAAAGCAGGGTAATAAAGGTTCGTTACAGATGTAAATCCGCAAAAAACAGTAATAAAAGTACAGTTCATCAATCTAATGTAATATGTGATAAAACGAAAGTACTACTAAGCTGACTATGTTTTTTGCGGATTTGTATTCATAATGAGATTTTATTTATTAATCTTCTTTATTTTCAAATATACAATAGAATAATTATAGTAAGCGTACCAACTCTGTGGACGATGATATTGTCCTAAATTAACGAAATAGCGTATTCCTAATATTATCCTAAATGAAATACCGGGTGCCCTATTACATTTTGACCCTTTCTAAACCTATATAACTTTTGAACTAGTTGAGATGACATGAGGTTTTCACCAGTCTTCTTCTAATTTTGATAAGTTTTTTCCTGAGTAATCATCTTCTTTTGCTCACTTCCGGTTTAACCGGAAAAGACAGCGTATTTTCGGGGACAGGACAACTTTGTTATTTCAAATGGAACAGCCTGTATATTTTTTCACAGTTGGAAAGCCCATTGTCTCCCCTTTCTGAAAATGCCATATTTCTGGTGGAAATTATACAGAGTGATGGTTTTATAAGTTTTTAAAGTGAACACTGCGTTTTATCGAAATGCTACGAAAAAATAATGATCCACAAAATAGACTATGGAAACAAAAGACAACATCACTTGTAAACGTCAAATTAGTCTATTGACAACTCGGGTACTTGAGTTACTGTAAAAGAATGTTTAGTTTAAGTGAAAAAGCTAAGTGTGTAATCTTCTTTGCTGAAACTTAATCTTACAAAACAACACAAAGAAGATTTAGAACTATGTTTACAGGTTGACTGCCATGAGTGCCATTACAGGTACATGCTGCACTATCCTGTGAGGCCAGTGCTAGTATGCGCATGTCGTTTCATCTGAGCCATGCAATTTATTCCCGATAAATACAATATTTATGATTATGGTCTACTAGTAGGCAATCAATTACACATATTTGCAGTGCGTGCTGCATATTTTCAGCTGAGTACCTACTGTGGTACTCACGGCCAGGAAGGCAAAATTGCAATCAACTGATTTTAAAAAATGTCAATAACTGAATTTCGAGAGAATATTATTTATGAGTTGTTGACAGACGAAAATCGGGATCCTATTTTAGTTAACCACATTTTGAAGATAATATCCAAAAGAGTAAGGTTACAATTGTTATCTGAGGAATGCAAGAAGCGAATGTAGAATTGTGGTCCAGAAAGAAACGCCACGAGTTTAGATCAAGTGTGAAGCACGTGAAAAGTTTCTTTGTAACGATTATTTTTTCATGAATTATATATCTAAACCAATATTACTGTAGGTGTTGTGCTTATATTTGTATTTACTAATAAAAGGATCGTCCAGGCCAAAAACCAAAATTACCAGGTTGGTCTCTGAGGCCACGAGTATTTATTTTACATGCAAAAGCAACCAAAAGTGTACCCACTGTGGTGGACGACAGTTTTAAATGAACTTCATCCCGTGCATCACAGTAGGTACTCACGTCTTGTACAAAGTCATTTCCCTGAGTACCCGGAGCGGTACTCATGGCCTGCTCAGAAAATCTGTAAATTATACCTGGCAGTCAACCTGTTAACAAGGAACCTTCAACAAAAAATTAAATTAGAAAATGGTATAGAAATTTTTGGAATTCGGGTTATATTGACCGTAAAAAAGGAACTCCAAATAATGAAAATGGGCTTAATAATGCAATTGAAATTTTGGAAATGACAAAATGATCCTTTTTCTTCAACGAGAAATTTTTTCCGTAACATGTATTCCGAAAACTACTGTTCATACTGTTATGAAAAATGCTCTAAAATTGAAAGCTTATAAAATTCAGATTCATGAAGAATTAAAGGAAACTGATTTTCCAAAATGAGTATAATTTTGTAGAAAAATTCTTGATTTACGTAGGAGAGATAGGTATTTTCATGATAAGTTAATCATGTCAGGCGAAGCATCATTTCACTTAAATGGCAATGTGAATAAGCATTATTGTAGAATTTGAGCATCAGAATATCCCAGAAATTCTCATCAGTATGTCAGGTCCTCTCCGAAAGTTACAGTTTGGTGTGCGGTATCAAAACAAAAAATTTACGGTCCCTTTTTTTTTAAGAATTCAATTGTCAATGCCCCATCATATTTGGACATGTTAGAACATTTCTTTTATCCACAACTTGAACAGGATAATTTGTTGACGACTGTGTATTTCCAACAAGACGGTGCTATGTCTCAATATGCTATGATAACTAGAGATTCCCTGAATGCCACCTTTGGAAATCGTTGGATAGGAAGGGGAGATCCTACAGCATGGCCCCCTCGATCACTAGAGCTCACAGTTCCAGATTTTTTCATATGGGGATATGTGCAAGACAGGTGTTGTAGCCCCATGTCACAAAATTTAGAAGAACTTAAAGAAAACATTCGAAATATCTTCAATAACATTACCACCGAACAGTTACGTAGAAGCTATGACAACTTTGTAAAGAGAATAAATAAATGTATCCAAGTTGAACATCTTTTGTAATTAATGTGTAGGTATTATTTTGTTTATTTCTTATTTGTTTAATAAATATTCTGTTACACTCTGTTATATCGAATTTCATATGTACGTTCAGTATTAGCAATCTAGAAGTAATATGCAACTATTAATAAACAAATTTGACGTTTACAAGTGATGTTGTCTTTTGTTTCCATAGTCTACTTTGTGAATCATTATTTTTTTCGTAGCATTTCAATAAAACGCAGTGTTCACTTTAAAACCCTATAAAACCATCACTCTGTATAATTTCCATGACAAATATGACATTTTCGGAAAGGGGAAACAATGGGCTTTCGAACTGTGAAAAAATATACAGAGTGTTCCATTTGAAGTAACAAAGTTGCCCTATCCCCGAAAATACGCTATGTCAAGTGAGCAAAAAAGACAATTACGCAGGAAAACTCAAAAATTAAACTTGTATACTACCTAACTATACAACATACCACAAGAAAAGGTCGTTTTACCACTGGACAAAGTCATCAAAACATTACCAATTCCGAGATTATTCAACAAAAGTCCACGTATAGTCAAAAACATATGAAAAGATAGAAGGTAATTTGACTCACACAGTCAAAATTAAAAGAAGACTAGCGAAAACCGCATTTCCTTATCTCAACTAGTTCAAAAGTTATATAGGTTTAAAAAGGGTCAAAATATAATGGTGCACCCGGTATTAAAAACGATTATTAAAAGTAACTTAGGAGGTGGTTAACAAAATACTTACGTCTCACAGATACCTCATGCTCAAGATAAAAACCTTATGAGCTGTTCTTGATGATGTTCTTCCCAAATCATTGTAAACCTAGAGTAGAACTCGAACTTGTCTTCCATATATGATCTTTAGGTTTACAATTGGAACATCAACATGGCCAGCTTGAATGTACCAACATCTTTCAGATATTTGTGGTCTTCCATAAACATGCATTAACATGGAATACATGATTGAACAACGATATATGTAGTTCTATGATATAGATTATATATCTGCGCACTGTTTATTGCTTTATTCTATTAGAACCTCAAGTTCCTGAAGACGTGTAAAATGAACAACAGCCAATGTTTTTAGAGCCTTTTCTTAATTAAAATTTTAAATTTCATACTTATTTTCGATTTTAAACCATGATTTTGAAATTATGATATAAAAGAAACCTGTACGCGAAACGGATCAGGCAGAAGTTGGTTTTCAATTCTTTCTTAATTTTTTTTTAAATATATATGTTTTATGTATATACTATATCCGTAGTTTTTCTGTAAGAGATCATTTATATATCTATAAGGAATAAGCTGGGACCTAAGATAGTTCCTTGAGGAACTCCAGTTTTTATTATTTTTGTTGTGCTATGAGCGTTAACTATTTTAACTTGTGGTCTATTGGCGAGGTATTCTTTGAATAAGTCATACATTTTGCCTCTGATGCCTATTTTGTATAACTTGTTTAGTAGATGAGTATGGGATACTGTGTCGAAAGCTTTTTGTAAATCTAAAAATATGGCTAATACTTTTTGTTTGATTCGAAATTAGTTAAAATAGTAGGTGTTAGTAATTGAAGAGGTTCTTCAGTACCGACGTGCTTTGAAATACATATTGATTTTTTGATATTATTTTCCTGTTTTCTAGGAAAGACCGAAGTCTATTATTTAAACACTTTTCGAAGATTTTTGAAATATTATTTATTAGAGATATTGGCGATAGTTCGTCGTATCATTTTTATTGCCATTTTTATATATTGGTACGACAATACTTTCTTTAAAAGTGCCAGGATAATAGCGTCTTTAATTAAATATAAGCTCAATAACGTAAGCAATAGGCTTACTAACATGCTTAGATTTGAGTTTTAGGGTTTTTGTTGTTATACCCTCTTTCCCTGGAGAGGCATTGTTTTTCAGGTTGGATATTATTTCCTCTATTTCATGATCATATACGTATATATTTATATATATTATATAGCCCTCGCAATTCCAATCTTTGTGCGTCACGTGATATTTCTATCACGCCAAATTTTGCTGGACTTACAAGTGTCATACAGATGGCAAGATAGCTTCGAAACTCGGCATCGAAGATTTAAATCAAATTCAGTACAACTTCTGGCAACCTTTTTCGTTAATATTGAGAATCTGTTCAATTCACGAGGTCTTCATCTTATGTGAGCTACACGGTATGTAGATACGGTTTGTGATGCAAATAAATAATGTTCCTCGGTTGGTCGTGGTGCGCTGTAAGAATGTGCTTAACATGCTTTTTTATTTTAAAATAATTAAAAATAAAAAGAATCGTTTCCTAAAAGTTATCGCAACAAAACGTTTCCTCATAGAGCGGGAGCTAGAAGGAAGTGAATATACAGAATGTGAGGACCGCATTTTATCAGTGGATATTAGCTGAGAATAGCTCAAAGATTAATAAGCTGGATCGTGCCGGTCCATTTTTTTGTCAAATCTTTTTTATCTCACCTCCTGCTATCTATAAAGGAAATCGAAGAAGTACATGTTATGGAGTCATGTTATTGAATATTTTTGTCATAATTTATAGTTTTCTGTTATGATGAAAGTGCTGGTAGGTTGTTAAATGAAATTAATATATATGAAAACAAGACAAATAATTAATCATTTTTTTTAGACAATCATTATTTATACATTTACATAATGAAGTACAAGGTGATTCTGACTTTTTGCAACTGCAAGACATTGTTCGACAATTAGACGTACATTTACAAGGCTAAATCAATGACTAGCAAAGGCTTTGTCATTATTTGTCGTGGATGTAAGTCACCATCGTGCCCTTCAAAGCCAAATAAAGAGAAATCAATGGGCCCCAATTGTATTTAGTGAGCATTTTTTCGAATAAATGTTTGTACTGTAGCCCTTATAAAATGCAAGCATCATGTTTTGGAATATCAGATTATATCGAACTTCATCAGCAGTTAATTATTTTTTTAACATACGTTCAAACTTTCTAACTATTTTAATTGATCAGCATTTAGGACAAGGTTTCCCAGAGATACAAGGGCTGTTTGTACAAAATCCTCCGATCCAACTCTCAAACATTGTGTTTTACTGCCTAATCTACTGGTAGTATCCATTTACAGAATGTAATGCTGGCAAAATATTACGTATGCTTGCACCAAGGGATTCAGCAGCTTAGTGGCATCCTAGAAGATGTTTCTTTTTATAAGAACCGTCGAATTATAGAGCTAAGCAACCAATATTTGCTAGTTCTTTCCAATTATATATCGCTAAGATGAATACGTCTGTATCAGCACTGATGATAATAAGATGAACGTATTGAATTATTACTGTGCAAAAAGATATGGCAAAACATTCTTGAATCAGCTTGTAAGTGGTTTGATTTGAATTCAAGTACCTCACAAAATGAAGACCCTAGTAGCTTGAAACATATACATCTCGCAGTTTTCTTTTACTTGTGCATATTTGAAGCAGTACTACCAATATATCTAACAAGTTGTAATTTATTTTTGATGCTTGAAAAGAAAGTTTTACAATTACTAGAAGTTTTTGTTGAATTAGTTAAAATTATGATATTTTTAATATTGTTGCCTTTACTCCGAAAACTTAACTTTAAAAATTGTATTGAAATATCGCCATATCTCGAATATTAGATCTATTCTCTTCACATTAAACTGCCTAAAACTAGCATGATCTTTTTGAAAAATGCCTCGGCAAAATCATCGAAAGTATTGAACTTTTTTAAATGAATTTGATGAACAAGTGCCATACCATCAACAATATAAATTTTTGGAGTATTTAAATCTATAATGTCTTGTTGAGAGTTCGTACTATAGTTATGATTGTTTTGAATTCCAAGGGCAAGTTGTGTTTTTGGTATTTTCCTGTAAACTTCGACCTATGTCGACGCAGAAACGCACCGGAAGGAATAGGGGCGCTGTGCTTACCATAGTACGAGCGGAGGAGATGGCAGGAGTCTAGAACGGATAACGGCAGCTGCCGGAATTTTTCCGTTATTTAGAGTCTCAGGAATAAGAATCTGAACCTACTTGCTGGTCCTCACATTTTGCATACTCAACTACTTCCAGCAACGCCTGCACTATCAGATATATTTAGTAAGCCCTTTTGCGGGTTGTGCATTTTCTTTGAAATCAATTTGCAAAGTTTATTCTAGGTCACCAATTTATATTAATTAGTTTTACTGATGTATCAGCAGAAGATGAAAACGTATAAGTAATGTGCAACTATATTTATAACCAAGTCTCCTGTAAATAATACTCAATTTTCAGCAATTGGGTCAAATTTACTAGATATACAGGGTGTTTCAGTTAAAAGTCCCCAGGCCATTATCTCTAAAATTAATAAAGATATTTTATTTTTGTAAATGGCAGATGCTTGATACCAAAGAAAGGTTTAAATAACGGTGATTAGAATTTTTCCTCAACAGCACACAGAGATGGCGCTGCGATGCAAAACTATTTTTTGATGGCTGGAACCTTGAAACATAAGTCATGTGATTAAACAATAATTTGTGAATAATTTTGATGGTATAGAGAATTTACAAAAAACAAGCCGTTTTGGAGTTACATGAGATTCTTTCATTAATGCCAGTACACGTGAATTTTGATAAATCCCTATAATTTATTTATTATTTATTATACAATATTGGTTACCAAACACTTTTTTTCAAGATAAGGAAAGTGATATAATACACTATCATAAAATTATGTTTACCATTTCCGGCCAAACCGGAACTAACATGATGAACCAATATCCATATGTTCCTACATATTACATTTTTTTTCTAATAACGCTTCTAATAAAACGGCTCCCAAAACTTAAAGTAAGTAAGACAACAAAGAAAATACACACTAATTTAGAATGGTAATGAAAAATCTACTTAAGAGATATTAGTAGGCTTTGATTTAATTTTAAGTTTGACAGTTATTAAACAAAGTTTGTAGTTGGTGCATTTCAATTATAGTTTCAAACAGAAATAGTGTACTTAGAAACAATTAAAGGCAAATTAATCCAAATAAGGCAACAAAAAAAAAAAAAAATTAAAAAATGGTTAGATACACCAATGAAGATAAGTTAAATATGATTTTAATACACGGTGAATGCAAAAGAAATTCCCGACAAGCAAAACGATTGTTTTGTTTACGATTTCCAAATAGACCTACACCCGATAAAAAAACATTTATCATGCTGTTTAAAAATTTAAGAAACTGGGGTAGTTTTAAGAAAACTATTCGTAACAGAAATAGGCCAGTTAGAAACGATGAAAATACAGCCTTGGTGTTAAATAGTGTTGTCAACAATCCTCAATGTTCTCTCCGGAAATTGGCATCGGAAACTAATCTGTCGATATCTTCGTGCCATAGAATATTAAAATCAAATAAATACCACCCATACAAATTAAAATTGATCCATCATTTAAGGCCTGGTGATTATGAACGAAGATTACATTTTCTAGCTGAATTTTCAGTTCTTTCTGAAGAATGCCCAAATTTTTTAAAAAATGTGCTCTGGAGCGATGAAAGCCGTTTTCACAACAACGGAGTTGTGAGTAAGCATAACTGCCGATACTGGTCACAAAATAATCCTAGATGGATGAGAATGACCCGAAATCAGGTAACTTTTGGAGTTAACGTGTGGTGTGGAATATTAAATTCATATATTATTGGACCATATCTATTCCATGGGACTTTAAATGGAAGAAAATATGAGATATTTTTGAGAAATGTATTGCCAGGATTATTAGAGACTATCCCTCATAACCAGGAGAATATTTGGTTTCACCAAGATGATGCACCACCCCATAACTCAGTACTAGTCAAAGATTGTCTTAATGAAATGTACCCTCAGAGATGGATTGGTACTAATGGAGTAGTCAGATGGCCAGCCCGATCACCTGACTTGACTCCATTAGATTTTTACCTTTGGGAGTATTTAAAAAGTGTAGTGTACATTGAACCCATTGAGGATATGGCCGATTTGTATAATAAAATATATGCAAGTGTTGCTGCTATAAATAGACATACGTTACAAAAAGTTTGCAATGAGTTACTGAAACGGTACAATATGTGTATTCATGAAGAAGGGAGAAATTTTGAACATTTAATATAATAAGTACCTACTAATAAGAAAGAAATTAGTTTAATTTCATTTTTAATAATATTTCGATAGTTTTTAAATGTTTGTTTATAAAACTTTTGTTTACGTTCTTTACTGAATTGTTAATATAAATTTAGCCCATTCTAAATTAGTGTGTATTTTCTTTGTTGTCTTACTTACATTAAGTTTTGGGAGCCGTTTTATTAGAAGCGTTATTAGAAAAAAAAATGTAATATGTAGGAACATATGGATATTGGTTCATCATGTTAGTTCCGGTTTGGCCGGAACTGGTAAACATAATTTTATGATAGTGTATTATATCATTTTCCTTATCTTGAAAAAAAGTGTTTGGTAACCAATATTCTATAATAAATAATAAATAAATTATAGGGATTTATCAAAATTAACGTGTACTGGCATTAATGAAAGAAACTCATGTAACTCCAAAACGGCTTGTTTTTTGTAAATTCTCTATACCATCAAAATTATTCACAAATTATTGTTTAATCACATGACTTATGTTCCAAGGTTCCAGCCATCAAAAAATAGTTTTGCATCGCAGCGCCATCTCTGTGTGCTGTTGAGGAAAAATTCTAATCACCGTTATTTAAACCTTTCTTTGGTATCAATCATCTGCCATTCGCAAAAATAAAATATCTTTATTAGTTTTAAAGATAATGACCTGGGGACTTTTAAGTGAAACACCCTGTATATACAACAAAATCTGATCTGACTAATTACAGGTTTTCGATATATTTACACGAACATCATTCAGTACATTAAACTTCTCATCCAATCACGTTAAGTTAATTGATTGATTAACTGATAAAATTAGCTTTTCCAGAAATTTGTTAGAAAATAAGCGGCAAAGCGTAGGTATTTATCTCGTTAGACATTGAACGAATGTAGAAGGTTCTATTTACCTTTTAGCTATATATTAAGGATTTTATCTTAGCAGGCAGGACACGCTTCTGTAAGAGAGCAGTGGGAAAGCTTAACAAAACAAAACGGCGATTCGGGAAAAAGCTCCTAAGCTTAGAAAATGCCCGGCTGAGGACGGAGCAGCCAAATCGCTGGGGGAGTGTGCTGTGCCCGTTATGGGGTCTATGGCGAAAGTAAATTGTACTTTCGTAAATTCATACTGGGTACGATAGAAGCAGGCTTACTTAATTCGATATATTTTGAAGAAAGTGCTATTTATAAAGTGCAAGATTAGAAAATGTAGGAAAAGGCCCCCTATATGTTTCCTTTTCTTTATAAACTGGTTTACTGTAAATGGTGTGCATTGTGAGAATATAGGAAGGGTCAAAATAAGGACAATTTCTTTAAATGTTATTGTATGGGCCTTCCGTTTTCTTTCTTAACATTTAATACTAAGAGATCAACATAGAAGCCTATTCATTTTTTAATGCGTGTGTTTAGTTGGATTGGTAGTATTGTGAATTTATTTTTAAATCAGATAGAAAGTTAAAGTTAACCTAGGAAGGAAATACGTCATGAACAGAAAACGATTATTGTTATGTTTGTTCAAAAACGCAAACATTAAGTAAGTCACAAGAATTAATTATTGCTTTGAAATGTTGGGTTCCCCTTCTGCAAGAAAAGATGAATTTCCTCAAATATTCAAAATATTGCGGCGCCATACTGCTAGAGCAACTATCTTGATTTCTTCTGAAATACATATTTCGTGTCAGAAAGCAAAATACAAGTTCGTTCAAATAATTCAACAAAAAAAGTTATAAGAAGTGCTCCACAATTGTCAGTGTGATAGATCTAAACATATTTCGAACTGTTGTTGGTGTTTCTTTGCTGTGTCTGTCTTTGTTTGTTTTGTGCTTTCTTTGTTCCTTCACGTATCCCCATCAAAAGAAATCCATGTTGTTTATAAGATCTGGAGATCTAGATATTTTTTAAGTGGTCTCTTATTATATTTAAATAATGTGGTGAGGCAACATCTTGCTGAAACCACATAGTATTTCGAATCCTTTCAGAAAGATTCACCAATAATTGTGGTAGATCATTCTCCAGAAAATGAAGACAAATAGCTACAGTCCCTCTCCAAGGAGCTGTGAGACCTTGTCGTTGGTGGAGAGGCTTAAGTAGCGGCGATGATCCTGAGAGCAATACCGGCGGGAGCGTCATACTCCCAGCAGGGCCACCCATGCCGGTAAGGTCGAAGGTGAGCAGTGAAAACTAAGGACAGCTCAACCCCAGGATCCACACCGTCAAGGCGTGGCTACGGGAAATGGCGAACCCGGGGATTATCCGAGCCACGAGTGAGTTGTGCCACTCACCCGCTTAAAACCGTAACCACGGCCCACACGTCAACGACCTCTGCGGAAAAGAAAAAAATGGCACCGTAGGGGAACGTCGTGTGGCAACCGTGACCGGGGGACTTGCCTTAACCGGCCGGCCCGCGAGGAGGCAACCTCTATAAAGCAACCGACAGCGAAGTCGTTAAAACCTGTGGACACCGGGCGACCTCCACAGTATATAGCCTTACCTCCAGGATGGGCGTCACCTGGGAGCCGACTGCACTTCGACCCATTACGTGGGACCTGAATATGGAAACAAATCAAAACACAAATAAACCGGACGGAAATGAAACGACAACTACTGGCGCGAACCTGGACTTTCTAATGATGGATGAGGAGACCGTCTTTGGACGAAGGAGCTCGTTACACCGAAGCCCACCGCGGAGCAGGGCCACCTCGGAAAGCAAAGCGGGAAAGCAAGAAGGCGAAGAGACCGACCGAGGTAACGCCAATGTAGAAACCACGACGATAGATATCACGGCGGACGTCGAGAGCTCTGCGAAACAACCACCCAAACACAGCAGACTGAACATAGCTAGCAACTTGCAGAGGTGCAATTCAATGAGCTACAAGAAAAGGAAAATGGATTCGTCCCCAGAGATGGAATCTGCGAGCAAGGCAGTTGACCCGGCTCTGATTACGCTGGAGGAAACCATTAAAACGGTGATCCATTGCAGCCAATACTTGGAGCAAAGGACTGCAGAAAATACAAGCACGAAGAGAGAGATCAAAGACATCTCACTCAAATTGAAAAAGGCTGTAGCTACACTGGGTGGACTCAACATCAAGCTGTGGCTGGGGAAACAAAAAGTATCAGCAGGGGAGGCGCATATACCAATAAAACCCATCACAAAAGAGACCGGCACGCAAACGACTGAAAGTTACCAAGGACAGGAAGCCTCTAGGCAACATGACGAAGAAACGAAAATGGCACAGGAAATTCATGCTGCAATACTAAATGGCGTAAACCGGGAAAATGTCTGCGAGCTGGTAGACAAGGAATGGCCGGAACGGGCTTTCCGGAAAACACGTACTGAGATAGGTAGCACTCTTGCAACGGACCCGGAATATAATGTTGTACTCATCTGCACACAGGATGAGGCGAATAAGACACATATAGTTAAGAAACTATCGCAACGAAATCCACAGGTTGGCCAGGTACTTAGTGGCCAAAACCTGAAGATAGGAAGCGTCGCATGTTTGGCGAGCAAAAACAGTATAACTCTGGATGACGAGGAGGCACCTACAGAGAATGCTAACTACACCTTCTTAGCGAGAATAGAAAGGTCTGAAGACAGAGACGCATGCATTAAAGACGTATATACGGTGTTATATAAGCTCAAGAACATGGCCGCACGAAGTGGCAGATCTAAGATCACCCTGGTTCACCTCCTAGAAAGGAACTGGACAGGAACCTTGAGAAAGATAACCGAATGCGTTCTTGCAGGCACAAACATCGAGGCAAGCTTCTGCTTGCCGGAGTCGAGCAGGAAACAAGTCAACAGGGAGGACGGACCTAGGGACAATACCAAAAGTGATAGGGGACCCAGAAAGAAAGACGAGGAAGTCATTGTAAGATGCGAAGGGAAATCTTACGCTGAACTCCTCAAGTCCATTAAGGATAACGTCAAGATCGACGACCTCGGCATAAAAATACACTCGGCCAGGAAGACTGGTGGCGGTAACCTATCCCTTAGAATCCAAGGTGAACATTCACAGGCCACGCTGCTCAAGAATGAAATCACTAAAAAAATAAAGGATGTGAGTGCGAAAACCGCAACCAAAAATGCCATAATACACATTATGGATATCGATCCCACTGTAGCCGAGAGCGACGTACTTGAGGCCATCAAACAGGGCATAGGCACCACAGACGGAGAGGATATTACGGTCGGCCCGTTTAGACCGACCCGTGACGGGAATCACATTGTAACGGCACGTGTCCCGAGTAAACTGGCAAGCGCTCTAACAAAAAAAGGCAGGATCAGGATTGGATGGACAAGTTGTAGAGTAAGAGAGAGGACAATGGTCCAAAGATGCTTCAAGTGCCTCGACTTTGGACACGCAACAAATGAGTGCCGGTCAGAAATCAACCGGGCCGGTGAATGCTGGAACTGCGGAGGCACTGGACACACAGCCAAAGAATGCAAGAACAATGCACATTGCAGGACCTGCAAAGAAGACCACAGAGCGGACTCGATGAAGTGTCCACTATATAGGCAACTAGTACACGGAAGACCAGATACCGCCAGGGCAGGGAATAGCGAGGACAGGACACAAATGCAACAAGCAAGAAATCAAAATCAGAAAGAGGTCCCCGAAGCAGGGGACCTGAAACAGAGAAACACGGTAGGTCCTAGCAGTCAGAAATGACTACCCAGGGAACACAGGGACCCTCGAGAGACACAAACACACATGCCACGACAGACCCACACAGGTGACAACACAGTACCATTGACACCATGCACAAAATTCCTGCAGGTTAATCTTAACAGAAGCAGAGAGGCACAGGACCTGCTGTACCATACTCGGAACAAACTAAACGCACACGTGCTTCTCGTGAGCGAGCCTAACATCAAACATGTTAGGGGATGTAACCCTTGGATTACCGACCCACGGGCAGATGCCGCAATTCGGATTTATAACACCCACGCTAGCGACACCGGGGGCTGCCACGGCATAGCTTGGTGCATCGTTAAAGATGTTTCCATATTCTCGTGCTATTTTACACCAAATGCACCAATCGAAGAATTCGAGCTTTTCCTCGATACACTCACCGGCAGCATGAGGACCCACAGCCGCAACAAGGGCAAGGTTATTGCAAGTGACTTTAATGCCAAAAATCCCCTGTGGGGCTCGAACAGACTAGATGCTAGAGGTAACATTCTAGCCGAATGGCTAGCAGCACATGACCTGGTGGTGGCCAACGTGGGAGACACACCTACCCTAGTACGAGCACTACATAGCAGCGTCATTGACGTAACATTTGTCCCGACCTCTCTGGTGGAACGCGTCAAGAAATGGCGCGTGATGGACGAAGAGATGCTCAGCGACCACCAGCTGATATACTACGAACTCGCTGATGAACACCCACCTGTCGCACCAACACAGGAGGCATTGGCGGAGAACATAACGTGGCACTACAGCCCAGGAAGAGCAGGGCTCCTTCAAGAAGCCCTGCTATTCGAGCTCGACAAATTGCAGACACCAGACCCGACCAACATCGTGGAAGCATTGAAGAAAGCCTGCCAAACTGCCCTCCCTCGTAAGGGCACACGACACAGAAGACCGGTTTACTGGTGGAGTGAAGACATCTGCACACTCCGCAAGAACTGCATTGCCAAGAAAAGGCGATGGACGAGGTTAAAGCCCCATCGGGATGTGGAAGACCCAGAACTTAATACCTGCAAAGAGGAATACGGTTCTGCGAGGAAGGCATTTAGGCCATTAAGGCTGCAAAAAGAAAACATTGGGATGCCATCATTGACGCGGTGGAGGCCGACCCTTGGGGAGACGGCTACCGCATTGCATGTAAACAAACGGGAGTCCGCGAGCAAGTATATCTGTCCAAACAAAAGAAGATGGAAATCGCTGCCAAGCTATTTCCCACTCGCCCAGCTACAGTCTGGGAAGACACACAAGAGGACCTCCCCATACCTCCGCTAACGACCAAAGAGGTCATCAAGGCAGCCGAAAAATTGAAGCCCAACAAGGCGCCGGGGCCCGATGGCATCCCTCCTGAGGTAACAAAACTGGCTGTTAAATTACGGACGGAAACATTTGTGACAGTAATTAACAAAGTAATAGCCGAGGGCACGATCCCACCACAATGGAAAACTGCGAAGCTAGTACTGGTCCCGAAACCTGGCAAACCGGTAGACGTAGCACCACGACCCATATGCCTTATCGATACCACGGCAAAACTTCTGGAAAGGATAATAGCAGCTAGACTCAATGACGAACTTGATGCCAGGGGGGGACTGTCTGACAGCCAGTATGGCTTCCGCGAGAGAAGGTCCACCGTGGAGGCCGTACAGGAAGTCGTACGCATCGCCCGCTCCGCCAATGAAGGTAATTGGAGGCAGCGAGAGATATGTTTAGCCACTGCAATCGATGTCAAAAATGCTTTTAATACAGCCCCATGGAGACCTATCGTCGATACCCTAATAAACAGAGGAATCTCGACATACCTTGTCCGGCTTGTGATGAGCTACCTCAACGAAAGGACCCTACTGATAGACGGGGATAGCAGGGCAGTCACCTGTGGCGTCCCCCAAGGGTCGGTCCTTGGACCTCTGTTATGGAATATTCTGTACGACGGAGTACTAGACCTTGTGACCCCGATCTCCAGGACGGAATACCGCATGGTAGCTTATGCCGACGATCTGATACTCATCACCATCGATAAGACAGAGGGCGGAGCGGTAGGCAAGGCGGAAGCCGTCATTGCCGCCATTGGAGAATGGATGACGGCGAACGTCATGGAGATCGCTCCAGAAAAAACGGAGGTAATTGCCCTCACCGATAGGAAAATCATTCAAGACATGACAGTAAATGTACTAGGTACAAACGTAAGTGCGAAGAAAGAATTGAAATACCTAGGAGTCCACATGGACCACAGGCTGGCATGGACCAATCATATAGAGAAGGTCGCCGAAAAGGCGGAGAAAGCGGCAATGGCGCTCGCCAAATTGATGCCAAGAACTAGAGGGCCGAAGACCAGCATACGACGCCTCATGAGTGCAGTCGTGACCTCGACCCTCTTGTACGCTGCTCCTGTATGGGCAGAAGGGCTCAGCGTAGAGAAGAACAAGGCTAGACTGCTGAGAGCACAACGTAATATCCTCATCCGTACCTGCTGCGCATACCGCACAGTATCAACCGCCGCACTGCAAGTACTTGCAGCAGCACCACCTATGGACCTACTGGCCAAGGAACGTGCCTACAACCATGGCTCGGACCCCGCTAACAGAGCGTACAACCGTAGCTGCCTTATGACCCGCTGGCAAGAGCGATGGACAAACGCAAATGAAGGGGGCTGGACCAGGATGCTCATTCCGAGCATTAAACCTTGGTTCGACCGCAAGCATGGGCAGCTTGGCTACCACTTAACCCAGGCTCTTAGCGGGCACGGTACATTTGGTAGTTACTTAAAAAGGATCAGGAAGAAAGAAACGGACACATGCTCCTGCTGCACTATGACCGATACACCGGCCCACGCACTATTCCACTGCCCCCGTTGGACAACAGTCCGAGAAGATGCAACCAGGGCCATCGGACACGGCCTTAGCGAGCACAATTTTGTTCATACCATGCTTAGTTCAGAATACAACTGGAAAACACTGAACGACCTCTGTGTGGCCATCATGGAGACAAAACAGGATGAAGACAGAGCTGCCTAATACTATCTACAGTCAGCACCGTGCAGCACCCGAAGCAATGCTCACGCGGCCCCGGATGCTTGCACAGAAGGCGGAGGGGTTTTATCCGGTAGGAGTCCGGCACTACTCGGTCCTACTGAGAGCATAGACCGAGTGTCCATGACGGATTTCCCCTCCACAGAAAAAAAAAAAGTAGCTACAGTCAACGTACCATCAAGGAATCGTGGTCACATTACATGTTCTCCAATAATTGCTGCCCAAACGTTTATAAACCAGCTGTGCTGGTTATCAACTTCCATAAGAAAGGAGGATTTTCCGAAGTGAAGTAATGAGGAATGTGCCTATATTATCCAATTCACTTTTATGAAAAGTTGCCTAATGTGTGAATAAAATATTACTATTATTAGAAAACTTTAAGCGCCTTTGAATATCGTCATCAGATAGTTCCTGGTGCATTTGAATATGTTATGCATAAAACTTACTTTTGGAAAATCTATCGAGAAAAATTTGGAAGCTACCAACATCAGGATTCCTACCTTCAGGATAGCCTTGCTTATAAATTCTATTTGCAAGCAAACAATTTCTGTCCGACTGGCCCAAAGCAAAAGTCTTAAAGTTCCGTTTTGTTAAAATTCATCTTGTAAAACTCCAAATATTTTTAAATTAACACAATGAGAACTAACGACCTATAAGTGCCATAAATTTCGTTTGTGTAAAATAACAACAACATTTACAACAAAACCAATACTTTGAGGGATTGGAAGAAATGGCCCCACTAAATGGCCTCATTTCAAAAGCGTATAGAGATGTGTGTCAATCAAAATGAGGAGCACTTATTATAATTTTTTTCCGTTGAATTATTTGAAGGAACCTCTATTTTTTAAGTTTACTCTTGAATTTTGTACTTATTGCCCCAAAAATCGAAAATGGTTTGAAAATATTAAAAAAAAATTCACATCAAAAGTTCTAAACTGAAAGATTATTTTTGGCCACCCTCTATATTTTTAGGAAATAAAAATGATTAAAAAACATTAATTTAATATCTCGTAACCAGTATTCAAATATTTTTAATCTTACAATCGTGATTAGTGATATTTTCAATATGCATCTGCAGGTAGCCTTATTTTAATAAAAAAATTCATTACATCCAAGAGGTTGGAAGATAGTCAATAATAATAGAAATAGGCTTCAAAAAATGTACTGATATACATAGCATTCAATTTTTAAAAAAGGCACTTGATCCTGTAACGAGTCCTGTAATATTATGTTGGGTGGCCCTATATATTCGAAAATAATTTCTTGTTATTTTTTTTAATTTCTAGCTGTCATAAAACTAGCGAAATACGACGCATTATTGCTCCACCCTGTTTAACTGTTTTGTGTTCCAGGGAACAGAGTAATTAAAGATGCTTATATCGCTAACGCGGGATTAAGAAATGCAAATGCGCCCACTTATAGTAATCAAAATACACAGGTTTTGTTTACAGTTGGTTTATGTATACGATGTGTAAAATTTAACTCACGTATATGGCAGGTAGTATGCTTTTTATTCATGGGTAATAGCATATTATTTAAGGAGCGATAATGTAAGTAATAAATCACGCAGATGAAGGTTGCAGGGCGAGCCGCAGGCAAGTGCTGTAAATCATCAAGTGTGTTATTACCATTATCGCAAATTGAACACTATACTTTATCTACGATTATAATAATAAATATTAATATAATAGTTTGACAACGTCTAAACTATTCAAACATTTCAAATCACCTTTCTCCCCTCAATAATAATGGATCATTCTATTTTATTTTGCGCGTTACATCGATTGGACAGGCTAATCATGAAGTTAAAGGTAATTGGTGTAAATGTAAATCACTAGGGAGTTATAATAAATCACGCTATTTGTTTATGGATACTAACACATATTTAAAAGCTGTTGAGTAATTATTATACAATCTAATACCAGTAGATAAAGCAAATTAACATATCATCAACCAGAACACTTCTGCTTGTTTCTTTACGAACAATTTAAAAATATTTTACATTTTCCTACCGAGGAAAAAGACCAAAAAGTGTCAGCACTGCCGCACATTCCTGAGCGGTATTTATTCAAATTAATTTCGTTCCATTTAAGCATTTTACGTAAACATGTTTGCGGTAATTGTTACTCATGCCTCATATATTACATCTACACACCAACAGATTTTGACGAATTCGCGGAATGTGGCCTAGCTGTGGGCCAACGCAATCCAGGAATTTAGATAAACTACCTCGCGACACGTCATTATCCAACTATAGTAATTGGATTAGCATACTTTACGTTTACTGCCATTTCCTTGGATTCCTAGGGTTAAGTCGCTCACCTATAAAACGTGCTGTAAATTCTTAGATGGCTTGAAGACTTAATTTAATTAATTAATTTGTTAAATTTGTTATCTGGTAGATTGCTAAGTGTGTACTGTGAGTTGAGTTAAAAACAGGAACCAATTTAACTGTCTACTATCTATGAATACTGCCTAACGTAATCACTGGTAAAAACTTCACTAATGGTCTATTTTCATAGGCCTCACAAACGACCGCTCGCGTCGATGTCTAGCTAAGTTTTAAAACTTTTTATTTTATGAAAATATAAGCCAAGGGGATCATCAAATGCCTTGTTGGCATTTCTGAAAATGGTTTTTTCCCCAGTAATCCACCAGTCAAAATGGCGACTAGGGCGATTTTTCAAAAAATCATATCTTCGGTGATAATTGACCAATTTTCTATTTCAAAAAAACATAATGCTTACAAAAAAATATGATTTACGAGAAAAAATACTAGAGTTGAAAATATTTAATACCTAATGGAATATTCTCAAAAAAACTAAGTCTTATTTTTTAATTGTATTTATCATTTTTTATCTTGAAATCAACAGGCCATATGGATAAAATTTTAAACAAATAATGTGTAAAATTTTATGCTACATCGAACGATATTTATAGGTATTGGTTGGAAAATAACCCTATAAGTGTGCAAAAAAATATCGACCCATTTCAATTAGTATAGGCATTTACGTTTTTTTTTTCTTGAATAGAGCGTGTTACAATCTATTATTCAAAGAATTTATATAAATAGAAGCAGATACACATGTATAAGTGTGTTGTCAACATCTCGTACTCAAGTTCAGACATTACATTTTATAATTATCTCTTTCTTTATGATGAAAATTACTATAGCCCCATCTTTGTTGCAGTACTACTGTTTTTAACATGACAAATAAATGTAAGACAACAGGCTATTCTTATCCTCAACTACACCACAAACAACACATTTTTTCACTATTTTTACGATTCAACGAGAATAATTGTTTAAATTTACAAAACACGAAAATAATTTTGAGGTTAGAGTAGTTAAAACAGACACAGTTCTTAAATGACTAAATTCCACATATGTCTTTGCTACACTCATACCACGGTCTTGGAGTACCTGCAACAGAGATAGCGTTATAGGCAATATTGTATCTTAGAACGAAATGGTGAGAAAAAGGTATGTTGGACATGATGGCAACAGTATCGTATAACTTTTACACTTTATCTCGGCTTCTATTTATATAAATTCTTTGCTATTATTATTTACACTGCACTTTTTATATAATGGTTGCACTTTCAATAGAATACTCTTCTCATCTTTATCGTAAATAATATTAGTTTTAGACATTTAATAATTATAAAATATTAAAACTTGGTATTTTAAAATTTAAATAATTAAAACTATTTATTGATTAGTTTCGTTCAAAAACAATACGGTTCTTCCTCTAGCTAACAGTAACTTACTGTCCAAATTTTAATACATTCGGACTTTCGTTCTTAAGTTATTGTGCTTAAAATAAACTGACAGACAGACAGACAGGTGGATGCATGAACGGACGGACGGACATTTTGAAATATGTTCAGAATTCGATCACCAACACAGTGATATGAATTTTTTCTCTCTACAAGCGATATTATCGATTTTAGAAATGTGCCGAACAAATGCAATATACTCTTCGTTTTGCATTTGAGGGGAGTATAAGAATGGAACTTAGTTTTAGTACATTGGATGTCAAAAACCCGTTGTAAGAAGTCATGGAAGGGCATGCTAGCAACTAAAGACTGGTTGTCTAAGATTTAATCTTAGACAACGAGTCTTCTGTTGCTATCATGTGGAACAGGAACGGAAGACGCGCTAAATAACAGCACAACGTCAAAAAGATGTCAATAATACTCTGGGGCATCTTATGGTGTCTCAAATGGATCATTAATTAAATACATATCCCTTAAAGATTATTTATCCAACATAAAAACGAAAAATAAGCTCACTGAATACATCGCCAAGAATGTTCGGAATTGATAAAGACTTAAGCACAGAGAAGACAATATTCATAAAGAAGCTGATACTATTCTAATACTTCGTGTAACACAACAATATGGAAATGACATACAAACTGTTCACAGTCCGTATACAGATGTGTTTGTGCTTCTGGTTAGTTTTTATGAGCAATTACCGAAGAAAGTCGTAATGGTAACCAGTCGAGGAGAAACTGAAAAAGAAATAGATATTGGAAAAGTCGTCAAATCGTTAAGTATCGAACACATGCATCATTGATTGTTTCCATGTCTTTGCTGGGACAAATATAACCGGCAGATTCTCAAGAATTAGCAATGAATTTTGCACAAAAGTATTTTTTAATCTGTAGGAATCATCAGCAGTACTGGAGTCTCTTGCATTTCTGGGAACTCTGAACACAACTACCACATCACTTGATGACAATTTTCACAAATTAGTATGTTTGCTTTATGAAAATGACTTAATAAAAAGGTAACTGACTGGTGTTTTCCAACAAAAATCAAGAAGGAGATAACCTACCACTTACAGTTGATGGGATCGGAGTTGATTGTTATTTTATTTTAGGGTCCAGTATGATATTGCAACAGTATGGAGAAGTGCGAATGAAAACATCCAAAATTTGCCAGGTGCTAGTCTCTGTGGGTGGAGAAAAAGTCACGAATATTTAGAACCAGTCTCCATGCTTAACCACACGCCTCAAGAGCTGTAAAATTAACTTTGTCACTTTAGCTGTAAGAAGAAGAAGGCAAACAGTGATACGTTCCTGAAAAAAAATTAAATAATTTGCACAGAAGCTTGTCATTGTTTTGCAGGAAACTTCTTTTGTGCAACTACCCCAGATTTAGTAACTCCATCGATCATGGAAGAATATGGAGATATATCGGGTAAATTGTGGTATTTTTACATATTACGAATAATCAGAAATATTTTTCAGAAAATGATGACATGCAGATAACTTGAAAATTATTTTAAGTCGAAGAGGACAATTAAAAATGCAATTTAGGTCGTTAAATTATATAAGATTATGTCAAACTATTACTTTATGATGTTATGTTAATAATAAAAACTCATTTATTTAATCCGCCGTTTTGAAAAAGTTGTAATTCTTTGCCACTAAAAAACTTAAAACATTTCTGACATATTCTAAATGCAATTTTTAACTTAGAGAAGCTATATTATCGTATAAGAATCCCCTAAAGGCTGTGTTATCAATGTCAAAATACCGCGTTCACAGTCGTAAATCCTTCAATATATTGTTCTCAAAAACAAACCAACAAATTCTGTTACCAACAACAGATGATGAAATCACTATTTATAGCTAGCCAATTCATGGTTCCTGTTATATCGGCATAACCATTAGTTCGCCTTTTCTATATACGAATTTACCGTGGCATGCAAACACATCCTTAATGAACTGTGTGCCTGACCAAACTCACCTTGCGCACCACAATATTCTTCTACAATACCTGTAGCGCGCCATGATTTTTAAATTTTAGAGCATTATTGTTTAACCAATACTCAATAAACTATATATCGTTGCATTTAGCATTAAATTCTACATATTTTTTGTTCAAACTGTTTTTCCATATAACTTATTGTTTTTCAAGTATAAAATATTTAAAAATGTTAGAAAACCAAAATTTTTTTGCAAAATTTTCAGTTAGATATTAAATATTCTTAGATCTTGCATTTTTTCTAGTAAAACATATACTTTTGAAGTATTTCCTTTTTTTGAAATAATAGATCGTCCGATCGACAGGAGATATGAATTTTTTTCAAATCGCCCTATCCGCTATCTTGATTTGTATATTATTGGGGAAAAATCCATTTTCAGAAATGCGAATATCCCATTCGGAGATCCAGTAGACCTAAGTAATGATCATATAAAGAGTTTTCAAACTTAGCAGGACATCGACACGAGCGGACCCTATGATACAAGACTATAATATTGATGAAGAAACATTATCAGGTCTATTCTCTAACATTTTGGTTAATGTTTAACGCCAAGGTCATTGTTAAAATAATTATCGGAATGAAGTTAACTGTCAGTGGTATTCTGTATACTTTTTTAAGGTTAAATTTAACCAGCATCGCTTAAAATTAGAGCCGACTTTGAACGTGCCACTAAAGTTTAACGGTACAGTTAAAGATGTAAAAAACACCGTATTTTATTTTTTGGTGCCTAAAACTTTATGTATAGTGTGCGTAATTGCTAAGAGGTCAATTGTTAAGGGACGGGTGAGACGCAAAATGAGGTAAAACGCAGAGCCGGATTACCGGTATTGTTCGCTCGGGGAGATATTATTTGTGAAATTTATATTGGTAATATCTTGGTACTGAGCCATATAACAAAAGGCATATTTCATATGATTACCAAGATAAAATAAAGTAGTTTGAGCAAAAAAAATTCCATGGAAATTTGCGAACAAAGTTGCTGCCCCGGTCCTGGCTATTGTTTGCACGTGTTGGCACGCGACTTGAACAGCCCATGACCTTCTGTCTCACTTTATAAAGTAAGAGATGAAAGACGGACGATGCGTGATGCTGTCGGCACCTTTTACCTCGTCTTGCGTCTGTTGCGCGTCCCTTTTATCGGTTACGCACACTATAATACCATTCAATAAATGGCACTTTATTTACTAAACTGGCGGGTACATTTAAAATAAAGGAAAAAATGTTTAATCTAAACTTTGAAATGACTTGCCAACCGAAAAAAAAATTTTTTTTTGAAGATCAAAGTTGCATAAGTATATTAGTATTTCGAAATTTTCACTAGAATAAAATGTTTGTCAATGAATTTCAAATTCTGTGGATAACCCATTTTCTCATTTATAACCAACCAGCAATTTTTTCCCCTCCTTAACATAATCATGTTCACAACCTCTAGTAGAAGCACGGGTCCTTTGACGATAATTACGGAGGTATTAAATTTAATCTGTGTATTATATATTTTGTGGGATTTTATCCGTTTTAACTACTCTCATTCAAAAACTTCCTTGCTTTCATTAGATTTTAGGTTATCGACAGATTTACTAATCAAGACTATAACCCGTATTTTCGGAGCAACGTAGATACGTCTGCCTATATCCGCATTTCGATTCAAAAATGCAGCAACGTCAAGCACGGTTAATACTTGGACGGGTGACCCAGTCCAGAGAAATACAGAGTTTTCGCTCCATCTTCTAACGGCTTGTATATCAGCGCACACGCAGAAGTTATGCAACTTTAGGCGAGGGTTACAGAACGGTATGCCATTCTTCGGAGGGGATGTACAGCAGTCGATCCCGTGTCTATTAAATGTTAGGCAAGTAAAAAATTCCCACTCTTCGATAGAGAAGAGAAGAGAAACATTTTCAGGTTGGGAGTAGCTCGTCTCCTTGCGTCTGTGACAGGCAGTAGCGGAAATATGACGACGTTAAATAAGTGAGAAAAAACATTTTCTTTTTATTTACGTAGTTACCACCTTCATCGAGTCAAAGCATAAAATCATATTAGAGCTGAAACTCTCCAGTAAGAGAAACAAAAAATAAGTTTCCATGTTACATTAATCATAGTAACTATATCAAAATTAGTACCGGAAGTGTGAGAATCCCACCGCCGTGCTGTCTCGTCGCATCGGTACGGTTTTCGTGAAGAAACCATAACAAATGACTAATGTCAAGAAAAATAATAAATGTATTTCCTAAAAGCTTCGCGCTTTAAACAATAAGCTTCACTTTTGTATTGCCACCGTTCTGCTTAATTCGTTGGATAAACGTCTGTTGTGTAATGTGGTATAAAAATTCTTGTCCAGGATTTTTACTTCAGACAAGCAGAGAAAAACCGCTACCTAAGGAATCACTACTTCCACAGATTTCCTATGCAAGTCTCTTTAAACGATATTGATATTATATCTGCACTAGAGCGTGTGAAAATAATTGCTCGCAGAATTTTAATTATATCATATTTAAAACGATCTGACTCAAAACCCCATAAAACGATATGCCACTTCAATACCTTTTCGATTTACCGATGTTTAACGGGGATGAGAGTAGTTGATGCCAAACTTTTGCTCTCGTACAGAATAAATCACAATTTTATTTTGTTAACCCTCTTAATAATGGAGTGGTGCCAAATTTCGTTTCTAGTAAATCCACTAAATCTCAAGTTTCTGGTCTCTTACTAGTTTGCTTTACGTAATTACCTCCCAACTTTTCAACCGAATAAGCTAAAGATATAATCTAGTTCCAGATCGAGTCATAATGTATACGTGTACCAAATTTCAAGCCACTATTTTAATTCAACTTTGTTAACTCTCTTAATAATGGATTGGAGATGGCTGGTAGTGGGGGCGGAAAATGTCATAAAAAAATTGAGACTTTCAGTGCTGGTATTGGAATCTTACTAGCTTCATTACAAATTTACCCATATTTACTCTTATTTCGCCCCCAACCCTTCAACGGAATAAACTCAAAATATAATTTAGTTACTAGTATACACATTAAATCTCAAATTTCTGAGCTCTCGTTAGCTTGCTTTACTTATTTACCCCTATTTCACCCCCAATCCTTCACTGAAGTAAACCCAAAGTATAATCTGGTTTCAGACGTTATTATAACACACACGTGTACCAAATTTGAATGCAATATCTTAGGCCGTTCCAGAGAAAAGGTGCGTAAAAAAAAGAGTTATATACAGACAGACAGACCGACCGCCATATAGAAGTTTTTTCGCTCAAATTAAACATTTCGACGTTTGGTGACATTCTGAACACATTTCAACAAAGCAAATTTTTGAAACTACAGTATAATTAGAGGTTTCCTGTCATCAAACAAGCAGACTTCATCGTAAAAAAACAAAAGAAAATTAAAGTTATTTTGATAGACTACAAAAGTACATAGAGAATTGCATTAAAACATTCTCTACAGGAATGTTTTATTGCAATAATAAGCAAACAATAATAATTCACTCTTATATAGAGAGTATTTTTCTAAAATAATAATGTTAAAACCATCATTATAATGTTATTAAGTATAAAGGACATGCATTTTTTCGTAGTAAGTATTCGTTATTACCTATGCGACTACAAAATGTATTTTTATATAATTGAAAATTATTTTTCCTGCTTTATTTCCATTATATAAATGACGAAGTTGTCATCTGTTGTGGGCTTAAATACATCACAGAGCCACCCTCCGGCATTCATGTTGTCGACGTCGACTTTCAATGGGAAGGGGTGTCGGTTTAATTTCGGCAGGTAAGTTTGAAGATAACTATATGAAGATGCCATTATATGTAAACTTGTCGAGTTACACAAACTGCTGGCGACGGGAATGAGATTCCTTAGACCCTAATCTAATATTTGTGGGTTGGTTATCGACATCGATCCCCTCGTCTGCTTAGAAATTATAGCTAGAATTTTAGTAATGTAACGCCTACGACAATTTAATTTGTATTAGTTTCAGTTAAACAGAATTGGAAATATTGACTCATGAACAGGACACTTGAATAGGAAAAAGTATATTTCCCTTGTGCTCGGATATAGGAAATTATTTTTTTTCTTTTCATATAAAAGAAAATAAATTTGCTTGGAGGACTTTGGTATCAAATAAATTTTTACTATTTTCTCTTTTACTTTTTAGTTTATTCTGATATCCATGTTTGCTTGTCAGCAGCTGCGCTAGTTCATTCTCATTGTGTGGAGGATGCTGAAGAGTTGTCTCTTATTCAACTGTATATTGGCTAGAAGCGAAGAGCTAGTGTTAGTATTATATTTTTCGAATTTCACTGAATTCTAGTAATTTTATCGACATTTTAATGCACTTAGGAGGACAAAAGACAACCCTTCAGCATCCTCCATACACCCTAACAAAATTTTTCGGTAAGCGAACATTTATTTTACTGTAAGTAGTCATATTTTTATAATATACCATTTTACATTTTTTATATCTCTTCTCTGCAAAAAAAAGCAGATATCCTTTTTTACAGTCTAAAATTAACACCTGGTGTTCTTCACATCTACATTCAAAATAAATGTCTTTGAGATTTTTGACATCTCTGATGAGTTTATGTCCCGGTTTATGTCCTATATTAAAATTTAAATTGATAATACTTTCAACTGGGTAAAGAAGCATAAGATTATAAATAAATCTCGGTAAAAATATCAATATGATATTTATGACGTAGTGTTTGTGTATTGTGCAAGTTAAAGTTTATTTAAGGTTTCAACGTTTTTCTCGTAGCCTGCCGTCCAGTTATCTCTGAACCATTAGAATCGAGTTGTTGATGACACGGATTGTCCAAGGAATTCGTAACATTCGATAGTATATCAATATGTCATCAGTACGTCGCACTGACAGGTCAAGTTTCTAAGGTTTAAAGAAATGTGGATGAAACTGGGCGTTAGCAATCCTGATAAATACGCATGTTGTTATTCTTCTATTACGCAAAATTGTGTTCAAGTTTGATAGTTTGCTAATATCCCATATGCAGCTTCATAAATAACCTACATGAACATTTCTCAAAGACACGGTAGCTCAGTGGTTTAGCGCGTACTGGCATACCTAGTGAAGCAGGTTCAATCCCTGTTCACCGCGAAATAATTTTAATTATAAAATTATCCCCAAGATGTGGTTCGGACTCCACTGTAAATTGTAGGGCCTCGTTTCTCTTCACCTAACATAAAATCATTCTGGATTTTTAAGGAATTACCTCGGTGACTTGAGAAGCGGTTAAGAAAATATTTAGAAACCTTTAGAAAACTATTTTCTCTAAGAGTTACTGTTGTCTATCTTCATTATTCTTATGTGTATTTGTAAGTTTCGTTGTGTTCTTCCTCTCATCCACGAAGACATTTTGTCATTCATGTATTATTCTATTTGGCCTCGTACTGCTGCATGGCACGTCTAATAGCATCATGCCATCTCTCACAGTTGCCTAATAGATGCACGGTTTCCGACACGATATTTTCAATCAGCTCAGTAGTGACATTAGCCCAACATATTTAAGGACGTCCCATATGCTACCAGCCATCTTGTATCCCCTGAAATATCAACCGTTCTATATGTCTGTTTGCATTTGCTCGGTATACAATCGTAATTTTGTTGTCATTTACATTTAAACCGTAATTACAGCTTATTGCTTGAATGTTGCTCAGTAGATGTATGACCACATCCTCTCTTGCTCTAATTCATGTGGTATCATCTGCAAATGTTAAGTTAGAAATCTTAGTTCCAAATATATCTGTCTCGCTTTGCCAGCCTTCTAGCATACGTCGTATCATGTGTTCACTAGAGTTGCTAAGCAAGATTGGTGATAGAATACAGCCTTGCGCGATTCATTTGCATACTTTGCAATCAGCATGGTGCGGCAGAAAGTATTTTTTTTAAATTTTTTTTTGGGATGGGTGGTGTAGGCGTACGGATGGGAATAGGTCGTTGTGGATAAAGTCGTTCAACTCGGAGAGATACGCCATTTGTTAGTCACAATGATTATCTGGACGGGAGAACATTATGCGTTCGAAGTCGAGGAGTATTTGAAATCGAGCGAATCTGTGATTGTTTTGTTGTACAACGGCGTTTCCACCGTCATTTTAATATACTGTACTCTGGTCACAAAACGTGACACAATCATCAGACAGGTTCAGAATTTCAGAACTGGCTAAGAGTAGCCTGTGCCGGCCTCTGACGCTAAGAATGGTCCACTAGGCACCCTGGGCTTCTGACTAGTAAAAATCCCCACACCTCCTTCCAAATCCAGAAAGGGCACGGCAACAGTCGTTCCCTTTCACGACAGATGAAAGACGCCCGCATCTGCGGGAGGGAGGGTCACGAAAGCGCAGGCCCACCCCTTTCGAGGCCGTTCCATGTTTACAGGGATACAGTGAGGCAAAGAGCTCAAGCTCGACCCCTAATCATCCGAGACCATCAGCAAAAGTCAAGGATATTGCGCGTATTACTATTGCATTATATTAATACCTTATAATATTTATCCGATTCAATAACTGTCATATAAATCTTTCCTGTATATAAAAAATAAATAAAATGAATTTATTGCATTCAAGGATAATCCTATCCGAACACTATAATTGAATAGATGGGGGAATTAACAATTTCCCATTTCAACGACGTAAGAAGGGCCATGAGGCAGCACATAGTCTGCTACATGTCTAATGTACTCCAAAGGGGCATTACGGCGTCTTTGCCGGGGAAATTTATAAAAGCTGATGCAAAAATAATGTTCAGTTTATTACGCTGGGGAAGCCTTAGGATAACGTAATAAATATTTTTCTTATGTTCTATAGTATAAAAGTGTGTACGCTTAAATGTAGCAGCGTGACATAAAACCTTCAGGGCGAGTCCAATAAAAAAATATTTATTTGAATATTGATATAAAAGTTAATGGCCCGGATAGAAATACGTTTTTTATCGATGGTTTGTTTTTTAGTAATTCATAAAATGTTGGTCGATGTATCATGCAACATAGAATATTCATAAATGTTTTTGTCTCCCTTTTTATATGTTGAACGGGCTGTTATATTGATTTGCGGATATCTTGTAAATTTTTTGTAGATAAATATTATTGTATAAAACTACTCGATACATGATATGAACTATTGGAGAATATTCATAGAAAGTATATCGCTCAATTTGTTGATTTAATTAAATACGTAGGTTTAGATGATGTTTATTTAATAAAATATAAACGGGTATTACTTCCACATAAACGTAGTGGAGTGGAAGTATAGCAATCGTAAAAAAAAATAATTTTATGTTTGTTGATATGCGGTTAGGATGTCCTGAAACGTCGAGATGTGAGCGAATAAAAAATTTCTGTCTGTCGATCAGACAGTCTGTAATTATTTTGTGCGCGCGTTTTCTCTGGAACAGTTTATGATATTGACTTAAAATTTGGTACACTTATATATTATAATGCGATCTGGATTATATTTTGAGCTTACTCCGGTACAGAGTTGGGGGTGAATAGGGGCAAATAGAGGAAAATAAGTAATGTGAGCTGGTAAGAGTCCAGAAACTTGGGACTTGGTGTATATACCAGAAACAAAGGCCTCACATTTTTTTATAACAGATGCCAAAGCCACCCCCCACACAGCCCCACTCTATTATCAAAGGGGCTAATAAAATAAAATATATTTAAAAATTTAAAAAAAATCTTGGGATTTGGATCCCATGAATTATTTTTAAACCATAATAAATGTGTTTCGGCTAGGGGCCCTTAGCCTTCATCAGATTTAGTTGAACATATCTTTGCATTAAATTATATAGGTAATTCTTTCTTCCCTCGCATACCGAAGGGAAGTATTGTACTCGAGAGAATATCACCCTCCCTTTTTCGGATTTTCACGTTTTAGATCGTGTAGATTACGAAAATATAGGTTTTTCGATTCCACCAGTCCGTCTGCCTGTCGGTCTATCTGTCTATCTGCCTGCCTGCCTGTCCGTCCGTCCGTCTGTCTGTCTGTCTGTTGGTCTGTCTGTTGGTGCATCAACTAAAAAACTACTTGACGGATCACAACCAAATTTGGTAGGTAGCTGACCCTACTGCCACCGAAGAAATGATTAGACTTTCACTGGAAAATATACAGGGTGGACCGTCTAAAGGAAACAAATAATGGAAACATTTTGTTTTTGTCCAAATTTAAAATTTCCTCATTTCAGAATATTCTAAACCTATTTGAAATTTTTATTTTTTTTGAAAATAAAGATAAAAAAAATTTTAAACCACAAAAACTATAATAAAAAAAATGTTTTGCTCAAATTTAAAATTTTCACGTTTCATGACATTCTAAACTTATTTTGAAAAAAAATTGTTTTTGAAAATTAAAAAAAAATAAAACATTTCGAAAAAAAAAATTTTAAATTTATCCTAAAAGAATTGTTTTAATATATTTTTACCACTACGCCCGCCCTGTATATATAAAGAGGGAAGTTCTTCATAGATTTTTTTTATCATTTATTGTGAAAATATGTTTTAATTCGATCTGATGAAGGTTAAGGGCCTAGTCGAAACGTATTTATTATCGTTTAAAAGTAATTCATCGAAACCAAATCCTATGATTTTTAATAAATATTATACAAGTACATCGTACATGGTTCTAAAAATTTTCTAAATATAAAATAAAATTGATAATTCACTTAAAATGTGGTACGCGTATGTATTATGACGACAAATGGAATTAGATTATATTTTGAGATTACTCTGGGGGTGAAATAGGGGATAATTACAAAAAAAAGATTATTGAGTTGAAATTCAGTACATGTATATGTATATATTATAACGAGATCTTGAACTAGATTATATTTTGAGATTATTACTTCAACATTCACGTAGTGGAATGGAAGTATAGTAATCTTAAAAAACTTGAAATATTTTTGTTTTTTGTAACTGCTGTAACGTTTTTTGTGCGCACGTTTTCTCAGGAACAGTTTAAGATATTTACTTGAAATTTGGTACACGCACGTAAGTCACACAGTTAAAGATTATTTTTCAGTAATATACTGCAACATTGCATTATTGTGTACATTCCACGGACATTTTTTTTTATGAAAGTAGAATAAGGTAAAAAAAATCGTTAGTATTTACACAGAACTTCCCTCTTTATTTGTGCATGGCAGTCACTCTAAAATATTATTAATAACAGAATGGCATTGAGAATAGTAATCGGAATATAGCTATCACTATTATTACAAAGAAAATCTGATAATTTTTGGGCACAAAAATATACAGAGTGGTCGTCCGACAGCAAAAATTCAATACTAAATAACAGGTGCCAAATATGGAAGACTTACGCAAATACCTTTACAAATGCCCACCATGGTTGAATTATTTCACGGGTTGACCACCCTGTACACTTTTCAATAAAACTATAGTAGGTGCATATGCCAAATATTATTGCCGTTTGTCGCATTTTCAGTTCCACATTCACGTAGAGGAGTGGAAGTATAGCGGCGGCTAAAAAATTTCATTTTTTTTTTTAAATAGGTTTAGAATGTTATGAAAAATAGACATTTTAAATTCGAGCAAACAAAACTTTTTTTCTGAAATTTGCCAAGAATGCCTACTTTCTCGGCGCAATTTCAGATCCCAAAATACCCTATTCTAGTATTTCAGTCAGTTGCTAAGCAACCATCAGGAAACAGTCCAGGAAAGTTTTTTTTAGTCCGTTGCTAAGCAACCATCAAAAAACAGTACGAAAAGTTTTTTCCTTCCTAGGCCGGGAAAGTAGGTAATTTTCCCCTGCCGGTTTAATGTGATGCATTTATAAAAATTCCTTAATTTGTGATAATATTGATTGCGATTTCAGAAAAAACAGTATGTGTACCTCGAAATAAAAGCACATTTCCGGACTTCAATGCTGGTTGGCTTCGGCTTAATGCCTTGGCCAACAATTTACGTCATCGTCCGGGAATGTATTGCTTTTACTAGTAGATACACAATATACTATTTTCATGTATTCTCATGGTACAAAAATGTTTCATCTATTCTAATAGTAGTGGTAAAAACATTTTCCTGAAATAGGTTTAGAATGTCATGAAACGTGGAAATTTTAAATTTGAGCAAAATCAAATTTTCTCCGTCATCTATTTTGTATTTTGTAGTGCGCAAACATTTGCAATTTTTTTATTTTTGTTTATTTTTAATAATTTTTGGAATAGGCTTAGAATGTAATGAAACGTGGATATTTTAAATTTGAGCGAAAAAACATTTTTTTCCATCAATTCTATAGTAGTGGTAAAAATAAAATTAGATTTTTTGCAAAAAAAAAAACAAAATTTATAGATACAATGGCATTCTGATGCCATGAAACTTGGAATTTTTAAATTTGAGCAAAAAAATATTTTCCATCTATTCTAATGGTAAAAAATTTTCCAAAAATGTTGGTAAAAAAATGTCCCAATTTAGTAGTAGACTACAAATTTTTTCAAAAAATATTTTCATGTTTTTTTTCAAATAGGTTTAGAATGCCATGAAACGTGGAGATTTTAAATTTGAGCAAAAAAAATTTTGTTCATCCTTTCTAGTGGTAAAAATTTTTTCAAAAATGAGGTTGAGAATGTCATGAAACTTTGAAATTTTAAATTTGAGGAAAACAAAAATTTATCATTCTTTTTTCCCTTTAGACGGCCCACCCTGTATATTTTCCAGTCAATGTTTAAACATTTTTTCGTTGACAGTAGCGTCAGCTACCTACCAAATTTGACTGTTCTCCGTCAAGTAGTTTTTTTAGTTAATGCACCAACAGACAGACAGACTGACGGAATTGAAAAACCTATATTTTCGTAATCTACATGATGTGTAACGTGAAAATCCGAAAAAATCTCGAAGGGTGATTTTTTCTCGAACACAATACTTCCCATCGGTATGCGAGGGAAGTAAAAACCCAAACAATAAGATAGTTTCATTATGTACCTAATTATAAATCATTGTCAATTTTGCTATAAAGATGTTGATGTATCGGTTTCAACTGTTGTGCACAATTAAGTTCAAACAATTTTACACATATAAAAAGCCACATTTATTATATTTATTCACTGTCACTAGCGTTTAATTTATCACAAACATATAAAAGCTTTATATGAAAAATGTTCAAATGCAAACTAAACAAATCACACTAAATACGACTAATCTAGTCACATTTATTAATTCATAAATTTCCTCTATAAACCTCCATTAAATAGTCACCTAAAATTTATAACATTTGCAGGTTTTTTAACATAATATATGTCAAGTGCGACTCGAATTTACTAGCAATAAAGTCCTCGTAAAATAAGCGTCAAGCAGGAAGTTCATTGTTTAAGGATGAGAGTGGGTGTGTATAGAAGCTGCCTCGCAGAGAAGTTTCGAGAGATCTAAGGAAAGGAAAGGGTTAATGTTAGTTAGATTAAGTTAGGGTTGAAGCTCTTATTCTCTAGGCGCCATATAAGGACAAAAACTTTTAATTACCTTACTCATAGGTTAAGGTGTAGTGCGAATTTCTTACTTACACAAGATTTGTATTTTAACAGATGACGGTGAATAAAATTCAAATTAATTCTCGGAGCGCGGATGTTAACATGCATCACAGCATTTCTATCTACGCTGTTTTAAACCTGAATATTAAAATATAAATAAAGTCAATGGGTTTTTAGTAGGTACAGAATCTAAACAATAAACTATCGTTTCATTAGAGTTCAAGAGTAAAACTAAACTACATTCAATTCATTAAAAATCCATATCCAACAAAGAGAAATAATAAATGCAAAGGTAGACCATATATAACAGCATTGAAATTGAGAGACATTTAAAATGGAACACATAATATGGTACTAAAAAACTAAGATATGTTATTTTCAAATTCAAGCAAATTTTAAACACAAGTCATATTAAAACCGGTTCTTTACATAGTAAAATAGTTTCGTTGGAGAAAAGCATTTTTTTAAAGAAATTGCATGTACCATGAAACTGACTCATCGTAGAAGCAATTAAGAAAGTATCTTTAATTTTTTTTTAAATAGATTCATTATAGACGAGTAACTTAGAAATATTGAATTTTCATGAAAATGTACGTTTTGGGAACCATTGTTCATATCTTGGCCAATTTTTCCTCAAAGATGCGAGAGAGGACCAGAAATTTAAACTGCTGTATATCGGTTAATATTTATCGTTTGAAAACAGCTTTCAAGATTCATTGCTGGTTCATATACCCATTTATGCAAGACCATCTTCATATCATATCTTATGCTTTTATGGCAATTCTTTTTTGTTAATAATTCTGTTCTCTATGAAATCGGTGGGGCGAAGTTATGTAATTAGTTAAAGCTAAAATATTAAATTTGTTAGTTTTCACTTAAGATAGAAGAACCCACTGACATATTTCAAAATTATCGTACTAGTCTAATTCGCAAGTTCAAAAGGTGTTAATTCTTGAAATAGCTCCTAAAAATATGAGCGATAGCTCATTGAATTCGGATTGATGCCTAGAAAAATGCATTAAAATGTTTTATTAGCACATAAAAAATTGCAAAAGTTATAAACAAATTAAGATTGAAAAAAAGGCATTTAGTTTTTCGCTTATAACTCAAAAACTATAATTATATATTTATAATTTTAATTTAACGCTGAAAATAGGACTCCGGGCGACCGCTGCATGATCCGCGTGCCGCCTCAAAAGAGAGTACATCACATAAAATAATTTTTTTATACTATTAAATATCAATTAAAAAATTTGAAAAAATTATGGTGTATTCTTAACTCTTCAAAGAATAAGCTCCCGTTGGAAAAAAATGTTAAAGTTTATTTTCAACAAGTTAGGCCATTGTCAACTAACGAAATTTTATGGGACCTCCGTTGTCATTGGAGACAATTTTTTTTTTTTTTATAATTGGACTATAAAATGTTCGCTTCTTGGAGCCTTTCTTATACATACACTTAACAAGATCACGTTATAAAAGTTTTTAAAAATTGTTTATTTTATTTATTATAATTGTTTAAAGTAAACGAAAAATTAAATACCAAAGTAAAGTTCTAAACATTTTTTTTTCTCAAATTTGTTATCATATTACTGTTTTTGCATCGAAGAAAGGCATTCGTTAGCATTAAAAAATATTTGTTTACACCATTTGTTTATAAATTGTTTATAAACAAATTGACTAGTTTTGTATTAAAAAAAATATATTTTTTTACAATTTTGTTGTCTTGAGATTTTTTCTTAAAAACATTATCTTATTGTTTATAATCGTTTTAATTAGCCATAATTTGAATAATTAGTTAAGTAATTACCCTTTTCTTAAAAATCATAATTGAAAATCTTCAATAAATTAACAAAAAAAAAAATTATCAACAATTTCATTGTTTATTAACTTATCAATTTGTTATAAACAAATTCTGACAATCCTAATATTTTTTTTCTAAATATTAAAAAAATTATAAAAGCAGTCTTATGCAACTACATATTGGAAAAAAATTAGTTGGATTTTTTTACAGCGGTTTTCCATATTACACGTTACAGAAGTTGAAACGGCTACTTGATTTGTCAACTAAAAAACTGATATAACTTTTAAACTACTAGAGGTATCACAATAGACATTGAGGTCGTTTTTATAGAGGATGAATTAATCTTTAAATGAGTTGACTTCCAAGTTTGTAACTATTTATTAATCAGTTATTAAGCGCATTTCTTTATAAAAATTAAATGCGTTTTCGACATCTTTGAATCTTTTATGACTTCTAGCTAATAAAATAATGCAGATACGGTAATGGACCTTCAAGGCAATTTAAGCGATAAAATATCTGAGAGTTGCAATTTTTTATTTAAAAATAAATAGAAAACATTAATTTCTATAAACAAATGCTCATAATTGATTAATAATAATTACAAACTTGGAAGTTAACTCATTTAAAGACATATAATCCTCTGTAAAAACGACCTGAATGTCTATTGGGATATCTCTAATAGTTTAAAAGTTATATCAGTTTTTCAGTTGACAAATCAAGTGGCCGTTTCCACTTCTGTATAGTGTAATATTGAAAAACGCTATAAAAAAATAAGAAATTTTTTTTTCAATGTGTTGCTGCATATGGCTGTTTTTGTAATTTTTTTAAGATTTAGAAAAAAAATATCAGTATTGTCAGAATTTGATTATAACAAATTGTTAAGTTAATAAACAATGAAATTGTTGATACATTCTTTTTTTATTTTGTTACTTTATTGAGGATTGCCAACTATGACTTTAAAGAAAAAAAAATTCTTAACTTATTATTCAAATGATGGATAATAAGAAAAACTATTATAAACAATAAGATAATGTTTTTAAGATTTCTTTTTTTTAATCATAATATTCTCAAGACAACAACATTGTAAAATATACATTTTTTTAAAGATAAAACTAGTCAATTTATTTACAAACAATTTATAAATAAATGGCGTCTTTTTTAAGGTTAATGAATACTTCTCTTCAATGCAAAAATAGTAATATGATAACGAATATGAAAAAAAATTGTTTTACTACTTTACTTCGGTTTTTAATTTTTTGTTTACTTTAAAAAATTATAATAAACAAAATAAACTATTTTAAAAACTTTTATAACGTGATCTTGTTAAGTATATGTATAAGAAGGGCTCCAAGAAGTGAACATTTAATAGGCCAATTATTTTTTTTAAATTTTTGTCTCCAATGACAACGGAGGTCCCATAAAATTTCGTTAGTTAACAATGGCGTAACTTGTTGAAACATAAACTTTAACATTTTTTTCTAACGGGATCTTATTTTTTGAAGTATTAAGAATACACCATACTTTTTTCAAATTTTTTAATTGATATTTAATAGTATAAAGAAAAATTTATAGTTTCTGTATCCAGAACATGTACTTCCCAAGAGAATGGAAAAGGGAGTCATAATAACTATCCCTAAGCCCAACACAGATCATGCCAAAACTCACAACTATCGGTCAATCACACTCTTGCCTGCAATGGGAAAAATATTCGACAAAATCATAAAGACATTACTTGAAGAACATGTTAATCATAAAATACCAGGTTATCAATTTGGCTTTACTCCAAAGTCTTCTACACTTCACCCACTCGCAATACTGACATCAAATGTTCAAACGGCCAGACTGGAAGGAAATAAATCTGCAGCCCTATTCTCAGACATCAGTAAAGCATTCGACAGTGTATGGCATATGGGTCTAATATACAAGCTAAAATCTCTGGAATGTCCTGACTAAATAATACACTTAATAATTAGCTTCCTAGATATGCGGCCAATACAAGTAAAAATCAATAACAGATATTCTGAACATTTTGCCCCAGAACAGGGGGTTCCACAAGGGTCACCTCTTTCACCCATTTTATACAACATCTATTGCCACGATATCTACAACCACAGCCACCCGGATCTAGGATATTTCAACAGGGGAACCTACATACTACAATTCGCTGACGACACAGCACTAATATCACACAACGCAAACCTTTCCACCACAATCCAACCACTGCAACATTTAATAATAAACACAGAAAACTGGTTCATCTATGGCGACTCAAACCAAACCCTCTGAAATCTCAACTGGTACTCTTCAATCACAATCCCAATCCTAGGTCACCCACAGTAACCTTAGGCAATGTAACAGTAAGCCCCAAAAATTCAGCCAAATACCTCGGATTCCAGATCGACCACAAACTGAACCTCAACCAGCACACAGCCTTGATGAAGAAACGAATAAATACAAGAGCTAAACACTTCCGAGCCCTGACCTACAAACATAACGGAATATCCACACTAACAGCAGCAAAAATCTACAAAAGTATCTGCAGACCAATACTGGAATATGGACATATACTCTACCTTCATAGCGGACCACTATCAAAGAAGAATTTAGAGGTGGGAGAAAGAACAGCCCTTAGAAGTATTACCAAACTACGACACCCTCGTAACCATCTCCACAATATATCAAATAATGAATTATACCATAAAACAAAAATAGAACCTATCCTAACACGACTCACTAAGCTACAAACAAAATTCGCCATTACTCAACACAACATACAAAAAATAGGTGAATTCTGCACTATACGAAATCTCAACATTAGAGCTAAATATAAGACACCAGAATATACCCTAATTGAGAAGATAAAACAACTACAACAAGAAGTCAATCCTAATTAATATAATTGTTTTTTTTATATCCTACATAGTATATGAACATATTAATTGTACACAATCTAGAAATAATTTCCATTAATATTGTATTACTATACGGGCAGAAGGACTTCGGTCGATAGCCCTTTGGATCTTTCCAATAAAGAACATATTTATTTATTTATTTAGTATAAAGAAGTTGTTTTCTGTACTCTCTTTTGAGGCGGCGCGTGCAACCTGATGCGGTCGCACGGGGTCCTATTTTCAGCGTTAAATTAAAATTATAAATAATGGAGATAGAGTTCTGAGAGTAGGACTTTTTTATTGGAAATTTCCTCCTTTTTAAGAATCTTTTTTCCGATTTCCGTTATCGCTATAGTCTTTGAGTTATCAGCGAGAAACTAAATACCTTTTTTTTCATCTTAATTTGTTTATAACTTTTTCAATTTTTCATGTACTAATGAAACATTTTAATGCATTTTTCTAGACGTCATTCCGAATCTAATTTCCCATATATCTAGGAGCTATTTCAAGAATTAACACCTTTTTGAACTTGTGAATTAGACTACTCGTCTGACAGGAAATTTAGTGGTCGAAAAATTGTTTATATGCAGTTTTGAGGCATCTCATGTTTAAATATATCAGCAGTGGAAGTATAAAAAACAAAATGTTCAAATGTTGCTCAATTTGTTTCATAATGAGCGTAAAATATCAACCACTCTCACTCTGTCAGTTAGTTAAGAGTCGGTAACATTACTATATAAAATAAAAATCTATTTTACATTCAATTGGTAGGAATAATGGAACAATTTAAGTTAAAATGATTTACCCAATAATATCACTGCTACTTCATTCGTCATTGCTGGCACAGACTTACCTGAAAAAAAGAGCATATTTAATAAATTTGTTATGATGAAAATCATCGATTTTCGGAACATTATAAAAACTTTGTTTAAAAATATTTCAATGTATGCTACTATTTTACATTAAAAAAATAAAGGACAGAGCGGGGGCAGATACGAGATAGTGAATATCCATTGAAGCATTCACCTAGACCACAAGAGCATGCTACATTTTTAGGGGGTCATATGACACCGCTTGAAAAGGTATAATTTTTGTAGTCCTACAAAAATAAATCACTTTGAGCCCTATGCCGTACATTTTAGGTGGGACATGGGAAAGCCGCGGAAAAGTGAAAATCGTAACTCGTGGAGGTGCATTTTTTTCAAATGACACTGTACGGATTACGTTTATTTGGACTCTATTTATACTTGTAACTCTTAAAAAGAAAATTCCGTACAAAAATAATGGGACAGAAGTACAGGAAAAATTGACTTTTTCCGAAAAGTGACCTCTATGTACTAAGGTGATATGACACCGTACGGCTTTTATGAAATTCGATTTTTATATTCACAAGGATGAATTTTTTTGCTATGCCGTACAAATCGGTTGGAACATGGGGTGACAAACGCGACATCAACCTCCATCCTAGACCTCTATCAAGGGTGGTGATTTGACACCACATAAATCTTGATTATTTTAATACTATTTTGTCACCCCATGTTCCAACCGATCTGTAAGGCATAGCAAAAAAAATGATCCTTGTTAATATAAAAATCGAATTTCATAAAAGCCGTACGGTGTCATATCACCTTAGTACATAGAGGTCACTTTTCGGAAAACGAAAATATTTCCTGTGCTTCTGTCCCATTACTTTTGTACGGCATTTCCTTTTTAAGAGTCACAGGTATAAATACACTCCAAATAAACGTAAGCCGTACAGTGTCATTTGAAAAAAATGCACCTCCGCGGGTTACTATTTTCACTTTTCCGCGGCTTTCCCATGTCCCACCTAAAATGTACGGCATAGGGCTCAAAGTGATTTATTTTTGTAGGACTACAAAAATTATACCTTTTCAAGCGGTGTCATATGACCCCCTAAAAATTTAGCATGGGCTTGTGGTCTAACCCTGAATTTTCCTCTTCTCCTATGTACCTCCGATCTCACAAAGGCGGTACAGACTTTTACCCGTTACGCCCTCTAGGGGCTGTTGCTGATAGCTCATGAGAAATAGCCGGAATTAGGTAGCAATAGTGGTAGGCAACTGTAACTGAATTCATTAAAGCCTATAGTGTGCGCCATCTCTGAGGTACTTAGTGTAGGATGACTTTTAGACTACACTAAACTAGAAACTTGTAGAAGATGGTTCAAGACCTTAGTAGAAATGTATGCAAGTTGCTGGAATGCTTCCAGAGGACTTTTGTAAAGTATATAAGCCAATGTAAACACGGGGGAAATTTTTTTTTATGAATCGAGGTTAGATAAAGCAACAGTAGAGTGTAAATATCAAATAATCAACATTGTTAAAGGTTATTTTAGTCAGTAAAAGTGTGTTTTAGTTAATAAAATTATTGTAAAGTTTTCCAGAACTTATTCAATAAAGTGAGTTTTGAACCCTCGGATGATAAAGGGTGGTCTCCTAAGGGGTGGAAACACGTGACAATACCATATAAATTTTTAATTTAATAAAAATTCTTGTCCCAAAAATTATAAATTTTCATTATTGCATTATATATTAGACAATTTAAAAAATAATTCGACGATATTAAAATACATACGTTTTTATATTTATCGCTCTACTGATTAGGAATTATTGAATTTTAGATATTCTTACAAGTGTAATTAAAAAAATGAAACATACAGGAATCTGTTTTAAAAATTGCATTTTCCATAATTTTGAAATTATATATTTCTGATGGGGTAAACGCCACACAAATAATCACCACAAATTTCCATATATTTACTAGATAAAGCAATTAAACTGAACTTAGTTCATTCCATATATAATAATATCCCATATACCCGTTTGTCATCAGAAGCGTATTAGTCCTATCTGCAAACTGATATATATCCACTATTGGCGGATAATGGGTACATATGGTGAAATTGTACTACGAAGGGATTATTATGAGATATGGTATTATGATTCTCGCTTCCTAGGAGATATTGAAGAGGAACTTATAGTTAGGGAAGTTTTCAAGGAATTCATACTAAGCGTACGTATAACTGAACCTCATTATATCACACCACACATATTGAAATTATATTTTCCCCTATTCTTCAAAAGCAATAAATATTAATAAATATACATATTATACATTTAAAACTGGTCAAATATTATTTAAACAATTAAGTAAATTTATGAAAAAATAAAAGAATTTCAACATAATTTAATTCTCTAATATCATTATCTAATGTAAATGACAAAGCAGTTACCAAAGTAATATATACATCAATTTATATTCTGGTTGTGAAGTTTCAGGATATTTAATTAGCCAATTATAAATTAAAAGGTCTAGGTTAACTACAGTGGTCATTTTAAAGAATTGTAGAGATAATGATGCTTAGGATACAATTCTCTGTCTAGACTGTGAGATTTTAAATAAATACCTAACATTATATAATAGTACAGGCAATGAAGGCAAAATGTTGTAAAAACCTCGCAAGAGTTAATAAAAGAATCATCTCTGGGATTTAAGTAGTTAATAACCTGTAGAATGGAATGATGCATTCTTTGCACTTCCAAGTTCCGGGAAAATTCAAAAAAATTTGGAAAAAGTTTTTGATCTTCGGTTTTTTTGCTCTAACGGCTAAAATATTGAAAATACAGAAAAAAGTTTTCAACAAAATTTGTAACTCGTCTCTTTCTCTACAAAATAGATCTTTACCCATTTTTATCTTACTTAAGCTGTTTAGGAGATAAATCCAGTTTTTCACTTACAGTTTTGAGCCGCTCCGAAATGCGCGGAAAATGAGATTACTCTGGGAGTTTCCTACGACCGGACATATAGATCGATAATTATTGCTATTCAAAGCCGCTAAAAAAATGGAAGCAACGTAAAATGTAGAGAAAAGTCTCAGCTTTAATGTGGAACTAATCACAAAATTCATACAAATTTTTATCATAGAGAAAAAAGTGTTAGAAGATGGCTTAGTAAACTTTATGCAGTTTACATTACATTTATTCACATCTTTGAGTTTTATGCATACTACCTATTTCTCCCGTAAGAATGGGTGTTTTTGCACTGCATGGATTCGATTCCATGCACTTTAATCTATATTTCTTGAAACTTTCATTGCCGAATGTTGAGAAACAAATAAGTTGTGTATGTTTTACTGTATAATTGTGCATTTTCTGAACGTGTTTGAATAATTACAAATTCAAAAAATACTGCACCCATTTAAAAAACTCTAATGTCATTCGAAATATGTTTTATTGTAGTTATAATCCAAAAATTAAGACTATGCTGTTTTTATTACTTAGGATATAGCGAATTGAACTCCAAAGTTTGGAGGTGATTGATGGATGAGAAATATACCCTTTACTTTGATCGCAAGGCATATTTTTCCAAGAAAAGTAATTGCAATAAAATGTTAATTGGATTAATATACCATTATATTAGACTATATAAGCAAAATAAATGATCATTATAACGACTCCCGGCAAAGATATGAATAAATCTGTGGATCAACTGTACAAAGTTCTCTAGGCCATCTTCTGACACTTTCTCTCCTCGATAAATTTTTTTATAAATTTTATGATTAGTTCCACATTAAAGCTGAGACTTTTCTCTACATTTTTTTAGGGGCTCTAATTTGTAAGAATTATCGATCGATGAGCCCGGTCGTAAGAAACTCCTGGAGAATTTTAATTTTTCGCGCATTTCGAAGCGGCTTAAAACTATAAGAGGAAAACTTGATTTATCTTCTAAACGGCTTAAGTAAGACACAAATTTGTAAAGACCTTTTTTGTAAAGAAAAAGACGAGCTACAACTTCTTTCCCTATTTTCATTATTTTGGCCGCTAGAGCAAAAAAACGAAAATCAAAAAGTTTTTCCAAATTTTTTTGAATTTTCCCGGAACTTGGAAGTGCAAAGAATGCATCATCTCATTCTCCAGGTTATTACCTACTTAAATCCCAGAGATGATCCTTTTATTAATTTTGTTACCCTAAATTGTTAATTTGCCTGTACTATAATAATAAGTTAGCAAGGTGATGTAAAACATGGTTAAATATTACACAATTTACTTTATATTTAAATACGTTTAATTAAGGTACAATACTACATAGTCTAATTTATGCCGAAGGCGCCAGTGTAAAATGAAATATTCTTATTTTACTTATTTTTGTGTTTCAGAAAGAGGCCATGCAACAGTGAGGGGAGATGCTCAATGACAGAGTATGACAGAGTATTATAATGTACAAGAAGACATATTTTCCACTACAGGATGCTTGCTTTATTAAATATAAAACTACAGAAATGTAAAAATAAGGTAACATGACGAAATTTTCGAAAGCTACACTATTAATCTAAAACTTAAATTAGAGAAAAATTACATTAAAATGGTTTTATGTTTTAACATGCTCTAGGGTGGCGAAGCACCATTTGCATTATGACTAAAAGCGAATATGGTAGGAAGTTATTTTTATCCGTTTTAGCTTATAGGTGTGATAACACTGACTATTAAATAGAGTTTGTGTTCTATTATCTTATCTACACTATCGCTTACTGTTTAATTATAATGTATTACGTCGCATTATACTAAACCTATAAAATGATAACGATGGTATTTCGAGATAAACAAACTTAAAAAAAAATAGTGCCAGTACTAACTACTCAGTGAATTTTCTCACACATACTTGCACCTTCAAGAGACGTAAGTGATAATAACTATCTGAGAGGTTTGTTCCAACAAGAATCCCGAACTAATCAGAAGTAATGTGATTGGTTGAAAACAGTCCCTGATTGATCACCTGACCACATTATAAAGAGCTGATTGGCTCTAAGTAGTTTGTAACTAGTTCGTGATTGTTGTTGGAACAAACCTCCTATGTCTGTAAAGACCTCAGGTACTCGAACCTCACTAAAAATGTTTATCAACACGATGCGAAAATTCAATACGACTGGGACGCGAGAATAAGCCCATCGATGACACACAAAGTATCTGCAATATTATGTATGCTGATGCTAAGACAAGATTCAAAGGCTAGAAGCCTGAATACTTATTTGGAAGGATAATGTAGTCGATATCGATGAGAGGTATTAGAGTCATCTGAGATTCGTATATGACATTATTCTTATGAAAAGCTAATCAGAAGAACTCAGTAATATCTTATAGTTGCTTACAGAAACGTCGAAAGTAGTGAATCTCAAGACCGACTTCCAGGAACAAGATTTACTCCAGACAACATTTATATCCAGGTCAAGTTTAACAACTGCACTTTAGAAGCGGAGAACGAATTCATATATAGATCACAATATTAATATTATTAATATTATCACAAATTCTCTTAAAACTGAACCATGAAGTTTTTAAAAGCTGTATCCTTCTTGTTATTACATACGCCTTTGAAATCGTAAACATCAACAAAACACAGTGCGATTTGCCTCCAGCTATGCCACAGAGCTCCAATAAGCTCCAAAAATAGAATGACGACCGTAGATTTCAGGAGAAAGATAAGACTGCCGAATATAGTGGAGAGCGTCGTGAGAAACAAATAACACTAGACAGGTCACATAGCTCGGAACAGCATTTAGTGAACCAAAACTGTCCTTAAATGAAAAAGAAAGTAGATGAAGCGTCGGATAATGGTTAAGGTGGAAGGACTACATTCAATGACATACGGCAAGATACTGGGTTCAGTTAATCCAAAAGAGACCCCGGTATAGATACCATTGGAAGAGTCTTACGTCCAGTAGGATGAAGAAAAAGAATAAACGAGTGGTAACAATGTTTTAAATGAAATAAATAGATTCTTAACTACTTTCAGTCAATAATGTGTAGAATCACATCAATAATCCATACATTCATTCAGTCTTCTGAACATGTATCTGATCCTGGTGTGCTTTGTCCCATGTTACCTGTAACCTTGGGAAGCTCACGCCCATGAGCTTCCTAAGTTTATGGGAGAACTGGATCAATTAGCAATGGACTCGATCAGCGAAGTTAAGTCACGTCGGTCGAGTCCATTACTTGGATGGGTGACCGTATCTCATTTCGCCGTCCTGGTTAAGTAGTTGAGTGGTAGAGTAGCATTATCTAAACATCTCCAGGACGTTAACATAAATAAGGCAATTAAATAAATAAATAAATCAAATTAATGACTTATATCTCATATTTATAAGAGAACTCGGTCACAATCGAACATTAGCAAGCACTCAAGAAATTCAAATCCATTGCACTTGCATATACGTAATATTTTTTTTTCGTAACAAAAATTAGAAAACTCATTTATTTGCTTCAAACATAAATTATAAAGAGAGGTTGTCAATTTATGTTTATTAGAAACTAACTTACTAACTTTGCTAATAAAATGGGAATTGTATCGAAGTTCGGGCAAGTAAACTCGAGTTAGCCGAGTATCGCTAACTTATTTGCAGACATAACACTAGCATGTGTGTGTATGTGGCAGTGTGGCCTTAAACTTTGAAGCAATAAACAGAACAGATATAGTTGTGTAGGGAATGTCTCGGATAGGCAATTACTGCTGAAAATTATTTTATTTTACACATTCACCACTAGTAACTTACATTTAATGTTACTATGTATTAAAGTGGATTAATGTTATTGTTTTTCGTGCCATTTTGCTGTATGTATAGAACAGTTTTCTACATATATAAAGTAAGCATTATGTTCGTCGTCGATTTATTGCATTTTCAAATAATTGTTAATACTCTCGTAGGCGATATCTCTGTTACATTAAACCTTGCTCAAAAACTTACATAATTCGGGGGAATATTTTGTATTCATTACCTCCATTCCTAATTAGAGGCGTCTGTCCACATAAGAAGTTTGTATACTTAATTTGTCATAATAAAATTAGATTTATTTTAAGTAGCTGAGCGTCATAATTTTATAGTTTTGAAGTAAATGAAATAAATCTACTTCATTAATTAGAAATTGTGCATTACTAAATTCTATAATAAATATTTCGTTTCGCTGTTTCTGTTTCAAGTATTGTAGCATATTATTTAAAAATGGATTGTTGTCGAGAAATATAATCAACAGGCATTCATTTCAATTAGGTAAATGATTTGTAAAAAGTAAAAAAAGGGACCTCAAAACTGAGCCCTGCGGTACTCCATAGATTAACTCTATTAAATGAATTTCATTAGCTTAACTACAACATTCAAAGAGACTAATGAGATCAGTGCACTTGTCTCGAGGTATATAAGACAATTGCGGTAGTGTCATCAGTCATCAGCTTTACCAGCTACATCTGGTGTCTCACAGGAATCCATAATGGACCATTTTCTTGTTATTTTATTATACACTTTTAACACATGTCTTCGGTTAGTCCTGTAGTCTTCAATATGACGATGATAGTAATGTTTAGTTATCTTTTACAAAAATTATATGACTCAGATCTTGTACGTTTTTCTAGATATGTAATAAGATCAATTTCCCTTTATATATGTTTTTTGACTAACACTTCAAGAACAATGTAATAAACTAAAAGTGTTATAATATGACTTTGCCCCATTATTTTATATTATTTAGCAATCGTAAGTGCGTCTTAACTATTATTTAGATACGAAAAGTTAAGTAACGCTATCTGCGAATAATACCTGGAAAGTTGATCCTCAGGAAATAGACCGATGCTGCCCCCTCTTCGAGCGGCTTGAATATTAGCGCATACATAGAAACCATGCAATTTTAGGCGGAAATCGCATATGGGATATATCATTCTGCGAAGGAAATAGCAAGCAGTCGGGCCCCACGTATATTAAATGTAAAACATCTCTACTCTTCTTACGAGAAATGATTCTGATAAATTCGGACAAATCTAGTCTTTCTCGCAATTTCGTTGTGATTCTCCTTACTTGTTATGGATACGTTATACAACCAGAGACATTCAAGAGAAAGTGGGAAAAAACTCAATTTTTATACATTATTTTGTATAAACCAAGGCTTTCCACCACACAGATTTAATCCAAAACTTTCTACTACACATATTCTAATGTTTACAGCAAGTTGCAAGATAAAAATTCTATAGTTGGACAATTTCTCCAATGTCCATTAAGGCGATTTAAACTCTTAGTTCTATTCCACTAATATCCGGACAATTTAAACTCGACATTCATAATAAGTCTTGTTATACAATAATAACCTTTAACACGACATTATAATCTATAAGCATATTCTATACTGCTTTATTTAAATTTTTGGAAAATATTTACGTATCAATAAATTTCTACCTTCACGAGAACTGAATCTCATTGACGTTTAACTTGAATTTAAGTTTACCTAGAGTAGTATAAGATGTAAACGTACGCGACCCTAGGTTGATTGCAGGCTTGGGGTCGGGGTAAACCCCATTTTCTCGCTATTACATCGGATTTTGAGGTTAAGATAAGCTAAGTGGGCCAATTTGAATGGATAAGGTTATTATGCCGGGCCGAGTGGTAGCTGAGCTGTGCGACATAACGCTGTATCTCATATTAATCTTTATGTGGGGGTGACGGGGATACGTGACAGGGCTTAGTTTTTATACAAATGATGTTTCTGGGGTAATGGTGCTGAAACATCTGCAAAATCGAACGATCTCAGCTAAAAAAAATTTGATATAAATTTAAAATTATAAATTATAAGGCAGCGTATAACGGCAGGGTATGGGTAGGAAAATTTCAACAAATCATTCGCTTAACATATTTTGCCTCAGTGCGAAGGGAAAATTTTTAAACACATAATACATTATCATCTTGAAATCATTAATTAAAAAAAACACATGAAGTTAATTAGCCTAATTTATTTTTCATTTAAGGGAAGAAAACAGAAATTAAAAATCAATTTGTTTCAGCGATTAGGGTTATTTATTTAATCATTTAATAACGGAGGAAGAATCCGAAAGAAGTTGAAATATTTGATTAAAACGTTAATAAAACATATATATTTTTATTTTATTTAGTCACAACAAAACAGTCGATAGTTATATCGACTACTTTGCATATCGCTTACTAAATAACCGCTACATAAAGAATCACTACTTCCACATCCAGATCTCCTATCCCAATCTGATTAAACGCAAACATCTTGATACCACATTTGCACTCCATCCAGTATGTGGAAATAATTGGTCATAGAATTTTAATAATATAATATTAGAAATAGTCAAAAACTATCGGCCAATATCAATTTCTCTGATATTTTAAAAAATATTGGAAACATATACAATAGATTTATTATATTTTTTGAACTCAATACTCTCTTTTTTGAATGTCAACATGGCTTCCGAAAGAATTGCAGCACTATTAGCGCATTATTGGGCTTTGTCAATAATGTACTCGACACATATAAAAATCATGAATTCAATTATATAATTTTCTTATAACTCAGTAAGGCTTCTGACTTTGTTTCACATGATATTCTAATCGAAAAATTACTAAAATATAAAATTAACGTTAATAGTATAAAAATATAGAAATCTTATTTATATTATCGTAGTCAGATTGTTAAATTTAACAACATAATATCAAGTAAAGAAGTATTCAAGACAGGTGTGCCTCAGGGTTCCATATTAGAACCTTTACTGTTTTTGATTTACTTTAACGATCTGCCCTTGGTACAAAAAATTTCTCACGTATATTGTCTACGCGGATAATATTACAATCTGCATTAAATCAGATAATTTAATTAACGTTGAAGTGAAAAAAGCGAAATCTGTCAAAAGTTAAACGGTTTGCCTTTAATAATCTAAATTGTAATAAAAACAAATCGCAAGGTATGATGTTCACATTACACACTTTCGAGATTTTTACTGATGATGTGAAATATTTAGGTGTTTATTTGGATCCTCATTTGAGGTAGAATATACACATTGACAACATCTTCTGTCGAGAACTGAGTAGTGTAATTTTCGTTATTCGTAACCTTTCGGGTACTGTGTCTATTATGGTATATAGTGTGGGGTGATGCTGCAAACTTTAATAAGGTATTTGCTATTCAGGCAAAATCAGTTAGACTTATAGCATGCTTAGGATTTAATACCGAGGATTGCAAAAATACTTTTATTGAATTTGGCATATTAACATTACCTTCTCTGCATGTTTTGGAATGTTTAATGTATATTTAATCAAATTCAAATGGCTACCCTACCTATGTGAACCAACACTGTCATAACACCAGAAATAAAAATTACAATATTACTCTACATTATAGATTAAATAGGTCACAGAATGGACCAAATTATTTAGCAATTCACATGTTTAATAAACTACCAACAAACATAAAAAACATTTATAATCTAAAAAAATATCGAAAGGCGTTCTACCACTACAGAAATTTTTGGACTGTGATTTTATGACACTGAATGTACCTAATACTAGTATTCATTTGTAAAAATTTGTTATGTATACACCGTGTTTTACGTTCGCTTACATATATGTTTTACATGTTGTTCATATTCTTTTAAATTTGTGCTATGTAATAGTTATCATTACCTGACTTGTTGACTTGCGTAAGTACTCTTATACATTAACACTATTAAACTATTATTATTATTAATAATTCAGTCTTCGGACGTATTTTGTCAAAAAATTGCCACTGTGTACCGCCTCGCTAGGATTTTCATGCCCCGAAAGTCAGAGTAATATTATTATAAAATGAATGTGCACAGCGGTCATTTCATTTCCTCGTAACTCTATCTATAGTGATAATAACTGAATATTATATGAAATGCTAACAAAGACAACAACGTGTTTCAAAGTGTACAAGGGCATATCTGAGCAAGAGCAGATGAGCATTTCGAAACTATTAGATTAGTTTGAGATCAGTTGCAGCCCTGCTTTAATTCAAGGGTAATATGATTTATTGCATACGACAATGCAATATCTTGTTAGCATTGTAAATTCCTCAGTTGTCTGTTTTCGAGTTTATGGGAAATCTTGTTGTCCAAATTTACTTAGAAATGCAGTACTGCAGGAACAGAGTGATATTTACATAAATATGTAAATTTCTTGACATATCATGGCTATAAAAAAAGTAAACAGTACGCTGGAACAAGCAAAATTTCATGAAAATTATTTTCAGGTATCAACAGCGAAAAACTAATAAAATGAAAGATATAAATTTTTATACTTGACTTGGTGATATTAATAACCAGAGTAGCGATATCTGACATAAAGTAACATAAGAAGAGTTTGCCTGTAGCAAGTATGTTTTTAACTAACACGTTCTTTTGAGGTATAAAAAAATAGAATGTAAGGATTTTCTACAAGAAGAAACATTCAAAAACTGCACATTTTTTCAATTTTATCCCTCAAATTTACGTCCTGGTTAATACTTCAGATAGGTTTTCTTGAGGTGATTTTGAGCATTCCGATTTTCGGAAATCAATGGTACGACACATTTCTCCTAGCGATAATTTTTTTCATTATTAACGTACAAATAATATGCATAGTCATTAGAGCCGTTATTGAAAAAATCAATGTCATATTCTTTTTCTATGTGAATTATTCTTAATATTAAGGTAAGGAGAAAAATTAAAGACATCTGGAGACATTTAAGAAAGCTCTAGATATCGAATTTAAAAGAGATAAGTCGATTGGTTCTAGAGCTAGGAAACGATGGCCATTCAATGTACACATACATACACATAGAGACATTTTTTCTGAAACCTCTTTTTCTGTATCTGAAAGTGCTACAGAATCAAAATACATAAAAAATATAGAAATAAAATTTTTAGGCAATTACAATACTTCCTTCACTCTTAATGTCGCTCAAAGGTAAAAAGGGAATTTCGGACACATAAATGTCTATATGAAAATTTCTATTCATATCAGTCGTAGAATGAATAAAGCAACATTCATCAACACTTTATGTAAAATGAATATCAATAAAATAGACATCCACATTCTAATGGTCATTTGCGCTGCATCAAATATCCTTTAATCCTGAATCAGATACCAATTACTGACAAAGTTTCTATGGCATTTGATACAGGATCGTAGTTAATCTACTCTAGTGCAAATGGTTTTCAGTGCATGTAATACAATGCGATAGCTGAAATATGATATGGCAATTTCAAAATGTAGTCTTACAAAACGAAGAGTATATTGCACATTTCTACAACCGGTGATACTGCTCGTAGGGAAAAGAAAATCATAACGATGCGTTGGTAATCGAATTCTAAATTGTCTGTCTGCCCGTCTGTCTGTCCGTCACGTTTCTGGTAAGCACGATAACTTAAGAACGAAAAGTCCGATTGTATTGAAATTTGGGCATTAAGTTAGTGTTGGCTCTTAAAAGAAACCTATTGTCTCTTAACAAAATCGGCCAATAAATAACAAAGTTATTAATTATTGAATTAAAAAAAATATGTTTTGCAATTAAACAAAAAATGTGTGAAACCAACATTATTTACAAAAAATAAAATCTGCGAAGATTATCCTATAGAATGTGAAACAATGATATAAAAAGTGCAGTAAATCGGTGAAGATTATAATGGTTAGATTGTTTATAACATTTTTAAAACGATTTGATTTTAAATGTATGAGAATGTATGAGAATGTATGCCAATCGTATTTCTGTACTCGAAGTAGGTAATCGATAAAAAAAATATTCGTCTGGGAAAAATACTTGCGCTAATTGCAAATGGGCAAAAATGTAAAATAGTAACCACCCAATCTAATATAGAATCATATTGTAAGAATAAACGGTGGTTTGCAATTTTTCATGAATATTTATATTTTCCAAGTTATAAGGATTTGAAGTACGATTTTAGCTTTAAAAAATTGTTACCTCGAGACTGTTTTTCGTAAATAACTCAAAAGTCTTACATTTGTGGAAAAAGTGGTAGGGTACACAAAATAAGATAATGAAATTATAACAATTTGTTCTTTTTTGTTTATTTGTGTACGATGAATACTTCTAAATATTTGTTTATAGTATAAAAATGGCGCTCGATAATACATATAATAGAAATTAGGGCTTGAGGTACTTTTTATAGTTTTTTTTTTCTATCCGTACAGCTTGAAAGATAACAATGTTATGTGCAAAACAATGAGTGCTTTGTAATTTTTTATGAAGAAAAAATTAAGGATTTTCCTGCTGCCGTTGGCCATATAATGGAAATTCAAAAAATCTGTACCAGTTTTTAATAATATATAGCATTACTAACATGCTCTTACAATATGATTCTATATTAGATTCGGTGGGTACTATTTTACTTTTTTGCCCACCCTCAAGTAAAATGTGGCAATTTTAAAGGGTAAACTTTTTCGTACTCAACATTATAAACTCAATGCAAAAATATCTTGAAAATCCATTTATTATAACTGGACTCCGAGGTAAATACCTAATTGCATTCTTCTATACTGCGAAAATTTCTCACTTCACTTTCGTTTTCTGATATGCTGTAAGCAACAGGATTAAGAACGTCTCTAGCTCATACAAACGTATTAGATCATTACACGCTGGCTTCTGTATTATAAGGACTGGAAACGCTCCCATAATTACTTCCACATCCACGTAGTGGAAGTAAGTAAAAATAAGATAAATATAATTTAATGTCTCACGTGACTAACGGAAATACATAAACAAAGAACTGTCATGGTTGACGGCCAAAAAAGTTTTGAGAACGAAAGTAGATTAATATTGTCTAAATGTTATTTGTGGCATTATCTTAATTTTTTTCCTTCTTCAATTCTTTGGGAATTTCACTGCCACATGTATGTTTTCTTTCTAAGCGGTGCTAGGGGAATCTACAAAATATATCACAATTAACCAGTATTACTGGTAAAAAAACCTCTACGCCCGTGACGTTTATGTCAAAGGATCAGTTAAAGGTTGGTTTTGATAACTAAACAACACAAATAAGTATAAAAGCTTGAAATTAAATATTTCGCCGACGTTTCGGAAATCTAATCTGTTTCCTTTCTCAAGGCTTTTTTTTTTTTGAAAAATCTTTTTTGCTGTGTATGACAAATACACAGCTCTAAGAATGTTTGTTATATTCAATATCCATAGATACTTACTATTTACATAGAATTTGTAACAATACTCCGTTAATGTTCCATCTCAAATGGATTGTAGAAACCGTTTCCGTGTTGAAATAAGTTATAGGCCTAGGCACGAGATGTCAGCACCATCGAACGATTTAAAATATTGTATCGAGTGATATCGAATACGCTCTCTTACTGTTTTGTTGTTGGGCGGTTAACACGTCTTTTAACCTACCGGCTTAAATTTTATTATTCAGTCGCTTAAAATGGATATTTGAATGTAAGTAGTTTGTCTCAAATTTTAATCTAAATTGATATTAATACGTTCCAATTTTCTTTTAGATTATGGATTGAATTTTTATGACCTTTTCCGATATTTTTTAGGACCTTTTCCGATTTTTTTATGACCTTTTCCGATATTTTTTATGATTTTTTCCGATATTTTATGATTTTTTCCTGCAATTTTTTTCTGATATTATCTGATGTACCTTTCTGACATTTTCCGATATTTTCTGATATATTCTGATTTATCTGATATACTATTTTCTGATACCTATATCTGATATACCTTTTCTGATATATTCCGATTTATTATATAGCTATTTTATAACTATTCCCATTTATTATCTTTTTCAAGATTAAAATGAAGTTTTTCAAAATTTAAACCTACTTAAATTCGTTTCAAGTTTCTTAAAGTTTATCGATTTACCGATTTACGTATTTTAATACCTTTGAAGTTTTCCTGCTTGATGGACACATCTTAGAAGTTTTAACAACATATCGTAACATATTCCGCCAAGGTCATTATCCAGCGATGTGAATATTCTTCGAATGGCTTGATCAACCACCACGAGGAAGTTTTTGTTGAATTTTTTTGCTGTTTTTATGAATATCGCACTTGGAGAATCCTAGAAGTTACCGTTCACTGATGTCATGTGTATGAGAGAGACAACATTACCTACTAAAATATCACCAGCTACATGCCAAGACCAACAGGAAACTTTTCATAAGCTAAGTACACTGTTATTACTTCTTTCCAACAAAATTTCGTTAATCTTCATGTAATTAACTGCCGCTAGACGGGATATTAAATTAAATAAAATTACATGTTACCAACCACAAATATAACAGTAATGAGCCTATACGTAAATTTGTGTAGTTTTGCTATTTTTTAACTTCATGGTAGTGTCGGATAAGGTTTTAGACCGTAAGAAACAGCACTGTTAATGAAGTTTTCATTAATTTTTAGTCCGTGAGACGATTTTGTGTTTCAGTGCTGCCATAAAATCGCCGGTCAGTTCTATAGCCTTACGCTATTTAACCCCGTAAATATTTTCTTATCTTCTGGTTTATTTGGTTTATACCTACCAGTTTATCGTTAGTTTGTACCTTATCGTATCGTATCGTGATATTTTGGCCGTGGGTCATATTATCTGTAGCCGAGAGGCATGTATTTTTTATGAGATTTTGTAAATTTTAGGTTAGTTTCGGGTATTGTTAGCGATAAGTTTCTAGAGTTCTAGAAGTGTCTATAAGTGAAGTTTCTAGTGATAAACAAAATTGTTTTATAATTTAGTTGCTAAGCGCCATTATTTTAGCCTTGTGTGTCACTTTTTACTAACCTTATATAAATTTCTCTCACTCTAGCAAGGCGTGGCTACCTTTTCTTAATATTGTTGTCGAGCAGTTAATGAATGTGTTTAAGTACAAATTTAATTAGATGTCATCTCTAGTGTTGATTTAATAATTCCCACTTGCTATCATTTTATATAGCCCGGTAAATTGTACCTTATTTTTCTTGGCGGTTGGGATATGTCATCTTATAATTATTAAATTGTCATCAGGTTTAGCAACACATTCAAAAAAATCTCTAGCAAAAAGAGAACTGCTCCCTATTTCGATAGTTTGTCTTATGTGTCAATCTAGGTTGCCAGTTATGAGAAATTCATAGTCTCGTACCTTACCCCGAATTAACTTTATGTAATTGCGAGTAGTTAATGAATATATTTGGTAGCTTATTGCGAAACTGCTCAAGGTATTATCTTGTTTGTTTATCGCTAGAACTTTTTTTTTCTTATCTAATTTAGTGATAACCGTTACCGTACAGTTATCTGTAACTTATATTTTTTTATCGTAACATTTTAACCCTACTTCTAAATTTGACTAACCCATATTTCTTGTATTAGTAATTTTTTTATACGTGTCTGTTGTTCAAGTTATTTTTGATGTCACGTATTGTAATCTCATTATTTATTTATCCGTGAGCTATGTTTATTAATTGATATTAAATCAATTTCAATTTTACCTGTCATTTTTCTGTGTGTTGTCTGTGACGTATCTTCCCTTTTAATAAACCTCCTTTAGGTTTTGGCGCCCAAGGTACTTTTGAACATATTTTTTTGAATACAAAACTTAGATTTTAAACACTTAAATTAAATTTTCTAACTTAATTTTTTTCTCATTTAATCGCTCTTGGCCTTATTACTTAAGTTGTCGTTGACGCTTACCCAGGCCCTTGCCTCCTATAAAACTGGCTAGCCGGAGCCTAATTCTGTTTGGTGGTAGGTTATCGCATTTGTTTATTTGAGCCTGTGAAACTGCCAAACAAAATTAGTTTTATTGTGCTTTAGGCACAATAGTGACCTGAAGATTTTACAGTGGCGCCGCAACGCGAGGCGTCGTCATAAATTGGAGGCAAGAATGTCTATTACATCTGCAAAAAAAAAAAAAAATATTTCAAAAGTAGTAACTTTTTCTATTTTCTTTGTTTTCTTTGTCTTTCTCTTATCTTGTTTATTTTCAGAATATTTACCGTCTTGATTTTCTTGTTACTAATTCGTGTTTTCCCTAGTGTAGGTAATAATATAGTAAGGAGTCATGGAGCCAAACTACTTGTCTGTGGAGGAGCTGAACTTTGAACTCTATATACGAGGTACGAATATCGAGGGAAACTGTGATGTAAAGAGGGCAATCTTACGAGGACATCTACAGAATGAAAAATGTCAACCCACGTCTCATCCAAAGGTTCAGGTAGATAATGGGATGGAAAGAATCATATGCATTGATAAGGTCAACACGTTGGAAAGTATGGTAAACAAATTTACATTTGATAAACGTCATCCTGATTATAGAAGGTTAAAAAGTAAACTTTTACATGTCAAAAATAGGGTAAATTATTTAACAGCTGAATATCAAACAGACGCTGATTTTAAAACTGAATTAATCACAAAAATTATGTTGCTTTTCGATTTGTTAGAGAATAAATCTGGTAATGCACCAGAAGTAAATTTAATTGAGTTGAATAACGCAAATGATAACATTTTATCTCCAGTTGTAACTGTTAGTTCACCATTAATGATTTCACAGGCGGGTATATCCAACCACGAAATGACCACTCACCAAAATTTTGTAAACAGCTCAAGTTTTGTCCCACAAACCACTATGCATTTCAGTAACTTAAATCCTCAAAATAATACCAGTGTCAGCAATTTAATTTCACAAGGTAATACAAATGTCAATAATTTAAGTTCACAAAGTAACTTACAAGTAAATAATTTAAACTCGCTATACCATACAAATGTCAATAATTTAACTTCACAAAGTAACTCACAAGTAACTAACTTAGACTCACTTTATAATTCCAATGTCAGTATGTTAAATTCACAGCGTAACTTAAATTTTAGTACCTTAAACTCACCGTCTAATGTAAATTTTTGCACTGCTAGTTCACAAATTACGAATAATGTAGTTACAGGGGCCTATCAAGTTTCTAGTTCTTTTCGTATACCTGAAGTAAGTTCTACTAACATATATCGTAATGTACCTATACCTAGTCACAATTTCCTTCACGGAAATATCTCTAGAACAAATTGTGGACCTTCAATCAACCTAATACAGATTTTTCTACATTACCTCGTCACTCGACACAGTTGTTTAACCATGTAACTTTTAGAGAGCCAATCGATAGCTCGAATAGTTTAAATCGAAATTTATATGTTCCCCGGCGAGAAAATGCCTTACCTTCCTTAGCTACCGATAACGCCAGATCGTTTGTGCATGATGTGTTGCATACTACACCCAACCTGACGTATGATAATTATTCACCTGTTGACTACAGTAAAGCTTTTTTCAGACTCTCACAATTAAACAGGAATCTATTAAAATTTGATGGTAAAAACCAAACTTTACACAATTTTTTAGAACGTGTAGAAGAATTTTCCATGTCACACAAAATTAGCAAAAATGACTTACTAACTTTTGCCCATGAGTTTTTTGAAGGCGATGCTTTAATTTTATTTAGGTCAGTTCGTTCAAGTTGTCACACTTGGCAAGATTTAGAAAATCATTTGAAATTAGTATTTTTACCATGTGATTTTGAAGGGAAATTATGGGACGCAATAAGGGACAGAAAACAGGCTATCTCAGAGCGCGTTTTAATTTTTATAGCTGTAATGGAAAACTTGTTTAGGAGATTTAGCCACCCTGTCAATGAAAGTACACAATTAAAAATCATTATAAAAAATTTAAGGCCATATTTTCAAGATCGTTTAGCTTTACGCTACCCTTATAATATTGCAGAATTAAAACAATTATGTAAAACATTAGAAGACGTTAAACTTAGTAATAGTAATTTTAAAGAGTCGAGTGGGAATTTTTCAAACCTAATAGGGCCCGATCTGTCTTTTTCTAAAACTAATGCTACTGGTATCAAGCACAAAGCAAATATTAATGAAATTCTAGATTTGGCAATAACTAACAATAATAAAAGTTTTGAGAAGGTCGTGGATAATAGTAATCATCCTGTAAGCTCGTCAGAAAATTTAAATATAGCCATAAACGAAGTAAACTCTATAAAATGTTGGAATTGTGATATACAGGGTCATGCTTATAATAAGTGCCCTAAGAAAAGAACGATTTTCTGTTTTTCTTGTGGAAAGAAAGGTGTAACTAAGACTAAATGCTCGAAGTGTAATCCAAAAAACGAGATCACGACGGATCTGAGGTTGGAAGATGCCGTTGTAGACTTGCCGAATCCAACCACACCTTAAATAAAAATTTTAATCTTAAAGCCCACACCTTAAATAAAAATTTTAATCTTAAAGCCTACCCGTCAAATAAAAATTTCAACCGTAAAGCCCACAACCTTTGTCAAAATTTTAGTCCTAAAACTCACACAAATAAAAATTTTAAGCATTATCACAAAAAATCAAATTTAGCCCGGTCAAATAAAACTTGTAATAAATTTTCCTCAATAAATAAAAATATTGATAATAAATGGTCTGATTGGTTATTAGTAGTTAAAGATTTTTATAAAAAGAAATTAATTTCACCACTTTTTGTTAATAAACTACCAGATGATCGACCTTTTCTCAACATATCTGTCAATGGTATAAAAATGGACGCTCTTTTGGATACAGGGGCTAATCACACAGTCTTAGGAAAGAGGGGTCTTGGTGTTATTCTTAACACAGAGTTAGAAATTGATTACAACACAAATTTCAATGTGTCTACTGCTGATGGACAATCTCAGAAAGTTATCGGCACGGTATCTTTACCTATCACCTTAGAAAATAAGACAGAAATTGTAAAAACTTTAATAATTCCTAGCATTAGAGATGATATTATCCTAGGGGTAGATTTTTGTAAAATATTTGGTTTAAATTTAAATTTTAACAATGAGTCCTTTGCTATAAATGAGCTCCCTTCTGACTTATCTTTCAACCATGAAAATGTTCTATGTTCAATCATGAGTGAGGCTGATTTAAGTGGGGCCCAAAGTAAAAAATTAGAGTCAGTTATTTCTAAATTCAAGGAAATAAGTTCCAACTCTACCACGTTAGGTTGTACCACGCTAGTTGAACATGACATCATTTTAACAGAGCCGGTACCTTTTAAACAAAGAAATTTTTCAATGTCACCTTATATGCAAAAACACTTAAATGCAGAAATTGATAAAATGTTAGAACTCGGAGTTATACAACCATCTAAAAGTCCATATTCAAGTAATGTTATTTTAGTTAAAAAATCCTCTGGGGAATACCGCCTATGTTTTGATGGTAGGAGACTTAACTCGATTACAAAAAAAGATTCATATCCTTTACCCAATTTAACTCAAACTTTAGATAAGGTTAGAGATGCTCATTTTTTAACAGCTATTGACCTCAAGCATGCTTTTTGGCAAATAAAATTAACACCAGGTTCTTGTGAGAAAACAGCCTTTTCAGTAGTTGGTAAGGGACATTTTGAATTTACTAGAATGCCTTTTGGCCTATGTAATTCTGCCCAGCAGTTACAAAGACTCATTGATAGATTATTCGATCCTTCCATAGAACAACATATTTTTACTTATTTAGATGATTTGGTCGTGGTAAATAAAACTTTTGATGAACACATGGAAACACTTTTAAGAGTTTATGATAGCTTGAAGTCAGCAAATTTAACTATAAACGTTGACAAATGCAAATTTTGTAAATCTAGTTTATCATTTTTGGGCTACGTAGTAGACAAAAACGGTCTCCATACAAACCCTGACAAAGTCAAGGCTATTATTGATTATCCCCGACCTAAAAATACTACTGAGGTAAAAAGATTTCTAGGCATGGCGTCTTGGTATCGCCGTTTTATCAGTGATTTTTCAGAGTTAACAGCTCCTATAACAGAATTAATAAAAGGTAGGCAGAAACGCCAAAGTATTCAGTGGTCTGATGTTGCAGAAAAATCTTTTATAGAATTAAAACAGCGTCTTATTACTGCCCCGGTACTAGCTAGTCCAAACTTTGACGAACCGTTTGTTTTGCAATGTGATGCGAGCTCATATGCCGTTGCTTGTGTTTTAACACAGGGGGAAGGAGAAAATGAGAGGGTAGTGTCGTACGCATCACGTACGCTAACCAAGGCCGAACGTAACTATACCGTAACTGAACTTGAGTTATTAAGTTTGATATTCGGAATGTCCAAATATCGTTGTTATGTACAGGGCGTTAAGTTCAAGGTGATCACTGATCATTTCGCGCTGTTGTGGTTAACAAAATTACAAAATCCCAGTGGTCGTTTAGCTCGGTGGGCAGTACAGTTGTCCCAGTATGATTTTGATATCGAACACCGTAGTGGTAAATTAAATGTAGTCCCTGATGCCTTAAGCAGAGCGGTTACTAATATTGACAGTCTAAGTAGTAAGCCTGACAAATGGTACAATAAAATGTTAGCGAATGTTGATAAAAATCCAGAATTATACCCAATGTGGCATATTGAAAATAATAAACTTTATAAATTTGTTAAAAACAAGTACAAATTAAGAACAAATTTTAAGGGATGGAAGTTAGTCGTACCGAAAGGTGACCGTTTAAATATTTTAAAAGAATGTCACGATGATCCCCTGTCATCACACTTTGGTTTTAATAAAACGTATCACCGTGTCTGCAATAGTTACTATTGGCCAGGTATGAAAGCCGATGTTAAAAAATACGTGTATAGGTGTGAAACATGTCATGGACAAAAGGTATCACAATTGGGCCGAATTGGACTCATGGGGTCTCCTAAGAATATTAACCAACCATTTCAATTACTTTCTTGTGATATATCGGGACCTTATCCCAAGTCAAAGTTGAACAACTGTTACCTCTTAGTCGTAGTAGACTGGTTCACAAAATTCACTTTTATACATAGAATGAAAAGAGCTACCGCAAAAGAAATCTGTAATTTTATTGAGAATCATGTATTTTTAACTTTTGGTGTACCGCAAATTATGGTCCAGGACAATGGTTCCCAATTTACCTCGAAAGAATTTAAGAGTTTGTTGACAAAATATTCAATCTCACACGTTTGGTATAACGCTAAGTATCATCCACAGGTTAATAATGTAGAACGTGCCAATCGAGTCATAGGTAATAATAATAATAATAATAATAATACATTTATTTTCCTTTAGACAGTATATACATGTATAGGAATCGTCACAATGGGGCATTACAATTATTATACAAAAAATTCATTTAGTGTGTAAAAACATTTGTCTAATAAATATGTTCTTAGTTTAAATTTAAAACTATTGGTGTTTATAGCCTGTTTTATGTCATTAGGCAAATGATTAAATAATTTAAGACCTAGACAATAGGGTGCATTGATCGAAATATTATACTTGTAATGTGGAATATGAAATTTATCATTTTGTCTTGTATTTTTACCATGGAAGTTACTATTAATGATAAATTTTGCTTTATTAATAAAAACAAATACACATAAATCATAAATTAAAATACTGGTAAGTGTTAAAACTTTATATGACCTAAATACTTCTCTGCATGAACAAGCCTTCGAGATCCCTGCTATAATTCTTAAAATACGTTTTTGTACAATAAAAACATCCGATGATAACGTGGAGTTTCCCCAAAAAGAGATTCCATATCTTAGTCTTGATCCCACTTGAGCATGATATAAATTTAATAATTGATCTTTTAATAAGACAGGTTTCAAGCTTCTCATTAAATAAGAGATAGAATTTAATTTTGATATAAGCTGTTCACAGTGTCCTTTCCAGTTGAGACACTCATCTAATGTAAGTCCCAGAAATTTCACATTTTTACTGTTTGATAGACTGGTATCATTAATTTTAATATTTAAGTCCGTGCAAATTTTTTGTCGATTATGAAATCTCATAAATGTCGTCTTCTCAGCATTTAAGTGTTGTTTATACAAACAGTACCAGTTATAAAAATTCATTAAAGAATTATTACATTTATTCTCCACTAAGGCATCATGTTTATCAGATATAATTAAAGACTGGTCATCCGCATACATTATCAAATGAGCGTCATTTGTCAGGGTATCAAGTTCATTTGTATAAACAGAGAATAAAATTGGCCCCAAAACTGAGCCCTGGGGAACTCCCATATTAATTACCTTATACTCCGAATTGGCACTACCAACATTTCCATCGAAAGAATGTGTGACAGCAACATATTGTTTCCTATTTCTGAGGAAAGAGGAAATCCAGTCTAATGCCACACCACGAATACCACAGGCATACAGTTTCCCTAGCAGTTTGTCATGATCGACACAGTCGAATGCCCTACTGAGATCACAAAAGATCCCAACAGGGCACTCACCCGCTTCGATATATTCAATAACTTTCTCGTAGAAGTCGTACATAGCTGTTTGTGTAGATTTATTTGAGCGAAAACCATGTTGATTATTACTCAAAATATTATTTTTATCCAAAAAGTTCATTAAACGATATAAAAATGCATATTCAAAAATTTTTGAAAAGCCGGGTGGAACGGTTATGGGTCTGTAATTTTCTACCTTTTGTGGATCATGTTTTTTAAATACTGGCACAACTTTACCCATTTTTAAGTTGCTTGGGAATATTCCAGACGTAAAGGACAAATTAACTAAATACGTAAGAGGTTGAATGATTACGTAAATGACTTTCTTTATGATGAATGAAGGAATTTCGTCCGGACCAGCTGACGGTTTGTTCTTTAATTTAGATTTTAATAAATTGTGCAACTCATCTTCTGCAAAAGGTTCCAAAAAAATAGAATTTTTATGATTTGATAAATCTGTAACTGAAGCGGAATTTGACGGTATATTATTAACTATTTTTAATGGTGCAGTTATGAAATACTCACTGAATAGAGACGACAACTCTTCCGGGTCCTCACAGAGCTCTCCATTATAATTAAGAGCTATATTGTTTAGATTTTTAATTTTACCTGATAATTCGGATATAACTCTCCATGCGACTTTCGTTGGATTGTCTGAATTTATTATTTTATTTTGATAATACTGCTTTTTAGTGTTTTCCACTAATGCAGCATGTACTTTTTTTGCATTTAAATATGTGGGTAACAATTCAGGGTACATTTTTTTTATCATATGTAAATCCTTAAGATTCCTACTTGAGACCTTGACTTCATCATTAACCCATGCCTTATTATTATTGTTATTTTTATAACGTTTTCGTAAGGGGAAGTATATATTAAAATAATATAAAAAAATCTTATGAAAGTAATCATATGCTTCATCAATATCATTTAGTCTGTAAAGATCAGACCAGTCTTCCTTCTCAATGGCAGAATAAAAGTTTAAAACAGCATTATCATTATGAGTTCTACTGAAATAGGAAAGTTGAGAGTCTCTAACTGTACATGAATTAAATTCAAACAGCACTGTTCTGTGATCAGAAATATCATTGTCCTGCACACACACTAAGTTATGATCAGTTATATTTGTGAAGATATGGTCAATAATTGTAGAGGTACAGCTCGTTACGCGGGTTGGCCACCTTACCAGCGGATGTAGGTTAAAACTAGACAATACATTACATAGTTTTTTAAAATCCGTAAAACTTCTAGAACTTGGAGATGAGTCCAAGTTAAAATCACCGTTTAAAATAATACTTACATTAGAACGAAAAAGCATATCTAATACATCATAGATAACATTAAAAAAAATTTTAAGATCACCACTGGGAGACCTATAGCAAGTTAAAATAATAGTAGACTTATAATTGTTTTTCCATGAGATTCCACATATTTCGATGTGTTTATCAATGCAAAATTTATCTAAGTCAATTTTATTCACGGTCAAGTCAGGTTTTGCATATATTGCTACCCCACCTTTTTCATAATAATTTCTACAATAAAAACTAGCTAGTGAAAAATTCCTAATAGTCTTACAATAAATTGAGCTAATTCGTGCATGGGTTTCTGTCAGGCATAAAAATTTTAAATTATTATAACTACTAATATCAACTTCTAAGCAGTCTATAGTTTGAGAATTTAAACATTGTACATTTAGTGATAGGATGTCAGGATTTAAACTCACGGATTCGTGGTCATACTCCTTTTCAGCTGAAAAAACCTGCTAACACAAGCACCATCAGGCCACACGTCTGGATTCATTGCCTTGCTGAAATTTTCCTCATATATGCTCACCTTGAACGACGCATAAAGTTCTGGGTGTTTCGGTGTAAGAGATTCACAAATTACTTCGGGAAAAGTGCCTTTTAATAATTCTCTTAGTTCCGCCGTAGTGGTGCCTAGATCCACTCTGTATACGTGCAACAAAGCAAATTTAGGTACTCCCTTGACAGCTATATCCTTATTTTTACCTACTATCATATTTCTTCTGCGCTTATACTGCACTTTTTGCCATTGAGGTACTGCGATTAGATCTTATTTAAGGGAAAATAATCATCGGGATTGGGACAAACTTATACCTCAAATTGCAAATGCTATTAATACTTGTATTCACGAAGCCACTGGTCACTCCCCAGCTGTCTTGACTTTCGGAAGAGAACTCCCTACCTCTGGAAGGTATTATGGTGAAATAACCTCGAAAAATAATGCTCCCGTTCAGTTTGAAAACAGAAATAAATTAGTTTCTGAACTACAAAAGTTACAAGACTTATACAAAGATGTCGCCAACAACATTTCTAAATCTTATCAAAAGAATAAGAAATATTATGACCTTAGAAAAAGAAATATTGAATTCGATGTTGGAGACACTGTGTATAAGAGAAATTATGTGTTATCAGATGCCGCAAATTATTTTTCAGCTAAACTTGCCCCGAAGTTTATCAAATGTACCATTGTAAAAAAGGTTTCCCCTATTATTTACGAACTGGTAGATGAACATAATAAAGAACTAGGTAGATATCATGTTAAAGATCTTAAACAAGCCCCAGATGATGAACCCCAACGTATATAGTGTGTCCTAGTTCAACTCTATATACAAATTGTTTGCTCATTTAGTAAATAAGACATTGTAGTCTTGTCTTCTTGAAACCGTGTATGTATTATTGCCTATATTGTCGTTTATAACTATTTCGCAGTGTCTTATCTTATTACTGTATCTTATTTCTGTACCTTGTTAGATATTTTGTTTTTGTATATATTAGATTATACTATTGTTTGTAAATTTCTTGAACATATGTCGTATCTTTGTAATATTTTTGTGCTTTTGATCCTGTATTTACTTATATCGTGTGTTAGGTTATACTCTGTATATTAGTATTATTTCTAAGAAATATTTTGGGGTTAGCTGCGATCAGCTGTTATCGTTGAACTCTGACGTGAAGTAAGCTTACGCTTTTAAATTTGTTGGAAGGGGGTATTTGTAACAATACTCCGTTAATGTTCCATCTCAAATGGATTGTAGAAACCGTTTCCGTGTTGAAATAAGTTATAGGCCTAGGCACGAGATGTCAGCACCATCGAACGATTTAAAATATTGTATCGAGTGATATCGAATACGCTCTCTTACTGTTTTGTTGTTGGGCGGTTAACACGTCTTTTAACCTACCGGCTTAAATTTTATTATTCAGTCGCTTAAAATGGATATTTGAATGTAAGTAGTTTGTCTCAAATTTTAATCTAAATTGATATTAATACGTTCCAATTTTCTTTTAGATTATGGATTGAATTTTTATGACCTTTTCCGATATTTTTTAGGACCTTTTCCGATTTTTTTATGACCTTTTCCGATATTTTTTATGATTTTTTCCGATATTTTATGATTTTTTCCTGCAATTTTTTTCTGATATTATCTGATGTACCTTTCTGACATTTTCCGATATTTTCTGATATATTCTGATTTATCTGATGTACTATTTTCTGATACCTATATCTGATATACCTTTTCTGATATATTCCGATTTATTATATAGCTATTTTATAACTATTCCCATTTATTATCTTTTTCAAGATTAAAATGAAGTTTTTCAAAATTTAAACCTACTTAAATTCGTTTCAAGTTTCTTAAAGTTTATCGATTTACCGATTTACGTATTTTAATACCTTTGAAGTTTTCCTGCTTGATGGACACATCTTAGAAGTTTTAACAACATATCGTAACATATTCCGCCAAGGTCATTATCCAGCGATGTGAATATTCTTCGAATGGCTTGATCAACCACCACGAGGAAGTTTTTGTTGAATTTTTTTGCTGTTTTTATGAATATCGCACTTGGAGAATCCTAGAAGTTACCGTTCACTGATGTCATGTGTATGAGAGAGACAACATTACCTACTACAATATCACCAGCTACATGCCAAGACCAACAGGAAACTTTTCATAAGCTAAGTACACTGTTATTACTTCTTTCCAACAAAATTTCGTTAATCTTCATGTAATTAACTGCCGCTAGACGGGATATTAAATTAAATAAAATTACATGTTACCAACCACAAATATAACAGTAATGAGCCTATACGTAAATTTGTGTAGTTTTGCTATTTTTTAACTTCATGGTAGTGTCGGATAAGGTTTTAGACCGTAAGAAACAGCACTGTTAATGAAGTTTTCATTAATTTTTAGTCCGTGAGACGATTTTGTGTTTCAGTGCTGCCATAAAATCGCCGGTCAGTTCTATAGCCTTACGCTATTTAACCCCGTAAATATTTTCTTATCTTCTGGTTTATTTGGTTTATACCTACCAGTTTATCGTTAGTTTGTACCTTATCGTATCGTATCGTGATATTTTGGCCGTGGGTCATATTATCTGTAGCCGAGAGGCATGTATTTTTTATGAGATTTTGTAAATTTTAGGTTAGTTTCGGGTATTGTTAGCGATAAGTTTCTAGAGTTCTAGAAGTGTCTATAAGTGAAGTTTCTAGTGATAAACAAAATTGTTTTATAATTTAGTTGCTAAGCGCCATTATTTTAGCCTTGTGTGTCACTTTTTACTAACCTTATATAAATTTCTCTCACTCTAGCAAGGCGTGGCTACCTTTTCTTAATATTGTTGTCGAGCAGTTAATGAATGTGTTTAAGTACAAATTTAATTAGATGTCATCTCTAGTGTTGATTTAATAATTCCCACTTGCTATCATTTTATATAGCCCGGTAAATTGTACCTTATTTTTCTTGGCGGTTGGGATATGTCATCTGATAATTATTAAATTGTCATCAGGTTTAGCAACACATTCAAAAAAATCTCTAGCAAAAAGAGAACTGCTCCCTATTTCGATAGTTTGTCTTATGTGTCAATCTAGGTTGCCAGTTATAAGAAATTCATAGTCTCGTACCTTACCCCGAATTAACTTTATGTAATTGCGAGTAGTTAATGAATATATTTGGTAGCTTATTGCGAAACTGCTCAAGGTATTATCTTGTTTGTTTATCGCTAGAACTTTTTTTTTCTTATCTAATTTAGTGATAACCGTTACCGTACAGTTATCTGTAACTTATATTTTTTTATCGTAACATTTTAACCCTACTTCTAAATTTGACTAACCCATATTTCTTGTATTAGTAATTTTTTTATACGTGTCTGTTGTTCAAGTTATTTTTGATGTCACGTATTGTAATCTCATTATTTATTTATCCGTGAGCTATGTTTATTAATTGATATTAAATCAATTTCAATTTTACCTGTCATTTTTCTGTGTGTTGTCTGTGACGTATCTTCCCTTTTAATAAACCTCCTTTAGGTTTTGGCGCCCAAGGTACTTTTGAACATATTTTTTTGAATACAAAACTTAGATTTTAAACACTTAAATTAAATTTTCTAACTTAATTTTTTTCTCATTTAATCGCTCTTGGCCTTATTACTTAAGTTGTCGTTGACGCTTACCCAGGCCCTTGCCTCCTATAAAACTGGCTAGCCGGAGCCTAATTCTGTTTGGTGGTAGGTTATCGCATTTGTTTATTTGAGCCTGTGAAACTGCCAAACAAAATTAGTTTTATTGTGCTTTAGGCACAATAGTGACTTGAAGATTTTACAAATTGTTCCGTAGATGTCTGTACAACTTGGCTGTCAATGTTAAAAGAAGTACTTCACAAACTTAACATTGTATAGAAACTAAAAAACTGTTAACTATATCAACAGTTCTATGTAAATAGTAAGTATCTATGGATATTGAATATAACAAACATTCTTAGAGCTGTGTATTTGTCATACACAGCAAAAAAGATTTTTCAAAAAAAAAAAGCCTTGAGAAAGGAAACAGATTAGATTTCCGAAACGTTGGCGAAATATTTAATTTCAAGCTTTTATACTTATTTGTGTTGTTTAGTTATCAAAACCAACCTTTAACTGATCCTTTGACGTAAACGTCACGGGCGTAGAGGTTTTTTTACCAGTAATACTGGTTAATTGTGATATATTTTGTAGATTCCCCTAGCACCGCTTAGAAAGAAAACATACATGTGGCAGTGAAATTCCCAAAGAATTGAAGAAGGAAAAAAAGAAAGTAGATTCTCTTCCGAAACGTTAACTTCCTATAGCTTTGATTTTCAGTTTTTAGTTTATAACATTGTTCTAGTTTATATATTTTTAGGTGTGAGACTTTTTGAAACAGTGAAGTACTCAAGAACCAACCTCTGTCTGATCCGTTTGGCGCAGAGGTTTTTTCATTAAAATTTTTAAATATTTTTCAGTGGCAAAATACCCAATAAAAAGTAAGAAAAGAAATATAGTAATATTAAAAAAAAAATCAAAAATTTATGTTGTTGTAATGGGTTTAGAATGTCATAAAACATCGAGATTTTAAATTTAAGGGAAAAAAAATTTTGTCTGTCTGTCGGTCTGTAATTTGTTTTTGTGCGCACGTTTTCTCAGCAACCGTTTAAGATATTGACTTGAAATTTGGTACACATATGTATCATGACAAGATCTGGAACTAGATTATATTTTGCGTTAATTCCAGTGAAGGTTTGGGGTTAAATAGGGGTAAATAAGGGAAAATAAGTGAAGCAAGCTCGTATGAATACAGTAACTTGGAATTTGGTATATATACTAGAAGACAAGGCCTCAGATTTTTTTTAGATTTTCAACCTCTCCCCCCAACACCCCCTTTCCATTGTTAAAGGGCTGGAACTAGATTATATTTTGAGATGATTCCGTTGAAGGGTTGGAGGTTAAATAAGGGTAAATAGGGGAAAATAAGGACCACAGGAAGTTGGGATTTGGTGTATATGCTAGAAGCCAAGGCCTTAGACTTATTCATAATATTTTTCAACCCCCCACCACACCCCTCTACTCTATTATTAAAGGGTTTGATAAAATAAAATTGAGGTATTCACTTGAGATTTGGTATACTTATGTATTATAACGACATCTGGAATTAGATTATATGTTAAGATGATTGCGTTGAAGGGTTGGGGGTTAGATAAGGTTAAATAGGGGAAAATAAGTCATGCAAGCTGATAAGAATACAAAACCTAGGATTTGGCGTATATGCTAGACGCCAAGGCCTCAGATTTATTTATAATACTTTTCAACCCCCCACCACCCCTACTCTATTATTAAAGGGGTTTGTAAAATAAAATTGAGGTATTCACTTCGAAGTTAGTACACGTACGTATTTCAATGACATCTGATTAAGATGACTTCGTTGAAGGGAAGGGAGGTGGGAGGCTGTGAATAGGGGAGAATAAGTAGAGCAAGCTAATAAGGGACTAGAAACTTGATTCTTAACGTATATGGTAGAAACTAACGCCTCAAATTTTTCTATGATATCTGCCCCTTATATTATTAAAATGCTATGACCAATAATTTCCACATACTAGAGTGCAAATATAGTTGATGTTTCCCTTAAAGCGACTTGGATGAAAAATCTGGATGTGGAAGTAGGCAACGGTTTTCTAATATTCGCTTATTGCCGTAAAAGCCAATTAATGTATACTTAGATGTATTGCTAACACTTAAATTTGTTTAAATAATAAATTTTTGTCATTCTGCTAAATGTTAACAGAGTGCGTATACAAATAATATGAATAGTTTCTTGTCAGTATTATTGCGATGCGCTAAAGAAAGCGATGTGTCTGTACACTTTTAAAAATAAAAGTTATTTACTAATGGTTGGGGTCATTAACAAATTTAATCTCTACAGCTACTAAAGGAGCTACTTGTATCTCTTTGCCTCAGTACTATTATTCTCAAAGCTTTAATAACACGATATATGTTGATACAATTATTAAATAATAATAACTAACTGAGCAGCGTTTTCATTTTAAGGAAATCGTAAAGTATATGGTATAACACAGACACTAGTTTTAATTTATAAAAATTGCAGACTCATAAGCTTCAGTTAACTAGACAGCTCTGGATGTCTTCTTCTTGAAATAACGTAATGTACAAAATAAGAGCAGGTACTACAAAGGAAACTTAAAGTATTTCTGGAGATTTACCGCATCCAGTCACGATATACTCAAATAAAAGGTAGAAACAAGTATCTGATACTAAATAATGCACATCCATAAGATATTTAACAGAAAAATAAATTATATGAACGATTATATAAGGTTCTGATGTAACAATCCTGAAGAATTTTAATGCACTGAATTCAATTTTATAGACACAAAAATTTTCTATTGTGTTAGGTTCCCTCTACCACACCCTTTACCACCAAAAATGAAATTTTCCATCATATATCGACGATTAATAGGGATTTTCTTTATTCTATGTAGTTATTAGTACAGAATTAGTTTCCAGCTTGTTATATTTACGCATGTAAATTCCAACAGTTCTTCGACATAACTTAAAAGGAATCATATTTTCCACAGTTATTACAATTTGACCTTCATATTAGTTTTCATGTGTTATTATAAATTATGTAATGATAAGACAGCCCAAATTTGAGACAAATTCATGGTTTCGTTTCTAAATTAGAGTGAGACACATAGAAAACACTGTTTTACTAATTTAAATTTAATTATTACTGTTATTACTTATTAGTGCAGTCAATGAAGCATTTCAGTTCAGAAAACATATCGAAATCGAGTGAAACATTTTTTATTATATATTTTATGTATGTGTATGAAATTGTTGTTATGATATATAATTTTCGATAAGAATGTACTGCTACAACTTCATGAAGCACCTCAGAAGATTTTTTGACCAGTTAACACTACCCACCCCCACCCTCTCCCTAACCCCTCTAACCCCTAAATAAACTATATTGCCTTTAAATACATATGCGAGACCATGCGCCACCATTAAAAAATGCGCTTTTTGAAAATTGGAAATGTTCGCTCCAAATTTTGATTACCCCTCTCTGAGTGAAAATAGACTCCCCACGAATTGACCTAGCCTCCCACTATGTGACCATTATGCATAGCGTCTCATTGCGGTACGTGGACGTTTACCATTCAAGTTTCGGGTATTTATCTCCCCAACGCGCAACGGCTAGATATATGAGGTAAAATAGTAGAGTAGTCAACTTCTAATTACTATTAACCATTTACAACCTATTAGAACCCCTAAAGTCGACCAGATCCAGTATGCGACCATTACATCATGAGGTATTTCATGGGGTATGTAGACATTTGCTGGAAAATATATGTTCTTCAAAGTCTTTATGGATTAAATTTCCTAACTGTCAACCATATTCTATTCTTACACGCTTTCACTGGATGTGACACAATATCGACAGTCTTTTAAAGAGGTAAAACTAATTTTGCCAAAATTATAGATAATCAAGAAACTATTCAGACTACCGCGGCTACATTTTATGTTGATAGACAAAATATTGTAGATATTTTGGATTGTGGTGTAAAATGCATTCTAGGTTTATATGGCGCACCAAAGCCAGTAGTTAATTTAGACCACTACCAATTTTTCACCAAATCTTCAAAGAAAAACACTGCAATAAATCAATACCACCTATAACTGACGCCGCTTTACAGCATTTTAAGAGGGTTTATTGCCAAGTTCAAATATGGCTAGGAAATAAAATGCAACCAGAATGCTGGGGGTGGAAATATTTGAACAATTCTTTAATTCCAATTAAGACTGAGAAACCATCAGCTCTAAAAAAATTGTTGTAAATCATTCTCTGCAGTTGTAAGGATGAATGTAAGAGATGCAGTTGCGTAATAGCCTGACTGTACTGGTCAGTAGCTTGCACAGGGTGTAGCGGTCAAATATGTTCAAACGTTGACTCATCTCTTTTAATCGTAGATAATGTTGATATGGAATGGGATGAAGTCGATCACGAAAACATCGAATAAACTTTATTAAGAAATGACAATACATTTTTTAATTTTGTAATTGTTCTGTTTTCGAAATTCGATAAATTATTTTGCAATGTAAAATATGGCTACTTTTTAATTTTTTTAGCCTCTTAAAAGATAAAGTTTCATTCATTTCAGTTCTCCATCTTCAGATTCGTAATAAGCGACCCCATATATCCCCGAGTACAAAATATCTTGATCTTTACAACCTTTATCATTTTAAGCCATCCGTAATCAATATAAGTTCCGCCATATTCGATCCGCCATTTTGAAAAAAAAAAAGTTTGACATTGGATTCACATTCAGCGACCCCGAAAACTCGTAAATACTTAAATGCAACCTTCCAATTCAATTTAATCGCTTTCTTAAGTTCATACAAAAAAAAGAAAATTTATGAAAATTATGCGAAACTTGTTTTCAATTTCTCTAATTCTCAGGGTAAAAGCATAAAAAATATAGTAAAAAAAGTTTCATTCAATTTCAATCTCTTAGAAAGGCACTTTTTTGCTTCATTGACTGCACTATAGCCACTATATCCACTTAACGCTTAGAATGAGAAAAATGGTCTACAAAAATGGTATTATATAATTACTTACATTAATTAAACCATTCAAGGAAATAGTATGAAATTCAATATCGTTCTATTCTGACAGCAGATTTTTAATCTTCGTAACTGCATCTCTTGAGGTATTTAGCTTAAGCAAGCAGTGCAAACGCAGTTTATTAGAATTTTTTTTATTTTTGTCATTATTTTCACTGGTGTGTCATGGAAATAGAAAATAATTGCATTCCAAATAAATGATCAATTAATAAACTATCACATGAAGACGGTTTTCAAGTGTTCGCATGTTAGCAATGAGACGAAAAATGCCTGATGAACGTTTGCCATTACAAGAGAAATTATGTTTTAGCCGAAAATCGCAAAAATCCAGTCTAAGGAAATTATCCTTACGATTGAATCTTTCAATAGACAGGATAAGGAGATGTTTTAATCGTCATGAAATAAAGTTATACATACTTTAATAGAAGGCCACGGTAATAAAATAATAGACTATTGTTATTGGGCCAAAGCAGTGTTTCTAAATAAACTTATGTTTACAGACGAGGCAACACTTACTACCAAATCGAACATGTCATCTCAAAGTTTCAGGTATTGCACTACAGAGAATCATTATCAGGTAATTAACTGCGAAAGCCAATATTAAGGTCAACACGTGGTGTGCAATCCTTAGTGAGCCCCTTCTCTTTCAACAAAACTTTAAACGTAGCTGGGTTGGTAATTTTTTTGTTTTTTTCTTAATGAGTTCTTGGAGGCAATTGAAAATCTCCAATTGGAAGTGAGACAGGAAATGCATATTCAATTATATTCGAGAAGCGACCAATAATATTAGGATCGTTCGGTAAAGGTTGGAAATACATTTTGCACAGCTCTGGATGAGAAGAAATAGCCCTTTTAAGCACGGGCCTCCGAGGTCACCAGATATTAGTCCTATTAATTTCTATTTTTGGAGAAAATTAAAGAATGAAGTTTACAAAGTGAGAGCTCAAAATAATGACCAACTTTGTGCCAAAACAATCGAAACCTGCAATCAAATCGATACAAGTTAAAGAGAGTTGCCGTAAATAATAATAATAATAGTTTATTGGTATTATTATACACGTAGGATTTACATAGATCAAGACATGGAATACAGAAACTTTAAAATGCTATTAAAGATAACAACATTAAAATACAAAAGCGTACATAAGGCAAGAACATAGATTAAAATGATTAAAGTCTGCACATAGAAATTCCTCAAATGAATAAAACGCCTTTCCAAGCAGAAAACGTTTCACCGTTTCTTTACATTTTCTAGAGTTCAACTGTTTGATATGGTTGGGTAATACATTAAAGAAGTTTATTCCGTAGTAATTTATGATGTTTCTACTTTTAGTTAACCTCAGATAGTCTGGAAAAATTGAATTACACTTTCTTGTGGGGTAGCCATGTAATTTGCTGTGGGTTGCATATTTGCTTTCATTTACTTTTATGTGCGTTTTTGTAATCATCCCTATATTTCAGACAAGCAATCACCCTAACTAATTTTCTTTCCAATGAAAAACAGTACTGGCAGATGGAGCATGACCCCAGGCCAGAATTGCGTAAGAAATGGTGGTATGTATTAGTTCATGGTAAGCAGTTACGAGAGTTTTTTGTGAAACTTTGTAAGAGAGACTCTTTAGTAGGTATACACTTTTCGAGACTTTTTTACATACATGCATTGTTTGCGGTTCCCATGATAGCTCTGTATCAAGGTAGACCCCTAGAAATTTGATTTCACTAGTAAAGGTAGAAATATCTACGTCATTTACATTGCTTAAGCTAAAGATTACTTTCTCAGTTTTAGACCAATTTAAACATAGTTGGTTGGCCAGGAACCATTTCTCAGCTCTTGACTGCGATCTATTTGCATTTTCTATTAAATCACTGAGGTTAGAGGAAGAAATTGAGATAGTGGTGTCGTCAGCAAATAGCGTAAAATGGCTGTCAGTCATAGAAATGGGCAAATCGTTAATATATTTATATAATAAATAATTTGGGGCCGATTATAGACCCTTGTGGTACTCCATATTTTATAGGTGACAAGGCCGAGCTTGCGCTTTTGTTGGTAACGAATTGATGATAGTTGCTGGGGTAGGAGACGATTAAGTATTCACTGTATTTAGTGCAATGCAGGTTTTCACGGCCGTTGTCCAGTGAAGTAGTTTCTTCCGGGTTTTGCCGCGGTCGTCGAACTTGACTTGACGTTTCGCTGATCATGCTGTCAGCTTCTTCAGAAGGGTTCCAAAGACAGTCTTTGGAACCCTTCTGAAGAAGCTGACAGCATGATCAGCGAAACGTCTAGTCAAGTTCGACGACCGCGGCAAAACCCGGAAGAAACTACTTCATTCACTGTATTTGTTAAATCCGCAGAACTTTAGCTTATCTAGCAAAATATCGTGGGATACACAGTCAAACGCTTTGGTAAGGTCCAAGAATTGAGAGTAAATGTATAAACCTTTTTCAAAACCATTGTTTATGAAATCAGCTGAGAGGATAGCTAATGTAGTGGATTTGTTGTTTCTAAAACCGAATTGATGTTGACTGAAAAGATTATTGTGCTCAAAATATTCTGTTATTTGTCTTTTTAGAACCATCTCGAAGATTTTAGCTAGAAAAGGAATTATTGAAATTGGACGATAATTCGAGGACTCTTCCTTGGAGTCCTCTTTATGTATCGGTACTAACTTGGATATTTTAAGCTCATGAGGGAAAATATTATTACGTGTACATAGATTAATCAAGTCAGTTAGTGGGATTAGTATTAAATATTTTATTGTTCTTAGGATTTTCATATTAATATTATAGGCATCCTTTGGTAAAGTAAAATTTAGTGTTCGTAGGAATATGCATTTTTGAGGTATCTAAAAAGCTATCATAAGTTGTTTCACTTTGTGGTAGATTTTCTATTATCTCGTTCGCGATGTTCACAAAATAATCATTGAACTTATCGGGATGAATACAAGAATCAAAGTCATGTTCGGCTTTTTTATTACTTATTAATTTCCACATAGCCTTCTGTGGGTTCTTAGAGCTGTTAATAAAGTTATAGTGCGCAAGTTTTTTAGCCTTATCCAAGTCATTTCTGTAACTATATTTACAGTTCTTAACAAACTCTCTTAACTGCTCAGATAGACTAACTTTATAAATATCTTGTAGTAGGTGGAGATTTTTCCTTTTCTGACTACGCTCGTCATTGAACCAGTTTAGCTTTATTGGATAGGTTTGATTTTATAGGGAAACTAGTTTCCACGGCCAGCAATATGTACTGAAAGAAATATTGAAGTTTGTTAGTCAAAGAGATATTCGTTTCTCTAACAATCGTCTAGTTTACAGTAGATAGAGACTCGCGTAGATCAAGCAAACCTATATCTGTAATGGGCCTGTAAATTATTCTCTCAGGTATATTTTTTAATTTATTTGTGTTAAAATTGAAAGCGCATTAAAACGTCTATTCAGATCGAGGGTGGGTTAGTTGAAAAAATACATTCGATAGAATTTAATTTATCAATTCTAATTGAAAATATTCTTTGTTTAAATAAATAATATGATATTTATATAATATTACTTTTGCCATAGCGCTTTTCTCTTTTTTCCAAGGCACACTATTTAAAATAATCGCCAAAATGTGCGATTTTTACGCTGAAAATCGATAAGCTTTATAAATTTTATTTTGTGCAATTTTTTCAAATAACTTTTTTCGATATCTCCGACGCGAAGCAAGATATCATGATTACCCTTTCTTCAAGCGATCGTAGTTTGCTGCAAAGAATCACTTTGCTTAATCTAAATATCTTAAGAGATGCGGTTTACGTAACTTTATTGTTGTATCAGAAAGTTGTATTCATTGCTAGGCAGTGTATACGTTGGTTCCAGGAAATATCTTTTTGCAATATTGACTCTTCAGGATGTTTAAAAAATATATAAAATAACAATAAAGCTCTTTAGGAGATTCCCTTGAAATAATAAAACGGAACTTATAGTAATTAGGAATGAAGAAGTTGATAGCTTTAAACGTATAACAGAAAGTCTTTCATTTTTAATTTTAAAACACGTACGGTTTAAATAGATCTCATTATATAAAAATTCGTCCTACAAGAGAAATCTCACAGAAGCTTCTTGGAAGTAAATGTGTTTCTTATAGCATAAAGAAATGCCATAAACTTTTTTCGTGTTATACAAAGCACCTGTAATTGACATTTCCTAGCGTTTTTTGATAAATGACTATATCAATATTTTCCAATTAATCAAGCTTAAAGTTTGCGTGTAACTTTAGATGGATTAATATCAAAGGTGAAAGAGCTTGAAAGTGGTGCTGACATAAAAACGAAGTTCGTTTTATCACGCCTATTTCAAGCAGAATTAATTTAACATCGGAATGATATTATTTGCAAAAGTTAATTGTTAATTGTAGAACATAATTAATTAATTGTTAATTATAAATTAAACACTGCTTTTAGATGAATCAAACAATATATTGAGAATACTCTACATATGTTTCGACTTATTAAGCCTTTATCAAGAGTATTAGATAGTGAATACTAAAGTTTCCGAAGTGCTCATTCTAATTTATACCGAAAAGTGTTTATGCCCTAATCTATTTATGACCTATTTAAGACTTAATTTAACATCCTTAATGTTTGGAGTGGACCTAAACTCAATGGATAGTTCTTAGCAATTTGTTTATTATATGGGTTTTCAAGAAATTTTGTTGGTCATTCGTGGTAGAAGGGTTTTACTTGAAAGATTTTTGCTAATTCTAATTTATACCTAAAAGTCTTTATGCCTTAATCTATTTATGACCTATTTAAGACTTAATTTAACATCCTTAATTATGGGAATGTATGGAGTGGACCTAAACTGATTATATAAATCAATGGATAGTTCTTAGCAATTTGTTGGTACAAGGGTTTTACTTGAAAGGTAAAAAACATTTTTTATTTTTAGTTGTTCTAGCAGATCTAAACGTTTGCCTTTTCTTTCGGAATGAAGTAAATTTATGTTATCTGTATCTATGAAATGGTTGTTTTCAATACAGTTTCAGAAAAGGTAAACGTTTAGATCTGCTAGAACAACCAGAAATCAAAAAATCTTTCAAGTACAACCCTTGTACCATGAATGACCAACAAAATGTCTTGAATGCCCCTACAATAAACAAATTCCTAAGAACTGTCCATTGATTTATATAATCAGTTTAGGTCAACTCTAAACATTCCCATAATTAAGGATGTTATATCAAGTCTTAAATAGGTCATAATAGATTAAGGCATAAACACTTTTAGGTATAAATTAGAACAAGCACGTCGAAAACTTTAGTATTCACTATATAATACTCTTGATAAAAGCCTAATAAGCCGAAACATATGTTGAGTATTTATAACATATTGTTTGATTCATCTAAAAGCAGTGTTTAATTCATAATAAACAGTTATTTTCAAGATGTTTCACAAGGTACCTAACACAAGTTCAGTTCAGTCTACATATTTAATTTATGAGTTGGCGAAAAACATTACATTACATTTTATTTGGGACGTACAAGAAGTTAAACTTTAAACTTGAGTTTAAGAATTAATTAAGTTGCTAGTTTTATAAATATAGTGTCTATTTACAAAAGAAACTGTTTATTACACTACCAGAGTCAAACAGATACATATTTACAACTTTTCATTCAACTTTGCATGTCTTGCAGTCAGTTAGATTAGGTCAAATCTTGAAAGTCAATTTTGAATCATTTCCACTTGATCTATTGCCAGTTGCATACATATGTAGTACCGATGACAGTAAAAAAAAATTAGGATAAAATCCATATAAAATGGACTAGACTATATTCACCGGCGACTCCGGTAGAAATTGAAAACTCAAATGATAGCGGAATTAGGGAAATTTTACATGAAAATTCTTAGCCAATTTACATTTTAATTTATAACTTCTTTTTATTGTTGCAAGCCTTTAATTAAATCAAGGTATTTATCAGTCAGCTAAAGTCAAATCTTGCAAGTCAATTTCGAAACACCTCCATTTGATCTATTGTATTAAAATTTTGCATACATATATAGTAAAACACAAGTATATGATGACCATGACCTGATGCTGAAGCCAGGAAAGTCAGCTTACTATGCAACTCCTCGACAATCAATGTAAAACAGACCGTGACTCAAACATAAATAATAAAATATAAGTAAACATAAGATTGGATTTTTTTAAATTACCTATGTCCGGTTGTGACGTACGATAAGGCGGTGTATTCGGTATCGGTCGATTATTGATATTGGCCAATATTTTGCTGTCAGTCAATCCCTATATCAGACAAAAAGTAATGTGCAATTCTGATACTCGTAGATTATCAATATAGAACATAAAATGATGAAGGAAATTGTTAGACATTAGCATTTGATTGAGCGAACAATTTATTTTCTTTGTATGTCAGTAGGAGACTTTGATGTTCCCGTTAATTTGATTGAGTTTGAAATCTGGAGAATAGAATGAAAGTTAAGGAGAGGCCATCTGCTTTACGCTTTGTAAGTATATAGATTGAAGTACTTGTTCAAAATCTCGAAGCAAGTTTATAAACAAATAAAAAATAGGCCTTTAACTATATAACTCACGATATATTACTTAAAAAATGGAGTTTTTCAACTTTTTCCTTCAAAGTAAAAGGTATTCACATCTTACGTAAAAGAAAGATTTCAATTTGTGAATAATCAACTTATAAATTTCGAATTTATAAATATTAAATTTGGAGTACTGTCAAGTTCAGTTCTGGGTACAACTCTCTCTTTTTTATGAATGACTTGCCCAATAATATGATCTAAATAAAATCTGTTGTATACAAACTATCGACGTCTACCAGCACCGCGGCGCGAAATTTTTCCGCATAATTGTACAGTGACTTTTGTTCTATGCGTCGTTTTGTTTTTTTTTTGTTTTCTTGAATAAAAAACACGTTTCTTTTTGCAATTGTTATTATATAAACTTGCAAAATAAATACCAACAATTTGCATAAGCATTATATTTATTTATTGTATTGTCGTTGAAATTTTTATATTTATTTGGTTATTGCTGCAGCTCCTTTACTAAGATATTAACATTTTTTTATACAATGGCACGGATCTGACCAATTATCGCCGAACAAAGAGGCTAATTATTAATTAATTTTGGAATGAAGATATCTGCCGAAAAGTTAAAGTTAGTGGAATAAAAATAAGCGATTCTTTTAGAATCAAAACCATCTGGCAAAATGTTCTTAAAAAATTAAAAAACTACTCGGGTAATGGGACTAGAAGCCGGAAAACTTCTTGGGTGGTCACCGCTTAACGCGGATCCCAATTTTAAATTTGAATATAACTTCGGCGGAAAAGGGAGAAATTTCAAAAACATCAAATTTTCAAATATTAATATCTAAATAAATACATCCAGTGAAAGGTCGTATGATGTCTGTACGTAAAAAGGAGGATTGGTAGTTTGTCGGCATCGTAAATTGTGCCAGCGATATTGAAAACGTGACTTTGCACAAGCGAATCAAAGACAGTTTTTTGACATTTGTGATAGGTACTGCATGCAAGTTATTCACTAGGCCGCCGCGAGGGCTAGTAGTAAGCCTGCCTATAGTTTATACGAACGACACAACATAGTAATGTTAATATGTGTATTATATAATCCATTATTCAAGACTGGTATAAACTATGTAGGAATTGAATGAAATATGTAGATTATATAAAATAAAGGTATTAGTTATGTAAGATATTGTGTCAAATGTGAATTTCTAATAAATTGTCACAGTCACAGCACATAACAAAAAGTCACTTTTTCAAAATATGTATGTCTTGTCTGTTATTTTTTAATCGAGGACAGCAGATCAACAAGCAGTTTTCCACATTTGGTTGTGCTAAGAAACGAAGTGTTCTAAACTGTATCTATTTACAAAACTTGTCACAAAACTATTACCGTCAAAAGGTATGTATTATCTATCATTCTATCTCTTGGAAATTCTCAGTTTTTGAAAAGTGTTTCGATCTTATTATGAGCTCTTCAGAAAGACATAAGGCCATTCTCAAGATGCTTCATCAATACTAAAGTTTAAAGTTTATCTCATCAAAAGTTTTTCAATTAATTATAAAATCTTTTTCAGACAGATAGTTCACAGATAAAAATAAATTGCATTCGCCCTTATATCAGTTGCCCAGTAGTGGAGCTTATGTACTCTATAGATGTTTTAAATTGAATTAATTTACTTCCACACCCACGTAGTGAATTGGAAGTATAGTAATCGAGAAAAACATTTCAAAATTTTTTTTGCTTGAAATAGGTTTAGAATGTCATGAAGGTTGAAGGCGAGAAAAGTGTTCTGTCTGTCTGTCGATCGGTCTGTCTGTCTGTAACTTTTTTGTCCGCACGATTTCTCTGGAACGGCTTAAGATACTGACGTGAAATTTTGTACATGTACCTATGTATTATAACGAGATCTGGAAATGGATTGTTTTTGGAACATATCTGGTGAAGAGTTTGGGGGTAAATCGGGGTAAGTAGGGGAAAATAAGTAAAGCAAGCTGGTAAAAGTACAGAAACTTGTTGTTTATACTAGAAGCGAAGGCCTCAGATTTTATTATAACACTTTTCAACCCCTCCACCACCCCCACTCCATTATTAAAAGGGTTGATGAAACAGAATTAAAATTTTTACTTGAAATTTGCTACATCTATGTATTATAACGACATGTTTCATTAGATTATATTTTGCGATGATTCCGCCGAAGGATAGGGGGTTAAATAGTGGTAAATAGAGGAACATAAGTAAAGCAAGCTGGCAAGAGTACAAAAAAATGGGATTTGTTGTTATACTAGAAGCCAAGACCTCAGATTTTTTATAGTATTTTCCATTCTCTCCACCACCACCACCACTCCATTGAAGAGGTTGATAAAATAAAATTCAGACATATACTTAAAATTTGGTACATGTATATATTATAACGACACGTGGAACCAGAATATACATTGTGATGATTTCGGTGAACGGTTCGGGGGTAAATAGTGGTAAATAAGGGAAAATAAGCAAAGCAAGCTAGTAAGAGTACAGAAACTTGGGATTTGGTGTATATACTAGAAGCTATAGCCTCATATTCATGAAAATGACGCCATTTATTTCATAACATTTAATAGTGGACTCTAGCGCGCGTAGTAGCATGTTCGATACCACTCTTTATTTAAAAAAAATTCCGATTCCCAAAATGGCGTGATTTTATTATCCATCAAACGGAGGCCTACATGGCATAGCTCAGCGTTAAGGTGTCTGGTAATTAACTAAATCAAGGAATATTTGCAAACATTTGGTTAGGAGGTTCCAGCCGCTTCCATTAGCTACCCATTTTTTTATTAAATAGATAGGACATTTTGCTGAAAAATTAATTTAAATTTTTTTTTATTTCCAGAATGTAGGTAACGAAAGTATGCAACGCTTGGAAATTATTATTTTCACAGAAAAGATTTTCTTTCTATTTTTCATGGATTAGTTTCTGTGCTGTTTAGGAAATCCTATATAGAATATGTAGACTAAAGACTTATCATAGATAAATACTGAAACATATATCTAAACAAAATACTTTGCTGGCTATATGCCACGAACAGCATTAGATTATAAAAAAGAAATATGCACATTTACCTACAGCGTAACTGTCATAATAATGTGATTTTTAATTTCAAATTATGTATGTATGTATTTGCATTCTAATGACAAACGTCATCGTAAGAGGCAGCGATAATAAACGAATGATTAGATATTCCTGCGTAAGTCAGAGTGTTAATTTTCCGAAAACGAATCCAATATTTATGCAAAGTTAGTTAAGGCTGTTGCGTTCCTATGATGGAGATATAGGGGAAATAATGCGGGAAAGAAAATTGGCTTGGAGACAAGCAAAGGCAAATTATCTTATGTAAAGAGGGTGCAAATAATTTTCAGAATGCCTCGTTATGTTTCAGGTAAACTTGAGTTTCCCATTTTCATATTAATTAAATATTTAACCAGCTGGCACTTTTTGAATATTTCTCGTAATTATTATGACTGGAACAAATATTTTGTTTTGTTCATTTGAAACGTAAATCCTGGATGGTATGACAGATTAGCAAACCACACGGTTCAGTCTGCTTCGATGCATAATACTTTATTTGAGAAGTCGAACGCAAACAGTCGTTTAAAGTAAATATACTAGTCATACATCTGATGGCTACACTCGTTAATATTGTATTAAATTCCGGATTTTGAACAAAGTTTGTTTTTATCTGAATCTTTTCTTTAACAAAATATCCAAATCTGCCGTTGTTTGAGAAAAAGGATTACGAACATTGGAGCCACAAAATATTTTCAAGGTATGGTAATAGGTAGAATTATTTATTATTCAGAACTTTCCTTAATTAACTTATAAATATTTAAGCATGTGATTCTATGAACAGAAGGTCACATAAAGTTATTTCCTTAGCATTTTTTTGTCTGTGCTACTTTTAAAAGGTTAATCTTCTAATAACTTTTCAATTTCTTACGTCCCTTATGTACCGACGAGAAGTATTATTGCTTCAGTTTATATGTCTATCCTGTTTGTCAGTGTATTAGTGCTGTATTTACAAAACTATTTAATGTAGAGAAATAATGTTTGGTACGTAGTTGATCATGTTGTTAAAGAATAACTGAAATATAACTTTGGAAAATATAGAGGGTATAAACGGAAGAAATAATTGCTTAAAAATATTGTGCCTACTTTAACATTTGTCACATATCTAACACAATTGTCAATGGTGAAACGTGTTACAGTTGTAGTAAAGAATATACAGGGTTGTCACTATAACCAATTAATTAAAATCACGCAAAATAGGATGGAATTTACAGTATCTCCGGAAAGATATATTAATTGTAGAAAATTGGTCAAAGTATTTACACAGAACTTTCCTCTTTATTTATACATAGCGGTCACTCTAAAAATTTATTAATTAAGAAAAGACATATGAGAATAATAATCGGAATGTTATTATTCTTATTATAAAGAAAACTTGATAACGTTTGGACAAAAAAATATACAGAGTGGTTATCCAACAGCAAAAATAAAATATTGAATAGAAGCTGCCCATTATTGAAGGCTTGCGTAAATATCTTTACAAATTTCCACCATAGTTAAATTATTTCTTGGGATAACCACTCTATATTTTCTTCAATTGTGTTAATTTTCTTGCCAATTGTGTTAACTATGTGACAAATTAATGAAACATTTTCTTTATAGGATTTTGCAAACAGTGGAAAGAAAAGCTATCTATGAGAACTAAAGGAAAAAACTATATATAAAAAAATATTAATGAAATCTTTGCATTCTTTCGATAACCTGACTTCTGGTTATGCTAACAAGTAAAATTACCTAGTCCTCTACGGCTAAGCAGGCTAAACTAGTATCTACATGATCCCCTACGTAGGGGATCATGTAGATACTAGTTTAGCCTGCTTAGCCGTAGGGGACTAGGTTGGATGCTAGTGTTAAAATGAGAATGGCAAATCAGAATTTTACTTGTTAGCATAACCAGAAGTCAGGTTATCGAAAGAATGCAAAGATTTCATTAATATTTTTATATATATAGTTTTTTCCTTTAGTTCTCATAGATAGCTTTTCTTTCCACTGTTTGCAAAATCCTATAAAAAAAATGTTTCATTACTATAAGCAAACAAATAATAAATAATTCACTTTTAAATATGTGACAAATATTATTACCATCTGTCACATTTTCAGTTGCAGTGAAAGTATAGTAGCCGTAGAAATTTTCAAGATTTTTTTTTCATTATATATTCCCTTTGGAATGCCCACCCTGTATATTGTCTAGAAAAAGTGTAACCATTTCTTCGCTGGCAGTAGCGTCAACTACCTACCAAACAGTATTCTCCGTTAAGTAGTTTATTAGTTAATACAGCAACAGACAGACAACAGACCGAGAGTCAGACAGTCAAACAGATAGACTGAAGTAAAGACAGAAAGAAAAACGGACAGACAGACAGACTGATAAAACTGAAAAACTTATATTTTCGTAATCTACATGATTTGAAACGTAAAAATCCGAAGAAATCACGGAGTGTGATTTTTTCTCGAATGCAATACATCCCTTTGGTATGCGAGGGAAGTAAAAACATACCCTTTCTATATTAGAGCGGTCCGAGAAAATTGAAATTGGTCAAATAAAAAATTATTATTAGTGCACAGATGTAGCAGGACATCTATGGGGGATGATTTACTTGTGTATAAAGACGTGTTAATGTTGTTGAGGAAGCTTCTGCCTCAGGTACTGGAACTGAATATCGCTCAGTGGCACAGTGCTAAGGCGTTTGGCTTGCGACCACGGAGTCTCGGGTTCAAATCCTGGCCAGGGTAGGGATGTTTAGTGGCGTTTTTCATGTGTTACCGAGACGGTAGCAGTGAGCTTGACCGCTGTTGAGTGGCACAACATGTCTAGTCGCTGTTATCCCTCCTGAGTTCGAGTCTCAGCTGCCGTAGATGGCAATATCGCTGGGAATAGATGTTGTGTTGATGTATATGTGTACGTGTCCTGGTTGAGTGGTATAACGGCAATAGCTGAACTCCGCCAGGACGTTACTATAAACAAGCTAACCGTTATACTCTTCACCGATTTACTGCACTTTTTATATAATTGTTGCACATTCTATAGGACACTTTTCGCAGTTCTTTTGTAAATAATATTAGTTTTAGACATGTATAGTTCAATTACAAAACAAACAAAAAAATATGTAAAAAATATATTTTTTTTTATATGAAAAAATTTATAACTTTCTTATTTATTGATTGATTTTATCAAAATTCTTCCTCTAGCTAACACTAACTTACTGTCCAAATTTCAATACAATCGGACTTTTCGTTCTTAAGTTATCGTGCTTACAAGAAACATGACGGACGGACGGAGAGACGGACAGACAGACGGACAGACGGACGGTTGTTCAGAATTTGATCACCAACACAGTGATATAATTTTTTTTCTCTAGGAGAAATATTAGAAATGTGCCGATCGAATGCAATATACTCTTCGTTTTGTATTTGCGAAGAGTATAATAAGGCTATTAAAAAAAAGATGGTGTTATGAGAAGTAGATTTAATTCTAGAGCAATAATGCCTTAGTTTAAGCAAATTCTTCAAAGCTCTCGACAGGTGCCTCAAAGGGGAGGAAGGTTGAAAAGTTACGACCAGAGCTCGAAGAGAAGCCACCTCGTCGTTGTGAATCTTGGATTGCTTTGAAGAACTTCAAAATAAACTGTAGAAACTACTCATTTAGTTCTTAAGCACATGTAATAGTATATTTTATAACAAGTTATGGAATGGCCCGAATTCCACACGAGCGAGAAGTTTGTACTCCGAGACGAAGGCGAGGACTACGGTCCACGAGTGTGGAATATGCCATTCCAAACGTGGTGTAGACTATACGTTCTCTAATCATATTTTAGAAATTGTACAAAAAAACTTCAAAACGATTAAAACGTCAAATTCGAAGCTAGAAAGAAATATCATTTGTTCGACGTAACCAGAGCAATCGAACCACTAAATGAGACTTAATGGCTTCTGATTTGTCGAAAGCCGTGCGGTATTATACCATAACAGTGTGTTCGAATGATACTTGTTCAGACAAAATTTTTAGTTGTGGAATTTATAGTTTCTGAAATAGTGGTACAGAAATATTTTTCTTAAACTACAACCAATTTTTAGTTGTGGAACCGGTAAACATCAACTGAATTTAGTAAATTTTTAGAAATATGGTAGGAACCTAATGCAACTTTTAAATTCTATTGCATATCAATTTAGAAATAAAATCAATCATTTCAACTTTTTAAATACCTTGTGGAACACCAAGACTTAAAATGATTTTAATAATATTTTGCAGTAATACTACTCTCCAAATACAATTTTTTCGCTGTATTAATTATCGATTTGAACAGTTTCGATTTTTTGGGCCCGTTTTAATGTAAATTAAAATATAATAACTACCAATGACGCCACGGAGTAAAATAATATTTGGAATATAGTTATCATTATTACTATACTGTTATAACGAAAATTAATATACAGGGTGATCACCCCAAAAGGGTAACTAATTAGTATTTGATGGAGAGATATAGTATTCATTGTTCAAATTGATAAACTAATATTCTCATCAGTGGCAATGGTCTTAAAGAATTTGAGTAATAAGTGATCTTAATACGAGACAGGCCTCTATAGATTTTATTTCTAAAAAACGGATTGAATAATTATTATTAAATTCCCATCGTCTACATTAACATAACATAACATAAACACCAGACACAGTAGACAATTCCCAAATCCAAATCCTTAGCCTCCCATAGTCTGTCCGGAACGGGTAACCCGCAAACTCACAAAAGATCATTTAAATGATGTTTTTCAAATATTTTATGTTTGCATTACCTTCTCGGATTGGTCTTTAAGTGTTCTCTCGGGGCTCTTTTTTGCTTTTGCCGATTTTATTTTCCTGTTTTGCATTATCTTGACAGATCGGTGCACAGGATATCATCAAATGTTGTTTAGAGGCTCTTCCTTGCACTTCCACTGTAGACGGCTGTCTACCGGTGGAACGGTTCATGAATAAAATCTTCTTGCGGCTAGCTGATTTATGTCTTGGCAAGCGGACGAGGTAGACGCACTGACGCAGTATGCTGATGCAAAAACGAGGATTTCTGGTGAAACATATCTGGGCAGGAGGAGGTACACACTGTTAGACTAGAAATAGAAGAAACAGAAGAAGAATTAAAAGAAACATGGAAACTTAAAAGAAGCATCCCGCAAACACCTACACTCCTTATCCAATGATGATAGATGAAAACTTAACAGACGCATGGTAGCATAAAAATAAACATCTCACAAACACATACACTTCCCATCCTATATTCTTACCCCATGCGTCATGTGGCTCGCGCTGCTGACAATAAGCCTATCCCATATCCAACCCAGCGTATGTAGCCGGTCCGAGGATACCCTTATATACATAAAACATCCAGATTGGATGCTGGAATCGACATCAATGCCCAACTTACGCTGGCAAATCATTCAATCAATCAAAAGCAGTGAACTTTGTCCTAACCAGTAGTTTCATAAAGACCTATTTCACTTCTCAAATGGCTCTATAAATGAAAAGACATGTGATGTTTTTCTTAGGAAATAATGCAATGTGTTTATGATATTAAAAAAAAAAGAAAAAATTATTCATAAAATTTCCGGCCGCGTTCAACTGCAGCCTCTGCTCGTCTTATTTGTAACATAATGAGTGCCACAAAAACAGGTTTTAATATCTGATTTAAACGAAGAGTTCGGTAATTATAGAATTGAAAAGTATTTTATATTTACTGAAGGTTTTCTTTGAAATTCATCCGCTAATTTTAAGATTTATCACTCGATAAAATTCCTTTATAGCAATTTTCATTGGGTCTAACTAAGCAAAGAAATGAAAATAAATTGAATCATTGTGAAATTTTCAATCAGCGCTGAGAAAATTAGGAAGTATTAACGCAGCATTTTCAATCGAAAGTTTAATATCCGGTTACGTTTTTAAAAACTGTTCGAAATTTCTTGCTAAAGTAAATTTAATGAAAAATTTATAACGAAAAGTGTAAACATTGAATTTCCTGTAATACATTTCTCAATTTTAAATATTGCGGATAAAATGATTGCTGTCTGCGTGTGTTGAAATCTCCCGTAAATATTTCACAGACATATATATGATTGTTACCAGAACATTCTAATCCCAATTGCAATAATCTGTACAGATGCACTTATTAAAGCTATTAATAGGATTTTAGATATACTGTGTCATGAAGACACCTATTTAATTTAATTTTACCGTATGGTTCGCCATGGAACTGGAATCTACGAAGGCGTGGAAAGGACATAGTAAAAATATTTTTATAATTGTCAGTTTAAACTTGCAATTATCTATAATTGCAACTTTAAACTTGCAATTATACATAATTGCAACTTTAAACTTGCAATTATACCTAATTGCAACTTTAAACTTGCAAGTATCCATAATTGCAAGTTTAAACTTGCAATTATCTATAATTGCAACTTTAAACTTGCAATTATCCATAATTGCAACTTTAAACTTGCAATTATCTATAATTGCAACATTAAACTTGCAATTATCCATAATTGCAACTTTAAACTTGCAATTATCCATAATTGCAACTTTAAACTTGCAATTATACCTAATTGAAATTATGTATAATTGCAAGTTTAAGTTGCAATTATAGATAATTGCAAGTTTAAAGTTGCAATTAGGTATAATTGCAAGTTTAAAGTTGCAATTATGCATAATTGCAAGTTTAAAGTTGCAATTATCGATAATTGCAAGCTTAAAGTTGCAATTAGGTATAATTGCAAGTTTAAAGTTGCAATTATATATAATTGCAAGTTCAAAGTTGCAATTATGAATAATTGCAAGTTTAAAGTTGCAATTTGGTGTAATTGCAAGTTTAAAGCTGCAATTATGGATGATTGCATATTTAAAGTTGCAATTAGGTATAATTGCAAGTTTAATGTTGCAATTATGTATAATTGCAAGTTTAAAGTTGCAATTATAGATAATTGCAAGTTTAAAGTTGCAATTATGGATAATTGCAAGTTCAAAGTTGCAATTATAGATAATTGCAAGTTTAAACTGGCAATTATAAAAATATTATGTCCTTTACACGCTTTCGTAGGAATCACTACTGATATCTCGAATGTTTCACATTGCTTTGGAAGTTATCCAATTTGAAATCGGTAAAATATCAAACCCATTAATGCCTTTATATTATTATATTAATGCCTTTAGTAGTGAGATTAGAATATACCAGATTCCCCATCCACTCCACGAACTCACAGAAAAGAAATGCTGCCTTTTATTGGTCGATCAGAAGTTTGAACCCAACAGAAATATTCCAATTTATCAAAAGATATATTCTTAAAATTCTTCATTTACTTAACGTAAGAAAACTAAGAAACTTTGCTCCAGATTTATTTGCCGAGAGCTGAAAGAGATTTCTGTTTTTCTCTAAATTTATTTGTTATTTCGTTTTTTCGAAAATAGTCGTTTTCAGTTTCTACTTGACTCAAGTAATGATTAACCATAAAAGCACTATGCGAACCCTAGGCATGTGTTCAAAATTACAACTGTTGAATTTCATTTGGAAACTTAACAATTGACAAATATCCTACATCTAATTAGGTACATTGGAAACAGAAGAAAATGCATGCTTTTGTGGAGTGCATACAATAGGAATATGTCAAACAACATATCCCTTTATTTTCATTGCAATTAAAGTACGCATATTATTTGTTTTAATTTAATTGAAACTCGTAACAAAATAATGAAATTTCATTTCCTGCTTAAGCCAGTCCACATTTTCACGAAAGCCGTATAAATGTAGATCCAGACTTAGGAAATCCTTCTAAATGATTTTTTACCCTCCGTGGATTCATCTTAACCATAATTTAGTACAATTAATTTGTACTTTACGACGCTTGGCAAGCCGACGAAATGGTAACCGTAAAACCCAAACATAAATACGCGAGTTGCTTTTAAAAACATTAAAACATATTCTTAATACACCCTATAACATTCCGTCCTTTATAGGGTCCCTACCGAAATACCATTTTCATCTACTTGGGCCCTTAATACTTTGGCTCGGGGAATTTCCAAACCATTTACATGGGTTAGCAGGAACATTTAATGACATTTTGTCCTAGGAGCTTATGCCAGAGGCACAATATATCTTTTCACTGCTTTAGTTTAGTATGATTGCAAGTATTTAGTCGTATTTCATTATGGATGCGTAGATTTCAATCCTCTTGATGATAAGTCAGTAATAGGTGATTCGCACTCTTTATCTAATCCAAACATAAGTACTTATGTTAAAAAAAGAATCTTGTGATATCAAATATTAAAAATTACATTAATCAAAAAACTGAAAATGAAATGAAATTGTATTATGTATTACACTGATGTACATGGTAGTTATTAGAATTCTATAAAATAGGCCTCACAATTTATTAATAATAATATCACTGTAGAGTTAGTATTTTGCTTTACCTGAACTGTCTATGTAAGTTGTTTCGTAAATAAGGGTAAATGCATCAGCAGAATATTCCAGAATAAAGATTGAATGAAATACATTGGAGTAAGTTATGGTTAATACAAAGAAAAAAAAACATTCAATTTAAACTAAGGGGCTAATTACATTAAATATGTCAATTATAAATTAATATTTTTAAATTTTTCCTGAAACAGTTTACATTCATTCCTTTCAAGGTTTCGGGTAGAGAGTTATATACTTTGCAAATCTGGTACCTAAAAGAACGTTTAAATTGCTCTGTTCGATGGACAGGCCTTCGAACCTTAAATTAAGATTGTGTACATCGGTTCGAAATTTTATTTTATTATATAGGTATTCAGGAGATTTCTTTATCAGAATTTTATGATATAAACATGCCGAATGAAGTAGTCTACGATTCTCCATGTTCAGCCAACCCGTGTCTTTTAACTTGTGTGATATTCTCTCACGCCTGCGTATACCATAAATTAACCTGGGGCAAGAATTTTGAATTCTTTGTATTTTATTTTTGTATACAGTAGTTAAATTAGGGCCATACAGGCAGTTAGCAAAATCTAACAAAGACAAAACCAGGCTTTCACATAACATCACTCTGACTTTTTGAGATAAATAGTGCCTATTCCCATAAATTAGTTTAATAGAATTATATGTTTTTGTGTAAGTGTATTTACATGTATTTCGACGGTTGGATATTACACTATTATGTAATATACAAAGCTTACCGCGGCGGCGGATTGTTTGCGAAGCGAAAACGGTGGATACGTTTCTTGAGGACATTTCGAACAAATTTAACTCCCGGTATCCTTATACAAAGACTTACAGCCGGTTTTACAATAGATGGTTAACTTCCAGTCAGAGTTAACTTTCAGGTTATTATAGAAATGGGGTTTTACAATAGCTGGTTATTTTCAATGTTGTAGTTATCTAGTAGTTAACTTTACTAGCAGATGAGGTGTGGGTAAACTAGAAGTTGGCAGTTTACTGGCCATTTATAACCTATAAAATAACTTTCACAAAATAATTTTTTGAAATTTCGCTTGAAAATGGATATATACGAAGTAAGTTCATATATATTTTTCTTAATTTTTGAAAATTCACCAAAACTCAGCCTTTCAGCTGTTATGACTCATTTCGTTATAGTCCTAACACCTAAAATTAATTTCCTCGCCGAACTGGCCCTATTTTATGACCTGCATGGTTCCTAGACGTAACATCACTTGATTTTTACGTCTGGGGACACGCTACAGCACTATAATGAAGACATTCAAGGCCCTTAATTGCATTTATTTAAAAAATTAACGCCACGTTCAATGCAATGAAAGAAGAGATGCGACTCAACACTACTACAGCTGAAATGTGTCGGAGACGTCGCGTATGCATTAGAAACGGCAGAGTGCAATTAGAGCAAGATTTATAAAAAATCAGAAAAAATAATTTGTTGTTTTCTTTACTCCTATTAGGTTTCCCTCAATGTAGTCCACAGTTCATTGTAAACAAGTATGACCGATTTTCTCAAGTTATTTATAAGTTTGTATGGAATGTTACATAGGGCATAAACTCGAGAACATTTTAAAATTATTTGAATATTTCCTTAATGCAAAGCAAAGTTTTATTAAAAAAAACTCTACTCATTGTCATGGTATTGTCAGCTCACATTTATTTGTTCTTCATTATCAAAAAAAAACTATTTTTCATTTCTTGGGAACGTAGGTTCACAGTCTGAGACTAAAAAATCGATTAATTGTTACTGTCCTATATACCGATTGAAAAAATAATAATAAATTCTCATTCCTTTGGAGGATTGTATCAACCTGCAAAGATTGTTAAATCCCTCTCCCTATCATAACTCTTCCGTTGTCCCTAAGCCCCCATAAAAATCCAAATTAATTTCCTCCAAGCACACATTACCAAAAGTCACCACAAGAACACGGGAAAAAAGGATGGTTTTTGCCCGTTTGGGGAGGGAGCGGGAATGAAAACTTTTTAATATTTTTTTTTGTATTCCTCACCCTCGGAAACGGGCGGTGAGGTGGGTTTCGAAGCTACAGCAAAAATTAGCATGTTCTTACAATCATTTCTGTTAAAAAGTTAGAAAATATTGATATATGAGGGAATTTGACAGATGGTTGATTGCATACATGGACAACAGAAAATTTAGAGTAAAATGTAATGATACGGTATCTAATGTACATGATATAGTTCTAGGTGTCCCCCAAGGGTCAATTCTGGGACCTTCATTATTTGTTTGCCATATATAAATGATCATTGCCATATTACAAAAAGCCTAAGTGTTACGTATGGGGATGACACAACTATTTTCGTAGCTGCTGCAAATGGTGACGATGTACTTAGGGCTATTAGTACTGTTGCTGAAATGAACGATTGGTGCAATCGATATAAATTAATTTTATATGAGAAAAAAACGATATTTCTGAATTTCAGTGTAAAAAAACAAATACCATTAAATTCTTTACCGATAAGCAACTGCTCAAAATTCTTAGGTACCTAGATAGGCCAATCACTATCCTGGGAACCACAGCAACCATGTGTGATAAATTAAACAAAGCATACTTTGTTATATTGCAACTAAAAGGCACTCCAAGTGAGGAGGGAATTATTGTTGTTTACTATTCCCTGGCTTACTCTCATTTATCACTCAACATCTATGCTTGGAAAAGGTCAAGCCAAATATATAGAATTTTTGCTATACAAAAAGAAATATAAGACTAATGTTTAACCTTAACTAGGTGTAAGGACATTTTTACTGGACATGAAATTCTACCCACGCCTTGTATTTTCACATTTAAATATTTAATATACATTAAAGCTAACCTGCAGGAGTTTAAAACACTCAATGATATTCACGCATACAAAAAGAGACACGGAAAGCTCATCAATGTCTTACATAGAACAGCCAAAAGAAAATCTCTCCATTACATTTGTTTAATACTCTGTGTATAATAGTCTCTCCGAAAAACTCAAAAATCTTCCCCCATCAACGTATAAGATTGAAATAAAGAAATTACTTATAGAAAGTGCATTCTATAGCATTCAAGAGTTTCTGATTGACTACTACTGAGTAATGTTAATTTGGAGTTGACAATAAGTTTGGTTTTCTTGTATTTATTTTTTAAATTCAATGTAATTATTGTTATTGTTATTATGTTATTATTTATATATACGCTATTTCTCTCTTTATTTTATGACTTACAATATATACAGATTGTATTATTGAGGATGATAAATAAATATTATTATAGTTATTATGATTATTATTATTATTACTATTAGTATTATTATTGTATTTACTGTATCCACGTATAATACGTTGATATGGAAGCAATTAAATGGGAATTATTATGGTTTTCATTATGTTGATGTGTTACCAACATCAGGAATTTCACAGGTCGTCTTAGTCATTCTGGCATAATGATTGAACAAACATAAGAGAAACATGCATACGAGTTGATGAGGACTTCCTGCTTTTAAATATTTTTAAACTCGGTTAAAAAGCAACAACAAGAGTCAATTATTTTGTAGTAGGTGCTATTTCTCAAATTTATTGTAATGTGCGAATATTATTATTTCTAATAATAACAAATTAATTGAAGGTACAACCATTAAGCATTTAGTTACAGGATGCCATCAAATTCAAGGAATAAACTTTTATTCCTAATTGTCCCACAAACTTTATCACACCATTGGACAGCAGAGTGAAGACCCGCGGCTAGTTTAAGACAAACAGATCCATTTATTCTTTGCACAGCTTCTTGAATTAAATCAGTTGAAAGCGAGAGTTTCAAAATATCGGATGACAATCGTCGGAACTTGGCCTAAAAAACTCACCTTCAGGTTTAATTTCACTTTCTTTTGTCTTCAAAGAAAACTTTATCGGCGTATCCTCTTCTTCTTGTACTTTGGGAAGTCTATTAAGGAATTTAAATTGGGGTTATTTGAGATGAGAAAAGCCGGAGCAGGGCGAATATGGATTATAATAATTAGCAACAATTAATTACATTTTACATAATTACCAGGAATTACGGACGATTTTTAACTTGTTAAATATTAGGCTTCTGAAACTGATAAATTGTGCTTATAACGAAACACTTCTTGTTAATTAAATAAACCTGAATTAACTTCAAAAAATTAGTTATCTAATTAAAAACTTAGATAATCTCAAAGATTAAAATTGAATAAGGAATATTCCTTTTAATTTTAGTCAATGAATAACGTACTTCTAGTAACAGCACGTCAATAAACTTATTAATTTCTGATAAAATTAGTCAATACATTTAAAAATTTATGGTAATAACTTAAAAGTTAGTTTTAATAATTATTATAATAAGTGTTAATTAATCAATAGTGTTTTACAATAAGTAAACTAATGGTTGCAATATTACAATAACTTTAATTTATTTCGGATGTCATGGTCAATGCTCAAATTATGTTGGTATTTCTACGTTTTGTTTAAATTTTTCTTACTATTAATGCTGTTTTCGGAAAAATATTTTTTTCATATCTTGGATACGAAATTCTTTTGCTTTTGTAGTGGGTTCATTACGAGTTTTTTTGCGGCATCCCAACCATATTAGGAGCCATTTGGCACAGTTAGTCCTTACTTCTAGGAGATTTATTTTCGATATTAGGACGTGCCAACATTTTCCCTTAGTAATCAAGATGGCGGCCATTAATGAAAAAAAAACAAACTTTAAATTACGGTCACTCATATTAGTACAAAACATACGTGTGGGGTATCGTTTTTAGCTAAATCCGATATCACAAGTACGAAAACGGTGTCCATTTATCAATAGAAGGCAGTATGGCCGGTATATTTTGATGAATATACTGAAAAAAAAAATTATTTTTAATGTAAGCATACTTTCTGACATGGTACGGCGGTCGGTTGTCTGTTACATCTTGAACACAATTATAGTTCTATTTCTGAAAGGAAAATACAAGAATCTGCCCATTGTTTTAATTAACAAACATTTTTTACTTACCCATTTTTGATATTTAGTGGGTGCGGTACGAGATAAAAATGTCGTGAACACGGAATTTCCAGACCTGGCCAACTGTACCATGGCGGCCATTTAAAAAAATATATACTCTTTCCAATTTTTATATGTGGGGGATTATTTTCAGTTAATTCTAACCTCCTAAACATGAAAATTGAGGTTATTATTCGTTAGGGCCCAGTACGCCCAACATAATTTACATTAAAATGTTGAAAATATAAGATAAATCAAATATTTTGCCCATGAACATGTTGGGTATGGTTTTCGACTGTTTATTACTTTCTGAACACTAATTTTGAGTCCTGTTTTACTGTTATATCAAGTTAATGGTTTTATTCTATGTATATGCTATTTTATAAAATAGTAGTAATATTCTTAGTATGGAAATGAAAGTGAAATGTACGTAGATCAAGATAACTTAATACTTTAATATGAAGATAAAATCATGTCAGGACATTTTTGTGACGTTTAATCAATTTTCCTCCCTTAGGTCACTAAAAATAAAAGAATCGAATAAGTAAATTGTTTCAATTTCTTGGAATTTCTTCATTTTCCTATACAGTTCCTGCAAATTAGGGCGCAGAGAATATCACTGGCAATACAACCTCATGGTTTGGTCGTGCAATCATTTTTGCAGCCACGTTTAAGCAATATTTCTCGAGGAGCTATCCACATAAGAGTAATGAGTTCAAGAGGGCGACTAGAATTTAGCACCACTGACCCAATCCCATCCTCAGCCATACCGAAAGAGAGCATAGTTAGTTAAGTACATTTTCCCAAAAATACGTATCCCTTTACTGCAATCTTCTTTAATATCTTTTCTATTTTGGCAAGTAAAATATTCATATATTATTAACCATATAGTATGCTTTATGAGACACTAATCCTTGGATCCCATAGCAGCCAAAACTTGTAGACTACTACTCGTTCAAACTTCCTCGACTTTTTCCTGTATTCCAGTCGTTATTCGATGGACGTTTCCATTACATTTCTGTTCTATATATAAACGATGCAGGGTCAAATGTATTTAATGGTTTAGCCAGGGGCCTTGTCAAAAAATACTTATTGACTTAAAATAATTGGAAGATTGTTGGGGGTTTTTTTTTTCAGAAAACAGGGCTGTATTCGCATTTAACATGCAACAAGAAGCCGACCACCATACCCAGCATTCTCAATTTAATTTTTTCGTATTTCTTTAAATTTTCAGTATATTAGTCAAAATACACCAACCATATTGCTTTTGTGTTGACGTAGTAGAAAATATTTGTTAATTAAAACAATTGGCAGATTCTTGTACTTTCCTTAGAGAAATAGAACTATATTTGTGTTCAAGATATAACAGACAACCGACCGCCGTACTATGTCAGAAAGTATGCTCCATTTTTTTTAATTTATTTTTTTTTTTCAGTATATTAATCAAAATATACCGGCCATATTGCCTTCTATCAATAAATGTACACCGTTTTCGTAATAGTGACATCGAATTTACCTAAAAACGATACCCGCACACATATGTTTTGGACTAATATTAGTGACTGTGATTAAAGTAAATTTCTCTTTATAATTCTACATAGTTATGTTTAGGGAAAATATTCACGAACGTTTTAAATGAAATGTTGATAACATATCGTATCTTTTACAAATTAAAATTAAAACACGGAGGAAAACCTCGTAGATTCGCCTCACGAAATTAATATCGAATATCAAACTCGACATCATGAACATAATATACATATTTTTAATTACCTAGTATTTAAAAAAAAAAATTTAACCGCCCTTCTTATGCAAATTTTATAGATTTACAAATTCATTAAAAAGTCTATAGAATTAATTTTCATGCGAAAGACATCATCTCTCAACTACTTTATTAAAAGTTCCATTTAACATTCATCAAACAGCGCTAGCCACTCTAAAATTTCAATCCCTAAAGATAAATCTCCAAGAGTAAGCAAAGCTTTTGGTTAGATAGCAGTATTTTGCAGACGTTCTGTTCAGTATTGACTTTTGCTACGCCTCCAGAGATGAAACAAATGACGGCACGTTTCCCTGAAAGCCCTTTTATGAGAAGGTGCTGTTAGTAGTTTTTCTAAATAAAGCCGCAATATTTTATTGTTTATGTTATTCTGTGTTATATTATAGGCTCTGACTTTTGTAACGAGCTTTCGGTTTAGCCAGATTGGAGTGTAATGTGTGTTTTATTTTGGTCATAAAGCCACTGGTGTGTTAAAGAACATAAAACATAAAAATCCCCTACAGAAATATAAACAACCTAGACTTCAACAAATGACTTATGAAAAGTTCTGATAAGGGAAGTTTATAATTTATGAAAGGTTGGCATAAATGGAGCTTATATTTTTAACGGTCTGGTCCGTAAATTGCTGATGACCGCTTTTTAAAGTTATGAATCCCTTGAGATTGATTATAGACGTAAAAGTAAAATAAAGAGGCGACATCAATAACTGTTTTTCTTCTATGAATTTTTGAACATAATTTTCAATCAACAAATAAATGTGTTGTCACGATTTTTCAATAGGAATATTTGGCCTAATTAAAGTCAATTGGGTCAAATATTGATGTTTGAGAATACATGAATTATGTAATATCATATGCGGATGATACAGCAATAAATTTCATTGGAGATACATGGGAGGAGGTCCACAGTAATGCAGAAACGGAATTAAAAATCTGTTTAAATTGGTTAAATAATAGTCTCTTAAGTCTGAATGTAGATAAAACAAAATTTATGACATTCTTTTCTACAATAAAGGATCAACCACATAAAGTCAATTTAACAATACACAGTAGCTCCTGTGACAATACTCCAAACTGTACTTGTTCTGTTATCCACAAAGTAACCTCAATCAAATATTTAGGAATAATGATTGATTTTTGCGCTGGGCGGCCATAAAGCGACATAGAAAATTAATTTTCAAATTTTTCTAACAACTAAAAAATATTCTAAATAATGAACTTATGCTTATTGTGTACGACGCTTTGGCAGAATCTATCTTGAGGTACCGCATAATTGTTTGGGGTGGCCTGTACAATACTCTGCTCCATAACTTACAGGTTGTCCAAAACACTTTATTAAAAATTATGCTAAAAAAGATAAAGTATACTCTGCGGAACTGTTGTATCATGAAATTCAAATATTTAGCATAAGAAAACTTTACACTTATCAATATTTGCTATGGATGTTGAAGAAACCAGTATGCTGCGTATCTCATCCGTATAACATTCGAGCGACAGCCAACCAATTAACAGATGTTCCATTATGTAGGAAAATTCAGACTCAACGATTCATATCGTTTTTTGGCCCAAAGCTTTTTAATATGCTACTCAAACAAATAAAAATATTGTCAAGAACCCATATAATAAAAAGGGAACTAAAAAAATATGTAAACGAAAATTTTAATACTATAAAATTTATTTTTCATGTATAGCAAATATAACAATAATAAATGGATCTTAAATATGTAAACATCAATTAAACTTTCCTGACATGGCTTCCTATTTTTTGATTTTAAATTATATAGTTTACGATTTTGCACAGACTTGTCTTTTTCTCCTTGTTCATAATGATGTACATAAGTAGATTAAGTATATATTGTATTGTTAATTAATATGCTCTTTAGTATCTTCTATTATTTTTTATAGTATATAACAAGTAACATTCTAAGATGAGGATGAGTCACACAACACAACCTTTGCTTAGGTAACTCACTATCAGTTAAAGAAAATATAATCTATAAATATAATCAATTACATTATTAACTGTGTTTGTTGTAACTGTACTTACTGTAACAAATTTATATGAATAAATTACTTAATAATTACTTACATATTCTGGATCAAGAAAGTGATGATCAATTATCTCGTAACATTGTGTACAGGTTCATTTAGGTACTTTAGGAGAGCTGCGCCTTAATGCTTTGAAATTTTGAAAATAGTTATAATACGTGCTTGGTATAGGTAAACTAGATAAAAGTTCCCCTCAATAAGGAATAGAAAACAGCAAGTGTACAGCCTACTTGGAAATAAAGAGTAGTAAGAGCTCCTTTTATATGTAAATCGACGAAAAGTATAGTCATTCAGCTTATTAGTAATTGCTTTCTATTACTTCCACATCTACGTAATAGATTGGAAGTATAGTAATTATAAAGAAAAGTTGTTTATTTTAGAATTACTTACAATTTGTAATCGAACCATAAAAATTCGGATTTAAACAATATATCTCACTTGTACCCTTTCGATTTGGTTTCCGTGAGAAAAATGAAAAAACAAAGCAAATGTGAAACATAAGATCGCTTTTCGTCACGTTACGGTAGATTCCCATTCAACAACTATTGAGTTCAGGATTTATCACCGCGGCGCTGGTATGTTAAAAATAAACCGCTAATTATAGGTTGGATTTTCAACATGTAAATATCAGTATATTTTTAAAATTAAATTATTTAAAAAAATGATCTGCATCCTATTCGAGAGAGTTCATTAATGTTACACATGTATCAATCTAGAAATGCGAATAAAGACATTAAAAATGAGTATAAACTTACAAAAATGTAACATTTGAGGTTTTGTTGGTCATACAATGTTCGCGCCCTGTTTACTAAACACAGTCTTATCAAATGTGTAATCGTGGCTTTTTCTAAAATTAAATAAGTAAATTTATTTGAAAAATGGCTGTAACGCTCGATAAAATTCTGAGCTACGTTTTATGTGCAATCTTCAACATTATTTTTGAACCTACGTGTCCACAAACTGCATTATTTTATTGGTCAAGGCGTAATTTTGTTATTGATTTGAAGCAGCAAAATTTGTGCGATTTAAACGTCAAGGTTATTTACAATAATTCTACACATTTCTCAACAAGAGTAATACAGTTAAACAAATGGATACTAACAGTGAAAACGAGATTTCTTTGACACCTCCAGAGGTAAGGAAGCTACAAATTTCTTTTCAATATTCCCTCTACTTCGCACCAACCGGAAGTTTCATCCGCCAGTGTAATTGGGTATGTGGAGTACATGTACTAAATACCTATGTCGACATATATTGGTAAAAATTCGTTTAAAAAAAGTGGTTTAAAGAAACATGAAAATATGGAGAGAGGAACAAGGAGCACTTTTCGGTCTAAAAGAATCACCGGGTGGGGAGGTTTCAGCCGCTTCCAGTAGCTGCCGATTTTTTTCTATTAAGTCAAATATAAAATGTTATTTGAATTAACAATAAATTGGATTGTTTCAATTTTTCTCCCAAGAAACATTTATTATATAAAATAATAATAAAGAGTTTTTGGTATGTATTATCCATTTTTATGATTTACTCGCGTTTATTATTCATGATTTTTTTCAAAAAAACACCTAAAATTTGTAACTAAATTAAATTCTATTTACTTCAAAGGGTTTCGAAGATATTTTTTATTAAATGTATATTTTTGTAGTAAAACGTCAGGAACCATCATCCTGCCCAAAATGGAAACTATTTGTATTATTGTAACTCAGTTAACTTCTATCATACAGAAACTATAAAAAACTGCATGGAAGGAAATTTTGTCTTCTTTAAGAAAGATCTCTTCATCCTTTTTTATTTAGTGCGCATTTCTTTCAACTAAACCACGAGAAATTGTAATGACCATAATGACCCTTAAGTACGTTTCGCTAGGGACTCATCGGTTTCCTCAAAAATAAGCATTCTTATAGCGTTTCCCCAAAATAATTGGACTACTCTTGTTATTTCTTATTGAAATTTAATTAACCTATACTAACAGAACGTGCCTAATTAATATTCTGGTAATACCATACTATTTACTTAGTTTGGCGACCATTATTTAATCCAAATCGCCGCAATATCTTGGCTTACAATTGTCACGGCACATTTCGTCAATAATTGCTGCGTACAGAGTAGTCGACTTGTGTTAATAATGGGTCAGTTTTCTCGCCCACCCGCAACGTATTTATTGGGGAACAAATTTTAAATATTGTAGAAAGAAGGTCGCATGAGGTACAAGGCATCTATAGATATCTAAGGTATCGCAGTGAACAATGTGGCGCATATCTCACGAGACAATTAATACGACAAAATTAGATCGGACGCACCTAAACGTGTTTACAGATTTTGTTCGTTTGCATATCGAGAAAAACAACTATCAGTAGATGGCATGAGACTGTCGGACTTGCTGTCCAGGAAGAAGCGGCCAATTTGGACACTGCAACGATGATACAATGTTTGCAGAAATTTTGTATTTCTGTTTCAATCTTAGATGCAGTACAAAACTAAATTAATTAATTTATATGGTTCTCTAGAGAACTTAAAAATTGTGTTGTTTGTCTTCTGCTAGTATATTTTAAAAGCAGCCATTAGTTAAACCAAATCACCTCTTACATCATTAAAAAAGTCGACGGCGCTAATAAATTAAAATACTAAAATTACAAAGAACAAATAAATGTAATGAAACCTTTAAAAGCAGTAATAAAATTATTTCTGGCTGAAGTTGCAATTCATTTTGTAGAAATGTTTGCGAAGATCAAATTGAGATTTTAATTTATTTTTTGTTGAATCAAGGTAAGGTATCTCGTGAGAAGCAAAATAGAAATGTTAGAGGACCGAATTTCTCTTTGAAGTTATAAAAATACAGACAATTTGCAAGATAATTAGTTATTTGAAGTTCTTTTTACATACTTACTTGCTCAATGCCCCCTACACGATAGAAAAAATATTATGCGGAGGTTATTTATTATTACATATTACAAAAAATGTAAAGGTTTAAGCCAAAATGAGATGGTCTTGAGATAGTTCAAGTCCAATGCAGGATAAATGATAAAGTTCTTATACTTTCCTCGGAGAGTACACTCCAAGTTAAATATTATTAAAAATGTTTAATTATTGCCCATTCTATAGAATACTCAACATGATTATTTTCAGTGAAACGAAATTATTATCTGCAAATCTGGAAGAAGAGGACAACTACAGTTACGTAAGGATCACATTTTAACTTGAAAATCGATACGGTCTGAAATTATATAGTAGAAAACTTTCTTTAAGATGCTTTAAAAAGTCAACAAAAATCTACTGCCGGCTAAATTTTTGAGGTGAGGGGAATGATTTAAAAAACCTTTTTTTCAATTATCTTAAAAACTAGCATGGATTGTGTCTAAAAATGGTTAGGTATACAATTTGAAGCTTATGAAATTATCTTGAATTTGAGACCAATATACGATTCAAATGTATTGACCACTCCTTTTAACCGCGATTATCTCAGAACCGGAGGAGCAGAAAAAATTGAAAAAATTATGTGTTCATTATGAGTATCTTCTAAATCAATTGCTGAAATGTAAATAATGTACATTGAACATTTTTGAAGTTCTGCTAAGTTATATTGAGAAATGTCCTACTTTTTAAAGAAATTTTGACCATACCAGATTTAAATCCATTATATCTTGGAAAATATGCATACTATGTAAATAATGTTTAAGACAAAGTTAAAGCGCGACATTTTTTGAACGAGGAAATTTTTTCACAATTTTTTATTTTAAAATTTTGAAGTTATTCTCAAAAACGTGGCGTCATGTTTATTCGGTTATCAATGTATTTAAAAATTTTCTGATAAAATGGTTAATTAAATATATAAAAGCAATTTCAGAAAAACGAATTGGTATATATATATCAAATATTAATTTAGTTGTCAATCGTAAAGAATATATCATTGCAAGTTTGTAATGATATTATCTATTACGCTTGATAACTAAATTATTATTTGATACATACCAATTATTTTTTCTGAAAATGCTTACATTTTATATAATTAACTATTTTATCAAAAATTTTGTAAATACATTAATAAATAACCGAATAAACATGACGTCACGTTTTTGAGAATAACTGCAAAATTTTAAAATAAAAAAATATGAAAAAATTTCCTCCTACAAAAAATGTCGTGCTTTATCGGTGTCTGAAATATTATTTACATGGTATGAATATTTTCCAAGATATAATGGGTTTAAAACTGGTATGGACAAAATTTACTTAAAAAATAGAACATATTTCAATAGAATTTAGCAGAACTTCAAAAATGTTCAATGTACATTATTCACATTTCAGTGATTGATTTAGAATAGACTCATAATGAACAAGTAATTTTTCCAATTTTTTCTGCTCCTACGTTTCTGAGATATTCGCGGTTAAAGTGAGGGGTCAATACATTTGAATCGTATATTAGTTTCATCCATCTGGTACAAAATCGACTGAAATATGATTTTCTTAAACTTTGTTCACACTTTTCTAAACTTGTCAATGTGTATTGTTTGTGATTATGTCAAAATCACCTGAAAAGGTTCTACGAAAAGGAATGTTTATCTACAAGTTAGGAGATAATTCAACACCGTACAATTTGTTTCTTACTATCTATTACTCTATGACAAAAATTGAGCAAGTTATTGCTATTATGGATCATAAAATCCGCTTAAATAAACTTGAAAAATACGGTATATGAAGAATGTCTCAAATGTGATTTGCCAGTTATTTGCAATATGTACAATTGTACAACTCAACAGCCATAAATCTAAATTGTTGTCATCTTTTACTGGGATACCACAGGAGTTTACTTTAGGTCCATTGTTATATATTATTTATGTAAATGATTTCTGTCTACAAAATTCTGTCATGTGTGCTGATGATACCACTATTCTTTTAAGAGAAGAAAATGTGAATTCTCTTAATAAGAAAACAAATTTACAACTTCGTGAAGCCAATGCCCGGTTTACGGCAAAATAAGTTATTACTTAATGTTAAATGACAAAAATTATTCGTTTTAAGATTTAATTTGTCAGAAAACCACTTGACCATTGATAATATCAAATAGAGGAAACCATAAACAAGAGAATTCCACGAGGTTTTTAGGTATCTACATATTTGGTAATTGTACTTGGAACTTCCATGTTGAAACATGTAAACAAAATTCACCAGTGTACTATGTGATAAATCAGCTACGAAAATTGATTGACAGGCCAATATTATTAATGTATTATTTTACACCAATTCACTCAGTGGTTTCTTATGAAACAATAGCGTGCGGAATTTCACAAGAGAGTATATGAGTGCTCAGATTACAAAAAAGAAATGCAATTAGGTATATAATAGGGGTGAAGAAAAAGAGCTACTTGTAGGGAAATGTTTAAAGAATTAATAATGCTGCCTCTGCCGTATATTAATATGTCAGTTGCTACTCCACGCAGAGTTCGAAACAATTAGTTTCAATGCATTCACAATTAATCACTTCTGCAATACCAGAATTAATTTAACGTTGTGTTACCTCACACAATTTTGTAACATATGAAAGAAATGCAGAATAACTAACAGTAACTATTTACGATAAGCTACCTAACAGTTACAAGTTGCTAAATAGTAGTTATGGTATAAAGCATCCGCCTACTGTAAGAAAAACTATGTTATTTTCTAAGAGAATTTCTTGAGGAACAATTTTATTTGTATAATTGGTTATTTTAAAAAACATTGTTTTACTAACTACAATAATTATATACTTGTATTTAGAAAGTTATTAGCAATATGTAAATAATTCCATTCAAGTCCAATTAATTTCCTAAGTAACAATTTCCACTATATGCCAAGACGTTGTAATTAAAAAAAAAGAAAATGTTCCAGGTCCTCAAGCTGTTAGGTATTTTCTAGATTTATTGAGTCAAGAGAAAAGACATGTCTCGTCACAATTTATCTAAACGATACAAGACGGGACCGAAAAACTTTTCGTTACCATCGATAAAAACTTGAGTTAGTTATTTAATCTATACTACCGAAAATAAAATTCCATTGCAATATTCTTTCATATTTCCTAAGGTTTACTTTTTGTATTAAAATAACTCTTCCCTTTGAATTAGTAACGCAAGACGTAAATGTTACAAAACCAACATTCCTAAGTTACATCTTTTTATTACGATCCTGGAAACACCGTAAAGAAGGGCAAACAGTAGTGAAGTAGCATAGTTTACTTACCGATGTCAGAAGAACCGCCCCAGGTTCCTTGTTGAGCCTGCCGAGCTAGCTTGCTGATTGCGTCCACGTACATCCTGGATGCGGCGGCGGCACCTGCAAAATTACACTTTGAAATATATGCTCACTTGGAAACGTCGAATTTAGTGATTGGAAGAACGCACACTTTTGCCTAATTTTTATTATTACGTTATATTCGACTGCTACTCTCAATCAAATACAGGCATGGGCCTCGCTTCTTCAGTTATTGAAGTTTATTATAGAGTAAATAATGGCGTCAGGTATTAAGAATATGTAATTTATACTGACTGACTCTATTAATACTCAAGGCAAATTACTATTATAATTTAAAATTTAGATCATGCTAAAATATAATTTTTATATCAAGTGTCTCTTCCAAAGCACATCATAATTTTCTATGTTCATCACATCCAGCACTAAAAATCCAAATTCATCAGGTTAACCAGAGAATTGTTTAGTAAAGCAAACATTTTGTAAACATGAAACGCTTTCATGTGTGATATTCACAATATATCGCTGTTTCGAAATATACCAATATAATAGTATTTTTTAGAGGAAATTAGATTTTTGAATGCACACAAAATGAATGTTGTGATGTAACACGACAATAAACGGTATACCAACGTTATTATGCCTATTAGTTACAATCAAATATGTATAACTAAAACCGGGCCATATTTAAAAAAATCAACAGAAAAAAGCGGAACGATCTCAACTGAAATGTCTAAACCAAATGTTATTCTGAGTATTTAGTGGGTAACTTTTATCCTTGGAATATTCTGGTGAATTTGAATAATAACGAATTTCAATAAGAAAGATCCAAATATGAATTTTAACTGCATATTACCTAAAACATGTAAAGAGTATTCACCCAATAGGAAAAGGAATTAACAAATAAAAGAAGACATTTTTATGTAAATACATTTTTATCTTTTGTTTAGTTGCGATTGGCCATGAATTATTGCCTCACAAAAATGAAACACCCGATATAAATATAGAATTTTACAAAATATAAATACGTTTATTTCTATAAAGAACCTATTTAGCACTATACTCTTTGATATTTTTCTTTTAAATCACATCTTAGAAAAACATATATGGCTCTCTTTACTTTTATTTTGAGATATGGATTTAACTCGTGAAATACTGTGAACCAATAACAAGTTTTATGTTCAGTCTGCTTTGAAACATCGAGTGAAAGATTAGAAACATGTTTTGATTTATACTTTTACCAAGTCCGTTTAAGTCTTGTTGGTATAGTGCAAAAGAGACTGACAATATATTATCTGCTGCTTTGGAAGTCAAAAGTTAAAACAATTGTTATATTTATATTGAGTTAAATTTACTGTATTATAATTATACTTAGTGACAAATATAGAAAAGGAAAAAAGTTGCAAATTTTGTTATATTACAGATTCATGTTTGCAACGGATCGCAATATTTAAAACATCAGAGAAGTTAACAGTAAAGATATTAATAGCTTCATAGACGTTCTCTACATCTAATCTCAAATGAACAACCAGGTTGACTCATGTAAAGAACATTCAAATCTGAGTATGTACACTTATACTACTACTATTGAGTACTAGACTTTTCAGTTTATCATTCTTATCCCTAACATAACATTTTAATACTACATTATTCAGTAAAAGCCTTAAGATATTGTAATTTTCTAGCACTTTAGCAGTGACATAATTACTAAAAAAACTTCTGCCTAAGGAATCACTACTTCTACATCCAAATTTTTTATCCAAGTCACTTTAAAGGAAACATTTGGAAATCATTGGTCATGGAATGTTAATAATATTCGGGGCAGACGTCATTATTATTTCCCATGTATTCTTGGGCGGTGATTATGAATCCAAAAAAAGGCGCTTGGTCCTTTAAAGAACAATAAGGGGCAAAAGGTAAAAAAATCTATTTTATTGAAAAAGAAGTGCGAGGTGTGTTTTTCTATGTATTTTATAATGTTGAACACAAATCCAATGTTACAAAGTGGTACTCAGATCTCCAGAGTAATAAAGGGCTAAAAACGTCAAATATTAATCGTTTATTGCTCGAGGGTGTAAGGTTTTTTAAGACTAGCCTAACCTGATTTAATTAGTGTAAACCTAAGCATGCGGAAAGCCTTTGGAAGGGGTTTAATCGTTCGTAAGGGTTTTAATCCCTTCTGTGGTCAGCCACAAACCTTGGTTAACACTAGTTAGGTGAGGTTAGGGTAGTATTAATCTACACCTTCGAGCATAAATTAGACAATTTCATTTTAGAATTTGAATTTGCTAACATAACCAGAATTCAGGTTATCGAAAGAATGCAAAGATTTCATTAATATTTTTACACATAGTTTTTCTTTTAGTTCTCATAGATAGTTATTTTTTTCTGCTGTTTACTAAATCCTATAAAGAATATGTTTCAATACAATTACAAGCAAACAAATAATAATTCATTTTTAAAAAGACAGTATTATGTGATATATTCTTGCAGATTCGGACTACACTAATAAACTGTAGGGCCTCGGTTCTCCTTACCTAACATAAAATCATTCTGAATTTTCAAGAAGTTAACCTTGGTGACTTAAGAAGCGGTTAAGAAAACATTTTTTTAGATCTAGGTCGTGTGTTCTTCCCATGTCAACTTACTGTCCAAAATAACGGTCAAAAATTGAACGCAGTCATCTGTACAGAGTGGTGTCGTAACGAAAAAACCACAGTCTCTGTCTTATCATTATTTAATACTAGCTTATTATTTAAAAACCAATTATGAACCATAGACAGGCTGTATTGACCTTCGGATAACAAAATATTACAATCATTATGGGAATGAGCCAACGTCGTGTCCTCAGCAAAGAGAATGAAATTTGTTAAGAGAGTACCATTTGGCAAATTATTAACATAAATAAGAAATAAAGTCGGTCCCAAAACAGAGCCCTGAGGGACACCAAATCTAATATCAATGTTACCCGAATTAATATTATTGAAATGAAAAAATTGATGACATCAGTTAAATATGACATAATCAATTTTCTGCTGCCCTCAGGGAATTTATAAAATTTGAGTTTGTTCACTAAAACTTCTGAGGTACACAGTCGAAAGCCTTACTTAGGTCTAAAAATTGCACACGCACAAATTCTTTCTCCTCGATATCTTGATTTATTACATTCATCAACGAATTAATTGCTAACCTGGTTGACAATTTTGACCCGAAACCATATTGACAACTATTAAATAGATGATAATTTTCAAAATAATTCGTGATTTGAGGTTTGAGACTTACCTCAAAGATTTTGGCAAATAATGGCATGATAAAATAGGTCTGTAATTATCCAGATCATCAATACGGTTTTTTTTAAACAAAGGTAACACTTTTGACAATTTAAGACATTTTGGAAACACATTCTTTCTTATGCATTCATTAATTAGTTTCGTGAGTGGAATGATAATAACGTATTTGATAAGATTCAGACAATAAGTTCCAAAAAATTATGATTGTAGATAGAGAAAATCATCTGACACGTTGAGTATAGGTGTCTCCGAGGTTATGAACAAGACGGTATAACTTTGGAGCAGATATCGACAATAGTACTGCAAACGTGAGATTTGTCGAAGAACATCACTGGGAAGTAGATGGCATATGGATCTGGCGACATTTGTTACGAATCCATGGCACTAGTAACTCGATTTTGCGTATGTCCCAACAGGCAACTCTCCACCATCGTATTATCCGGAATCTTATTTTTTGGTTGCATCAACCGGATAGAACCTGCTGGAAAGAGACGAAAAGGACGCCATCCAAAATGTTGAGCTGATGTCATCAAAGGACTAATGAGAAAAGGCTTTGATGAGAGTATGCCCAACAGGAAGGGCGGCAGGTGGGGCAATATCGTCCGACGTGTTACACATGGAACGGAGGCTACCTAAGATGGTTTGTGGATCACTAAATGCACTGATAGAGTGGAGTAGTTATTAGGTGAAACAAAGATTTCTAATTTAAGAATGATACCGATTCAGTTACAGCAAGTGAGGATGGGCTCACACATCTAAGATTCAGACAATAAGTTCCGATTATTTTTTGAGTGGAAATTACAAAAAAACAAATTATAATCATCTGACAATTTAAGGATAGGTGTCTGCGAGGTTATGAACAAGACGGTATAACTTTGGAGCAGATGTGGACAATACTACTGCAAATATGAGATTTGTCTAAAATGATCATTGGGAGGCAGATGGCGTAAGTGGGTCTGGTGACATTTGTTAGTATAGTATAGTATAGTATAATTTATTTCGTGTAGGACAATTACAGTTGTGTACACTCGTCAATAAAACATTGCTAATTACATGAAAAGGAAAAAAAATACAAATTTATAATTACTTTGCAGATGACAATTAATGTAAAACAGAAAATATAGAAAATTATGCTCTATTCCCTAAAAGAGTATTACAGGAAACGTCAGATTATAATTTAGAGTAATATCAAATAATTATGAGATGAGATAACAGTAACGAAATAACGATACTGCTTATTGATTTTTATCACAAAAAAAACAAAACAGATATAAATATGCACATGTATATCCATGTATACAACAAACAAAATAAAAGACAAACTAATATTGATACGAACTTCTATTCTCAATGTTCTAGAAACTCATTAATAGAGTAGAAAACTTCCGTGGTCAGTAGTTGTTTCACACTGCTGGAGAACACATTTGTTTTTATTTCTTATTTCGAGCGGAATTTTATTATATAATTTTGACTCCCAGTGGTCCACTCCCTGCTGTAATATATTCAATCGATGATGTGGAATTTGTAATTGTTCTCTATTTCTGGTGTTATACTGATGATTCTCAAAATTATGCGTAAATTTCTCTTTATGTGAATGTACATATTTAAGGCAATTGAGTATGTACAGTCCTGGAATAGTAAGTATACCATGTTCTTTGAAGGCATCTCTGCAGCTCTCTCTGTAGGTCATGCCACATAAAGTTCTAATTGCCTTCTTTTGTAGGATGAAGATTTTCTGGGCATCAGGTGCTGCTCCCCATAGGAGTATTTCATATGTTACGATGCTGTGGAAATTTGAATAATAGGCTACTTTTTCCGTTTGATAGGTGGACACATTTTTTAGTATTCTAATACTGTAAATAGCTGAAGCTAGTTTTTTGCAGAGCTCATTAATAAGGCCTTTCCAATTCAGTTTACTGTCCAAAGTTAAACCCAGGAAATTTAAAGATATTTTCTCAGCTTCTCTTTTTGTGTATAAGATGATGTTTTGGGTTTTTCCTCTATTTAATGTTAAATAATTCGCGGTGAACCACGTATTTGCTTCATGTAGTACATTTTGAGATTGTGTTGTTAACTCAATTTTATTTTTTTCCTTTAGATATAAAAGTTGTATCGTTTGCATATAAACAAGCCCCATAGCTGTTGACATTAAATAGTAGGTCGTTGATATATATTATAGATAATACCGGCCCTAACACCGAGCCTTGTGGTACACCTTTGGTTATTAAAAATGGTTCTGATTTTTTATTATTCCACCATATTGTCTGATGTCGATTGGTCTGATATGACGTGAACAGTTTATGTGGAATTCCTCTCACACCATAATAGTATAATTTGTCAAGTAAAACTTTATGGTCAACTGTGTCGAAAGCTTTACTCAAATCACAACAGATTATTTCTGTTTCTTCCTGTTTGTCAAGAGCCTCCGTTATTTTTTCTACTGCTTCTATTAAAGCTGTGTAGTGGTTGATTTTCCCTTGCGGTACCCGTGTTGAGCTCTATGTAATAATTCGTATTTTTCAAAAAATGTTATCAACCGGTTCTTCAAAATAATTTTAAATATTTTTGAAATTACTGGGAGAATTGAGATGAGTCTGTAATTATTGATGTCGTTTATATCTCCTTTCTTATATATGGGAATAATTTTTGCCTGTTTTAGATCATCGGGAAATATACCCTCTTGAATACATTTGTTTATTATTACAGTGATCGGCAACACCAGAGCATTTCCAATTTTCTTTAGGATATAAGTTGACATCCCATATGTATCCTCCGTTTTTTTACTCTTTATGTTCCTTATAACATTTCATATCTCATTTTCATCTACTCTTCCCAGATATATGGACCTAGAGTTGTCTATTATGCTGTTTCTCAGTAATTCAACAGGTTGTTCAGATGGTTGTGGCTGGGCAGCAACATTTAATCCTATATTTGGGAAGAAGGTACTTATTTCTTTAGCTGTTAAAGTCGATTGCACCTGATTGTTATCACAGTTTTGATTTTTCCTAGTTTCTGACTTGATTACTGCCCAAATTGCCCTCGATTTGTTCTCAGAATCAGCTATATATGTCATTTGCTGTCTTTTTTTGTTCACTGAGTCTTTTTATGTATGCCCCTTTGAAGTTTTTATACGCTATCAAGGAGTTTTGATCTTCTCTTACAATATATTTTGTATATAAGGCATCTAATTGATTTTTCATTTGTTTCAGCTTTTCTGTGTACCATTTGTTACTCTTTTGTTATGAATCCATGGCACTAGTAACTCGTATAAGAATATTTAATATCATACACAGCACATGCATCATACATGATTTGAAGAAATAAAGCTCCATCAATTAATCTCGAATCATTATTATGGGATTCTACGTAGTGCGGTAATATGTATACGGAAATAAAGTATAAAATAAAACTAACACCATGTACTGAACGCTGCACAGCGTTCTAAAGTAAACTTGAGAAGTTGTTGTAAAATAGAAAATAATTAGCTCATAACTTCTCGTAGAATCTCATCCAGTCGTACGCTTTTATTTATTATTTCTTCTTGGCACACAATTTGTATTATCGTTTGCTGTGAAATTTCAAGTAGCTTTAAAATGCTTTATAACGTGAATGTTGCAGTACTTATTAAAAATCTACGCCATGCTCTGTTAATACATTTTTCAACTTTATTTGAACAATCTTGGAAACGTTTCAAATGTGGTTCGTGCTGTTGATGTTATGAGACTTTGAAAAATTATAAATAAGTCTACTAAATATTTATGAGGAGAAACTACAATGTTTGTTTTTAAATTATGTTCCGTATAGCCAAATCTTTATGAAATATATGGTAGTTGAAATATCTATATGTCTACTAGTGCAGAAGTGATTTTTCTTAGCATGTAATTACATACCTTATAAAATATGACACAGTATTACGCATCCCTATTCTTTTTTGGGTAGGAGAAATGCTTAAGGTAACAAAATATTATTTAAAAAAATTGAAAATTGAACAGTCTTTAAAAGTCGCTAAAAATTACAAAAAAATGTCGATTTCTTACGGGATACTTACCTAAAGCAACCATGGAAAGGTAAAACAAACAAAATTGTATTAACAGGCTATGGCAGATATGAAAGTGAATGTATATGTTCTAGAATGCACGAAAAGTTCTGTGAAGAGTAATTTTGAAAATGCAATGCAATTGTACTTAGGATATATTCGTATGCAAAGGATGTACAATGACCTTTGACAGATTTTTTAAAACTTTAATGAAAATGATCATGTGAAATAATATTTTGAAAATTACAACAAAATTAAACTTTTTAGGGACTGAAATGAAAGACTTTAGAGAACGTTTTTAGAAACTAACGTGAAATCTGACTTTGTCAATTTTATAATTTCACATGGGAGTCGCTCTCTAGAAAAGCAAAGTGAGTTTCTGCATTCCTTATTAGGTCATATGCCGTTGGTACGTCAGAAAAACAGGAAAGATCCATTTAATTTATATACGAATTTTCAAGAAATTAATTCTATTCTGTCTTGACGAATCATATCATTACCAATTAGGACATCTACAGCTAGACACAAGACGCATGCTTCAAGGATTCTATTTATTCTTGCACTAGTCGATTGCTATAATCACTTTGCCATTATATAAAGTTGCGATCGTACGTCTCCAAGACGTATCCCACGTACCATGTGTGGCGTACATTAGTTTGAATTGTTTTATATTCAATTAATTATACAGACTTTGAATACGTTTACCTCATATGTACTGATTATTTTTTGTCAATAAATACTAATGTTAATCGAATTAAAAATATTTAATTGACAAGTTATTTTTAAACTAGACGACAATCGTGCCACACACTTAATCAGTCAGACTTTGCACTATGTACACAGTTTCATTTTTTATCGTGTGATCTGCCTAGAATATGTGCAGAAGAGAAAATATGAGAATTGTGGCTAACATAAACTCACGTGGCCAAACGCAACGTCCGATGTTCAAGCATAGACTGTGATTGGTACAGTACAATACAATGCGCAGAACACTTCGTAAATCGGTACCTGCCTAGAGTCGTCGAGAGAGACACAGAAATTTAAACCATGATACGTCATGAGCGAAAAGTCTGATTATTTGGTTTGTGTTCATAGTAGTCTGTGTTTCAAATCGACGATTAAATTTAAAAAATTTCACTCCATTCTTTCATGTTTGTTAAGGTCACTGACTCTACGTACGTGCGGGTGGCATTATTTACTTTAAAAGTAAATCAAATTGTTAATATTAAGATAACGATCAGAAAAGTGAAATGCATTGCTGGTCTTCAAGATATGGTGGAGAGTAAGAAGAAATTTTCATTTCTCGCCTTTAACGTCTTTGTGTGTTATAATGAATTACCCTGAGAGTGGAATGTAACCTCCAACCGTTGTGGAAGGCTTTACTGGCGATATTGTTAAATTAATATCGTTGTACTATTCAGACGCGAGACGGTAAAATCTTATATATTTACCACTCTATTACTACTCAGTTTATTGTGAGGCGAAGGAGTATTAGTTTTAAAATGGTTAGTTTTTAATTGTCGTGACCGACGCGCTGCACCACGTCGGCGGTCTTTATCCAAAGACCGACCCAACGCCGGTTTTGTTATTAGTTTTGTAATTTCTACTCAGTATTCTATTTTGTGCTATCAGATGGTACAGACTCTTACAACGGGATATAACTTGCATATAGCTTCGATTACATGTTTGTAGCAAGTAAGTCTGGTACTCAAAAGAACTCCCAGATATTTAAGTCCCTCGATCTTATCATTTGTAATAATTTTGATCTGAGAAAAAACTATAGCCTTAGATTATTTCGTTGGCTTTGAGCTTCTACTGGTCATAATATAGTAGTATGTCGATGCCCTTGAACGAAGTGTAGTGTAAAAATCGTATGCATGTTGGAGATTTCAAATATAGCATACAATTTTTTAACTTGTAGCTACTGAGGTGCAATATGAATATTCTCTGCACCATTGGCTGATGGACTCACTCTTATTTTTACTTCTCTCACCCAGTAAGTTTCAATACCTTCTTGTTTAGTATCAGTCTAGCTGAATACGTGAATAGCATAAACGAGTGATTTTTCACGACGACTTTCAATAATGACGAATTCTCACAGACTCCACGATACTTCAAGCGTAAAAAAACAGAGTTAGTTTTTTATAATTTTAACAAGAATACTCCAAAATATTAAAACTCAACCAAGTACTTCCAAGCAGGAAGTCAATGTCTTAGATAATGATTTTGAGGACACTGCTCGACATTGGTAGGATGAAATTGATGGTGGTGATACTAACGGAAACGAGAAGGACTGAGACGAATATACTGAAAAGTGAACCTATACGAATATCAGCACATCATAGGTTCGATAATCCTAAAGATCGTGATAATAACAGAATAATACAGCTGAATAAATTGTCAAACTTTGTTTATAATATTCTCGCAAAATGTGCAGATACTGTGTGGAAAAGAAGAGTAGATTCATTGCATTTATTTTTTCATGACAAAGTATATCATTTTTTATTATATTTTTATTATATATTGGGCATGATGAGTTTATTTCTGTTGTGAAATGTTCTTGCTTTGTGTTTTACTGCAAGGAAAACAAGTGAATAATTCAAACGCATTTTCTTGTAACTTTTATTAAATGCAGATGAACAAATGCCATTTTATTATCATTAAATATATATCATTCATACGTTACTTTTGTTTACTTTCATTACCTCGTTTAATTAGATTAATTAGAGTCTGCCCGACTCCACCTCAGTACTTGAAATCCAATATTTCAGCTCAGTAGCTCCGGGTTAAACATTCTTATGTTTATAAGGTCATTACTAGGAAAATTTTAATTATGAATTACTATAAAAACATATTAAATAATTTAAAAGTTAAAATAATTACTTATTTCATTAGTAATTCCTTCATAAATGAAGGATGCTGAAAATCATTTGCTATGCATCATATATTTCATATTTATATGTGTATTTTATAACAATATCATCAGACTGAAAACTAGGTCGCTTATCTATATGAGGCACTTCGTGATTATAGAACTTGATTGATTACTTTTCCAGACGACTTAGGAAGTAGCATATATATGGGGCAATTTAATAAAAAAAAATTCATCCAAATGATATGCAAGCTGGATATACTATTCTATTGTACAGCTAACTAAATTCCAGTTTAAACGATATTGAATGAAGAAATGTTCATAGGGTGTTCCAGAAGTAAGGGACAACACTTTTCGAGATCGCTCAGTTTAGGTTGGTTACCCCATGAACTGCTTCAAACAACACGGACTAACTTTTCCATATAAGAATAAGACCTACACAGTACAGTATGGTATATATTTCTTTAATTCCTACCCTCACACTACCTTTCATTTTCAAGGAGGAACTGGTTATTTCATCTTATGGTGCTGCTGCTAAAGAAGTTAACATGCGTTAAATTTAATTAAAATGTTAGAGCCGCTTTAGAGTAGCCAGTTACTTTGTTTTTTAGCAGTCTCTAGAGGTTTACATACCCAAACTTGAGTACGATCGATTTTGCAATTTCACTTCTAGGTGTGATCATTCGGAATATACATGTACAATTTAAACAAAATTGATTTGAATCAAAAAGGCTGTATTTCAAATTAAACGTTATAACAAAGTTTTCATAGGTCACGTGCCAGTCAGGCATCCACGACGTGCAATGCCGTGGCAATTCCAGAGCTATGCGGGATGGAGCCAGATCGACTAAAAGTAAGTATGACGAGAAAGTACCTTGGCTCCTTTTGCATGCGAATTAAAATTGTAGCAAGCTGGTGAACTTCCAAAGGAGAATATTAAAATAAGAGGGTGTAGCACTGACAGAAAATTGTTTGCTTGTTGTCAGAAAAAGGCGACAAATGAAAAACCTGCCAAAGCAACTCACTTCAAATTGCCCTCGTTTCTGGCATGCCCTTCAATTGCCACGGCGCCTCGCGATATCGATGTCTGACAGGTTATGAGCATGTGTGACACAAATTCTATGTATACTAAATTATCAATAAAATCACTTTGATCAAGGGCTAGAGCGACGATGTCTGTCGCTGAAGCTTGAGTTTAAAATACTGAGATATGTTTTAATTTTTGGATTTATTAAAATGTTATGATTAGTAAGAATAACTAGAAAGATAAACAATAGGAATACAAGGATAGGACAGAGGAAATTGATAGGACGAAAAGAAAGAGTGAAAATTGTAGTAGTCGGACAAGTTAGAGAATGAGAATGCATTTTGGCTACAGAGATTCCTTGAAAGTGTCCAACGCCAAAATTGGTTCGGTGCTTTGGGCCCTTTGTGGAATAAGAGGTGGCAAATGACAGACGGTAAGCGATAAAGAGACAATTAATAGAAAAAACTGATTTATTGAGTACAGGAGTTTCAAAAAAGTGTAAATTCATTAATGTCAACTCAAAATTGAATTTCTGCGCGATCACAATTCATTCCTTATGTGCTACGTACATAAAAACATTAATATCACCTACGTTTTCCTAGGATACCTATATTCTAGTTGGGTTGAAAGAGATAACTCTATGCTAATCCTGCAATGTTTTATGTTTAAAGTTCTTCTGCGGATTATTGTTTAATAGGGTGTACTATTTTCAATTTTGATGGGCAACTTTGGGCGAACATTTTTATCCATATATAAAGTGACATATTGAGCTGAATTCTCAAACTGTATTTTCCTACTGCGAGTTGAAGGCAAAACCATAATAAAACAACTGCCTAAGGAATCACTACTTCCATATTCAGAGTTACCATCCAAGCCTCTTTAAGGGAAAACATCTTGACTATAATTATTGCACTCTAGTATATGGAAATAATTGGACATAGAATTTTTCAAGTGAATATCTCAATTTTATTTTATCAACCCTTTTAATAATGGAGTGGAGGTGGTGGGTGATTTGAAAAATATGATAAAGAAATCTGAGATTCTTATTCCAAGTATATAAACTAGTTTCTGTACTTTTACCAGCTTGCTTTACTCATTTTCCCCAATTTACCTCTACTTACCCCCCACCCCTTCAACGGAATCATCTTAAAATATAATCTAGTTACAGATGTCGTTATAATAGATACATGTACCAAATTTCCTGTGAATATCCCAATTTAATTTTATCAGCCCCTTTAATAATGGAGGACGGGTGGCGGAGGGGTTGAAAAATATTATAAAAATTCTGAGTCCTTGACTTCTAATATATACACTAACCTCTTTAATAATAGAGTGGGGGTAGTGGGGATGTAAAATATTATAAAAACATTCACAGATCTTGCATCTTTCGCAAGCATCTTAAGCGTATTGAAAATACCAGATGCAACTATACTGCTCTTGGAGTCCAAGGATGGATGGATGGCTAGGATGATAGGTATTTTCAGTATTTGCATTAGGTACCATTAGCGATTAGTGATAAAATAAAAAAAAAATAAAAACTTTTATCGATTTTAATTAAATTTTTAAATTTTTTAATTTTTTTTAGATTAACCCAGCTATCATCTGTCAAATTTTGTCATAAAACTTGTAGAATACCCTGTATAGTGCTTTTCTACTGTACTTTTGTATATCATACTTAGATGTGTTTGATAATTTTATTTACATAATTTTAAATACATTTGTCCATACGATCGAATTAAGCTAGTCCATGTTTCAGAGGGTTATTTTGTTTTCTTAATGTTAATTTCAAAGTGATGGTGTTCTGTAAGAAATAACGCACGTTATGCAAACTAGGTGACGATATGGCAGTGTCGACATGTATCACAAGAGACCATTAAGTTTAGGAGTGTTTATGTTTATATTTTAGTTTCGAGATAGTGCTTGGATTGTTATTGAAACGTGATATCCCTAATAGCATGGCGTTGAGTGAACGGTACGGTTACAAGGCCAGCGCAGCGGCCTAGACAGATCTGTCGCTCTCGATACGTTTTTGTAAGATGGATCCTATATCATGCGCCCAGTAGTATTTTCAATACTAAAAATTTGAGGCCTTAGCTTCTAGGCCTACATAGACTGAATCTCAGTTTCTGTACTATTACCAGCTCGCCTTACTCATTTTTCCTTATTTATCCCTATTCACAACCAACCCTTCACCAGAAATGTTCAAAAACAATCCAGTTCCAGATCTCGTTATAGTACATACGTGTATAAAATTTTAAGTCAGTATCTCAAACCGTTCCAGAGAAAACGTGCAGACAAGAAAAGTTACAGACAGACCGACCGACAGACAGACAGACAGAACTTTTTCCTTTCGCTCAAATTTAGAATCTCGACGTTACATGGTATTCTAAGCCTACAGGGATTTAGTAAATGTATGAAGAAAATTAATCTTCATAAATAAGTGGCAAAAATGTTCAGGATTTAAAAAACACATCTTGTTCTTCCATACATGCACAATATAGTGGCATTAACTCCCCTATAAGACCGTAATAACGACAATATCTCGAAATTCTGGAGGAGTGAATGTATTTTCATAATTTCTTCTGCAATGACTTTTCAAAACAATGTACACGTTAAAAAAACTGCGAATGTCGCTATTTATATTTGGGGATAAAAAAAATTTAAATTAACTAATGGATCTAGAGTATTAAATTGTAAGAAAAAATTATTTGAAAACTGCAATTTTACCATTAAATAATGGGTATTTCGAGACTGTTTCGCAGACAATTCAATTCAATAATGAGGAAGTGGTATAGCGTATTAAAGACTATAAAATGACAAATACTTTGGTCTCTACCTTAAATCAAAAATAATTTTAACCGACTGTAATATCAATGTTAGGTTCCATTAACCGAGCGACGGTACAGTTCATAATTTTTAGGACCCTTCTTTTCTAAAGTGGGTCCTATTTTCTCCAAAACAAATTGAGTTGTTTTACAGCAATACTATTTTATTAAATTCTCAACTCCTCTGCAGCTGTTCTTTATATTCCAATCCTTCATAAGGAAGAAACAAATGGTTTAAAATTTCAAATAAAGCTTAATCTCAATGCTTTTGTTTATATTTTTAGCTTCAAGTATTTGTCTTACAGCTTGTGTACGTTCACTTTCCTCCAGATAAGCATGCTATTATTTTACGAGATTTAATTTCCGCAAAGATATACATAAATTAATTACGTAGTTCATTCTATTATAGTTATTCAAATCATTGTTACAAAACCAACAAACTTAAGTAAATTACTAAAGAAACTGAATCAAATAACAGCGAGTTGTCTTAACATCGTTTATTACAAAGCGACTTTATTACCTTTATCTGCTTTACCAAAACCTAAAGTATTGCCTGATATTTCTCATTTATACGTTAAATTCAGACTTATTATTGGCAATAGAGAGGTGCTTAACTAAATGGGATATTGAGTTGAGTTAACAGCGTAAAGTTGGGAACGGGAGCGCGTGAAATCGTCAAGTACGTGAACAGAAGTGAATTATCCCGCCTACTACTACTTGTCTGTTTGTCATTCTGCTGGCTGAGTCATCGTCTACTCACAATTCTATACATTTTAAATTTAAAGTAATGCAATTTATAAAACAGAAGAAAAACAGCATGTGAAAGCTGCTGTCCGATCCCGGAAGGAGTAAAAATTGGATCACTATTCCAGGCGCGGCATATTCCTCATTTATTCGATAGAAATAAATGGCTACATACTTCTTCTGTTCTTATATTCAGGAGCGAATGTGGTGCATTTTATCAAGGCCCATAGAACTAGGTCAAGTTATAAATATTTGGATATGTCTGGATCCTGAGGTAGTTTATCGAGTATCTGTTCCTAATAAATTGTAGCATTATTAGTTGGATTGTCAGGTTGAGGAAATTTTAGTTTCTGCTATACAGTACTTAGAGGTAAATTATAAAATGTAAAAAAATGGTTTTAAAAATAAACTGAAGTTAGAAAATACACTAAAGGGAAGAAAATAATATTAATAATAACAATAATTATGTTGATAAACGTAAAAGCGTTGAGCGCTTATCACCCCACGCTTTTACGTCTATTAACATAATTATTGTTATTATTAACAATATATCCTTCTTTTTAGTGCATTCTATAACAGTGTCAGTTTGTGTTTAAAAGTATGTTTTTAACGAATTATTTATTAATGTCGCTGGAGATATTATTGAAGGTCTTCCTAAATTAAATATTGACTCCCTGCATTATGTCGAACAAATAAATAGCGCTGAATCGTTTAACTTTCGTGAGGTCACATACAATGAAGTTAAAGACCTACTGAATTCCCTGAAAAACGGTAATAGTAAAGACACATATGGCCCGAATACTGAATTAATAAAGATTGCAACAGATCACATCGTAATTCCCCTAACTAAGCTAATAAACATGAGTTTCAGGACTGACGTGTTCCCAGATGCACTTAAAATAGCGGCTGTTGTCCCAATTTTCAAAAAAGGTGATGCAGAGGAATTAAGCAACTTTAGGCCAATTTCCTCGCTTCCAATTATTTCAAAAATATTTGCAAAAGCCATTAAAGTTCAAATAACGAAATACTTTGAAAGAAATAAAATGCTATTTAAACACCAATTTGGATTCCGTGAGAACTTGTCAACAACAGATGCCATTTTAAAATTTACAGAATACACATTATAATGTTTCGAAAAGGGACACTACTCTGCTTCTTTGTTCTGCGACCTCAGCAAAGCATTTGATTGCGTATCACATACTTTACTAGCTCAAACACTGTCCAAATACAATTTCAGTACAACGAGTATCCCACCAATTAAATCCTATCTAGAGAATCGAGGGCAAACCGTTATACTAAATGGAATAACATCTGAGGAGTTATATATTAAGTCTGGAGTACCACAGGGCTCAATCCAGGGCCCTGTTCTATTCCTAATTTATATCAATGTCTTGCCAAAAGCACTTGAGAAAGTCATTTGCATATTTTATGCTGATGATTCTACACTCCTAATGTCTGATTCTAACTTGAGTAACCTAATGTCGAAATGTGATGATGCGCTCTCACATGATGAAAAGTGGTTTACATCTAATTATTTAACACTTAATGCAAATAAAACAATAAAAATGATATCAGGTACACGCGACCTAAGAAACTTACCGAAAAACCCCATAAATAGTAAATTTCTAGGAGTATTCATTGACCAATCTCTCCATTGGGATGCACACATTGATTATGTTGCTAAACAAGTGACAAAAAATATATATTTCCTGAGGCAATTGTCTAACTTAGTGCCTTCAAATGTGCTAAAAACAACCTACTTTGCAATGTATCATTCTCGACTGTCGTATACCATCCTTGCTTGGGGTCACTCTGCAGGTAAGCACCGACTTTTCGGTCTTTAAAGGAGAGCTGTCAGGATTGTGGGTAGTGTAGGGTACCGTGATGATACCAAATATCTGTTTACATCTCTCAACATACTTACCTTGCCTTGCACATATGCATTAGAATGTCTTTCATACGTACATAATCATTTGAATGATTTTAATACCCATGCTGACCTGCATCAGTACGAGACCAGACAGTATATATCCTGAATTTACAAGGCTTACCCGGGGACAAACTGGTGTTAAATACTACAGTATTAAAATGTATAACATGTTACCCGATAATATGAAAATTCTGCCCCCAACAAAATTCAGATCCACAATTAAAAACTTTTTTATAATAAACGCGTTCTTCTCATTACAAGAAATTGAATGTGAGATTGCAAATATAGAAATGTGATTTTAACACAAGTAGACCATTATTATTGTTATTCATATTATTGATTTTTATGTACTTAGCTTTTTATTCTATTTACTGTAATTTCGTCCGTTTTTACCAGGGTTGGCAAAAATTGTGTTTTTTTTATTTTAATCAAAAAACACGTTTTTTTTAATTTAAAACAATTCAATGTGTTTTAGACATGGATTTTTAATTGTTGAAAAAAAAAACATGTTTTAAACAATAAAAAATATGTTTTTAAACTTAAATTTATACGGGCGCGTCGACCCAATACATTGTTTATTCTATAAGCCATGCCCATATTTCATCATAACAACACGAGGGTGATACTTGACAACGGCTCGGCCAATTCGGTGTAATAAATACGTCAAGTTGTGCAATAGTGCAATAATTGTTTGGTGATTGGTTATTGACTACACAGGCACATAAAAAAAGTCGAGTGGGAGAAGGCAGACCTAAGTATTCCCATGGAATCTGACCTGCTGAACACGAGCGCGATGTCCATTTTGCCCGATTGGCTCTTGCATTCTTTCTAATCTCAAGAAACACCGTAAGAATGCCCGAAAAAATAAAAATGTAGGTAAAAATCTGAAAAAATTCAGGGATACATAAGATGGCGATAGAAATCGAATGGCGCAAACCAGACATTCCTGCGGTCCTTCGTTTTCGAGATAAAGCAGCTCAAAGTCACCAGAAGGAAAAAAATTGTTTTTTTCGCACTCGTCGAGGCTCTATATTGGAAACCAAAAACTCTATAGAATTCTAGTTTGCGTCATTCGATTTCTCTCGCCATTCTACGTACCTCTGAATTTTTTTCAGATTTTTAGCTACACTTTCATTTTCTCGGGCATTCTTACGGTGTTTTTTTTTTTTGAGGTTAGGAAAAATACAAGGGCCAATCGGGCAAAACGGACATCGGATTCGTGTTCAGCAGGTCAAAATGCATGGGAATACATAGGTCTACCTTCCTGTACTCGACTTTTTTTGTCTGTATCTGTGCTAAAATTAACAATTAAGAAAGTAAATAATAACAGGTATATTTTCTATACAATAGTAATATGTTTCGTTCGTTGCACTTATACTACTATATTATTATAACTAGTTTTATTGCATTACATAAAGGTTCATATATTTTTATTTTATTATTATTTTTTTTACCTCTTCCAAAAATTGTCCATCAAACACACTGAAACGCATTGAAAAAAATCATGTTTAAAACAATTGTTTTAAACGTGTTTAAAACAATTGTTTTAAACGTGTTTAAAACAGGTTACTGTGTTCTAAACACTTAAAAAACATTTGTTTAAAACATTTTGTTTTAAAACTGCCAACCCTGGTTTTTACATGAATTTTATTTTTTTTTATTGTATTATTTTATACCTATGTGTAAGTGTAACTCTGTCTTCTGTGCGTGTAACTCTGTTTGTCGTGTGTACAATTTTATAATTTTATAACATGAAATCTATTTATCTATCTATCCATGTTTTTAATTTTCCTGTTAATTATTTATTTACTACCTCCTTTTTATTTTTGTTCCAATTAGAATAGTGTGTATGTTCGATAAAGTTTCTTCTTTATAAATGACAAAATCTAATCGTCATCATAAAGCCGAGTTTTTGAATGATTGAACTTCGGCTAAATATTTATTATCTGCGACCCCGAAACTCCCCAGATTCGGACTTTCAGTCGAATTGGATGATAAATGATAAAACCTATCTGCCATATTGACGCCGTCATTTTGAATTCTCAATTTTGATCACATATTTGTAATCTGCGACTGCAACAATCTTCAGATACCAATTTTAAGTAAAGTCGGATATTAAATGACAATAGACTGTCCGCCATCTTTGAATCATCATCTTTGATTTTTCCATAAAAAATATCAAATTATATTGTCATGTAAACCATATAACCCTACCGAATTTCAAGTGAATACGATGTCTGGAAATGGATGAAAAGTGTGTTGTAAGATTTGCTTATTTTATTACAGGTCTAATAAAAGAGTATTAAAACTATCACAGAAATATTATCATATGTAATGATTCTTTTTCAATTGGTGATTTTTGTAGTCAACGTAATCATCTTCAATTTCTATATGGTCCCGATACTTGATCATACCTCAAGTGGTGCAAACATCTATATCAAAAATTTTATATTTGAAAAAGTATTGCGGATTTATTTTTGAAACGTCATATATTTACGTTTTTGGGGACATTGAAATGGATTATAAAATAAAAATGGCGGCTCCAACATGGCAGATAAAAATGGGTTAAATGTAAAAAACTAACTTGATTTCGCATTTTAATTCATTTTTGTTTTTCGTCGATTAGAAATTTGAAATCTCAGACTAATAATTCAATAGGTTGAAGTGTTAATATATATTTCTCATTTTAATTTTGGCAAGGAAAAAATAAATCAAATAATTAACTTTAACATTTCATCTAATATTTTTGAGAATATTAGAAAATTATGGTTTTTCAATCATATTCTACCACAACTACAATACGATATTTATTGTGCATCCCTAAGTATTATACACAAGCGTTTAGGTATACAGAAATTCCGGAGCTTCGAGCACGTGCATTACCTTGTAAATGTGTAATAAATTCCGCAAGTCAAGAAATTGAAGTATTTCGTGTTATTTTCTGAAGAAAATGGCGGGGGGACTCCCCCGCACCCCCAATTCTTTGTCTGCGACGCTTATACTGCCTGCGGCGCTAATAATTATTAACAATTAGATATCAGAATAAAAACCTACTAACCTAATGTAAAGAAATCACATGAAAGAATAAAATTATTTTAGGCAGAATAAAAACCTACTAACCTAACCTAAAGAAATCACACGTGTTCACAAATTTGAAAAATCCAAAATTTGTGAACACGCGTAGGATAATAATCACATGATTAAATGTGACTCGGCGAAGATTTTAGAAAAAGAGAGTAACGGAAGTAAAAGAAAACTTAAAAAATCCGCGATTATTTTATTAAACGAGGACAGATGCGTTTGAAATTATTCAATAGATTTCTGTACTAGTTGGTTGCCCATACTTAGAAACGAAGTAAGTAAAAATAAGATAAATATAATTTAATGTCTCACGTGACTATGGAAATACATAAACAAAGAACTGTCATGGTTGACGGCCAAAAAAGATTTGAGAACGAAGTACATTTTTCTTCCGAAACGTAACTGACTATAGCTTTCATTTTCATTTTTTAGTTTATAACATTGTTCTAGTTTATATATTCTTAGGTATGAGACTTTTTGAAAGAGTCGAATACTCAAGAACCAACCTCTGCCTGATCCGTTTGGTGCAGAGGTTTTTTTATTAAAATTTTTTAAATATTATTCAGTGGCAAAATACCCAATAAAAAGTAAGAAAATTTGAATATGCCACAAATAAATAATTATAGACAATATTTAAATTGAATACATTTAATATAAAAATCGTCTGGCACGGGGTTTGCCAGATCCGAAAAATCCGTAATTTTTAAGACTTTAGTAATAATTTTAAAAAATCTGCGCTGAAGACTTATAAACAAAATTCAGTATATTTCTTTTTTGCAAGAATCAAGAAATAGATTTGCTCTGTGATCATGCTGACAGACTATTCATCCCTTGTACAGGCACATAAAAAGCATATTTTAAATAAGTTTCAGGACATATGAACCAAATTGAAAATAAATGTTACGAGCTTTCAGTCTATATAAATTTTTCAAATTTAGATAAAATTTTACCACCAAAAAAAATTAAAGGAAAATTTTTGATATCAAAGTTGAGATCGGAGTAAAAATTAACTAATATCAAAGTCGATCGAATTTAACCGATATCAGTTTCGATATTTGATAATAAGGTTCAATTATGAACGACGGCCAAATTTGTTAAATGATATCTCGTGACAATTGTTTTAAAGGCGGGTCAACATTTTAATACTCTATTATTTTACCTGTTACTTTAACCATTGTAGTAGTCCTTCAATGTTTTATATTAAAACGTTACTCAGAAATAATCATCAAGTCAATATAACTTTCATTCCTTAATCGCTATGTTTCTACGGTGATGGGAATTTTAAAAAGCTACTTACTGAACAAATATCTAAACATGAAGAAAGTGAATTAAGGACAGAATAATAACCAGTTGTATCTCCGAGAACTTTTTCCAAATGATTTATTTCCAATACCCACGCTAAAATCAAAATATTGCGAATGTATAGAGAAGTAACATCTGTGCCCAATGAATAGCTCTCAGTAAAGCTAAAGTACCTTGAAAGATTCAATGTAAAAACTTTGAAAGCATTGTGATGAAAAATTAATACCTATATTATAACAAAAAAGTGAAAGAATTGTATGTAAATTTATTATCGTTTTATTTACACTGTCTGAGAGAAGAATAATGAATCATTTCTGCCTGCCTAGACAGATAATGGAAAAAGTCTGAAATATTACTTGTAACTTTATAATACCATTTTATTTTGAATGATAATGTTATATCGATAGTTGCTTGAATTCATTCAGCTTACACGTACTGCCCTCACTGGGAAACGTAAGAAAAATAACACAGCCACACGCAAAAAAAGCTTCAGCCCCAGAAACTAGACCCACCAATCTTTATACAGGGTGATTTGGCAGAACATGCGGAAATAAAAAGTGTACTAGTTTTCTATGTGGGAAACCCCTGTAAAATTTTAGATTGATCGGAAATAATTCAGTACATCTTTTTGCATTAAAACTTGTAATGATACGCTACTGAACCCTGGAATTTGGTTACCCTTAATGCTTCAATTGTTTACGCGTATTTGCGCGTGCGCCGCTTCGTGACTTTTTCAAGCGATCAGAGGTTGTTTACGTATGATCAATTTCTTTCCGTTTGGATTTTTACATTTTGAAAATTGTATTCGTAGATCGATACCGGTCAATATACCAGCGTTTACATCGCATGAATACTGCGATATGATTTTAACTTGTAGTGAAGTGAATGAAAATGTTGCAGTCGCTGTACGAGAATATGAGAGAAAATTTCCCGGCAGGCGTGTGTCAAATGAAAGAACAAGGAGCCCAAATATCACCCCTATGGATTTTTTTGTGAGCTTACATGAAGAGCTTGGTGTACTCTAAGTCAATAGACTCCCTAGAACAGTTACAACAAGCCATTAACAATGCCTCGAATATAATTCGTGATCAAAGAGACAAATGCGATCGCATATACGAAAATATTATCTGCGCTTAGAACAGTGCATTGAATGTCAGTGGCCAAACATTCGAACATTTTCTTTGACTTTTCGTTACTTTTAAGTTATCTGGTGTGCTGTGTTCTACAAACATTATTTTAATTTTTGCTCTAACCCCGCCAGTTTCGCTATCAGTGGCAGTCCCAAGTCTGATAAAGGCGGAGGGGAAGTGATATGGTTGCACCGCGTTACGTCAGATTGGTTAAAGTCATGGGCGGCGCATTTCTACAAAGAAATAAGGTAATTTTTTGGCCTATTTTTTAAAATTTTTCATTTTCTTAAAATTCCTTTCGGTGGAAACAACTTACTTCTAAATTTTCTGCATGTTGTGGTAAATCACCCTGTATATTTTGACCTCCCTAGCATTTTCATATTTTAAAATCTAAGATACAAAAATCCAACGATGAAATGAAATTCTGATGACAGCATCGAATTCAGAAGGTAAAAATACTTAAAGATTGGTAGGTCTAGTTTCTAGGTATGAGCTTTCTTTTTTGTGTGGCTGTGTATTTGAAATTAGTTTCGACCTATTTTTATTCAAATCAATCTGCTTGAGATACGAAATAATTTTTGAAAATATCCCTGAGAAAGCGCATTTTATAAAAATCAGGAAATATTTGCTGATTATTTTTCACAAAATTCGGTTTTGTAATAAAAATAAAGGTTTCTATCTAAAGAAATTTTAGTTGACTTTAAAGTTACCTTGAAAATGTTCATCAAACCGAAAAAATATAATATCACGTTCTATCTTTTTTCAAACCAAACAAATTTAGTGCGACATATTACTTTTTTTGTGTCTCAGACACATTTTACGACCTTGGTTTAAATGTACATCCTGTATATTCTATAAAAGAAACTAGGAAGACAAACTTTACTCTGATATTATGCACATGTGAAGTAGTAAAGATTCAAAAACTCCAAACATTAAACATCGATTTCCCCGAGAAATATAACTCGGCTATAAAGTTGGCTAGTGCACGTATTTACAGTATCTTTATTGTACTTTAGTACCAATACAGAACGACACTCTTCCTCTATAGGCTTTCTTATCTATACAATTTATTTGTTTTCGGTGATAGATAATTATGCTGTTTTTCACGTTGTTATCCATTCGTTAGGTTAAATCGGAGAGTCGGATCCGATTCGAAAGTTAATTCAATGAAAATGAATATTTACTGTAAGTAATTCTCTAATTTAGCATGCAATCAGATAATCTAAATTAAGATATCTATGGTACGGAAATAATTGCGAGTATTTACTTACCACTTTACGTTTACATTTTAAAACAGTAATGTAATTTGTGGTCTTGAAAAACTCTCGCTAGTAGATGGCTTACGTAGAAAAAAGAAAATTTTTGCTCGTCTGAAAAGTTGCCGACCACGTTGCCGATCCTCTGCATTCTTCATCGAATCCCATATTCGTGGTGGCTGGCATTGTTCACAAGGATTTCAAGATATACCGTCAGAATCACCTGTCCTTAATTTGTCTGGGTGGCTTCCATTTGCTCGGTCCACATTGTTGCATTATGCATTATCCATAATTAGTCCAATCAACGAAGGAAAAATAGAGGAAATAATTCGCCTAGAGGCCAATTTTTGTATAGTTGTCGGGGAAGTGCCCTGAACAACATACTAAAAGTCCTGACCAGTCGATGGTCTGCGGAGTGGTGGGGGGCTAGTTTAAAGGTCTCCTTTTCACGTTTCTCTTGACTAACACGAAAACCAGGCCCTCTAGCGAAAAAGTATCTATATACAATATTAAAATAGATGAAATTTACTACTAATAATTTCATATTCATTTTTTTCTAAAATCAATACTTTACGAGATAGAGAACGTGGAAAAATCTTATATAGAAGAAAAGCAGGTACCGTATTCGAGAAAAAATCACTCTTCGAGATTTTCTCGGATTTTCATACTTCAGATCATGAAGATTACGAAAATACAGGTTTTCTGATTCCGTCAGTCTGTCTGTCTATGATGTATTAATTAATAAAACTACTTGACGGAAAACAGTAAAATTTGGTAGGTAGCTGACGCTACTGCCACTGAAAAAATGGTTATACTTTCACTGGAAAGTATACAGGGTGGACCGTCTATAGGGAATAGATAAAGAAAAAAATATTTTCCACTCAAATTTAAAATTTCCACGTTTCGTGACATTCTAAACATATTTAATAATTTTTTTTTAAATTTACTTTATCACTGCTATAAAATAGATGGAAAAAAAATTGGAAAAATAAATGAATAGGAACTTCGTACCCACCGTCTCGGTGGCGCAATGCTGAAGGTGTTTGGCTTGCGACCATGGAATCCTAGGTTCGAATCCTGGCTAGGGTATGGGTGTTCAGTGGCGTTTTTCCATGTGTTACCGAGATGGTAGCAGTGAGCTAGACCACTGTTGAGTGGCACAACATGTTTAGTTGCTGTTGTCTCTCCTGAGTTCGAGCCTCAGCTGCGGTAGATGGCAATATCGCAGGGAATGGTTGTTGTGATGATGTCTACGTGTAGTTAAGTTAAGCTAGACAACTGTCTGTAATTGGGATACCCATCCTGTAGACAGGTTCACCTAACAAAAAAAAAAATAATTTTATGTAGTTTAATATTGTATATAGACACTTTTTCGCTAGATAGCGTGGTTTTCAAGTTATTCCACTGGTTAGGACTTTTAGTATGTTGTTCAGGGCACTCTTCATAGCAACTTTCATAAAATTGGCCTCTGCACGAAATATTTCCCCTATTCGGTCTTTATTTACTTCGTTGACTGGACTAAATATTTATAATATTAAGTTTATTGTAATTTGCACTTCAACTGTAATCAGAGCTTATTGCTGAAGGTCGTTCAATAGATGTATGAGCTCATTCATGCTTGCTGTAACTACGGTAGTATCATCCGCAAATACCAAGTTAGAAATGTCAATATGAATATAAACTATTTTTGAACAATTACAGAAATGCTCTAAATATCATCGTGACAACATTCAGTGGATCACCATTCAGACATCTTTATTAGAAAGGAGGAGTATAAGGCACAGAGTCGGGCCCCAATAAGCTCAACTCATATCAAAATTCTGTTTATTAATTTAAAATTGAATTCATACATTAAAAAACAACTGCAGGGAGTGATTAGTAGGTCCTACACGCTATTCTTAGTGCTTGTCGTGCAATCTAAAAATTCTTATTTCATTTCAAGCGTTTCCCCATAAGATTATACCATACAATAAGTGAAAAAGAGAATAGTAGCAAAGAAATATTTCTTCATTATTTTCAACATAATTGCGCGATGTAATTTTACCAGTTCAAATTACCACAAAAATAATCCCCAATAGGATAACACAATTGTTACTCTTAGTAGAAGAAGGTTAAACTTTGTTGCCGCTGTCTAATATTAAGTTATTAGCTGCATTCCGCTTTAAATTTTAAATTGTTTAAGTGTAGACCGAAATTGTGTGTATTTAGATCAGAATACTACAGAGTTGCATCGCTTACAAACAGAAAGAAGAAAAAGATTATTGAATAGGTCATAAGCATATTTAAAATTATCGCTTTTCTGCAATTTGCTCTTACTGAAAAATAAACGTATTATTCATAGTGTTACAAAATATAAAGGCGATAAAGGCCCATACAGTTCTTTTTTTCTATGCTTATTCACAACGCTTTGATGCATTATTTGAATGTTTAGAGTAATCGTATAAACTTACAAAAACATGTTTTAAAATTCACAGGGCAAAGGGCGATTTTGAGCCTTATTGTTTCCTCTCCCTGAAAAACTAAATATTTCTTGCATGATGCATTTGGTTTAGGAAGCAAACGAGAATAATTTTCAGACAAGATTGCAATTTTGCAATCTACATCTAGATAAAAATATTGGTTGCCAAATTATATCTTAGATGAAGTAACCTTTTTCTAAGGAACAGCATATCTTAATAACCTCGAATATCGGTCTAGAAATAATTCACACTGCTTAAAACAGACAAATAAGTAGTCTCCACAGAAGATCAACGTTTGATCAGCTAATTACTGGATGACGTATTACCGATGGGAATTTTATAATGTAAAAACTTTTGAAACTCTTATAAAACAACAGTGATGTCTGCACCACTTTGTAACCTATTGAGAATTGTTTGATATAAAATAAGACATACATATGATCTCCGGGCTATGGAGTTCAAGTGGAAAAATAACGGAGTTACTTTTACTAGCCTATAGGCGCATCGGTAAACCGAGATCCGTCCAACGAAAACTATATACTATTGTGACTTTAATTTTAATTATTTCAATTATATTATACACGTATTAAAATCGAACACTGCTGAACTGTACTCCATACAATAATCTCTATTAATATTTAATAATACTCTTGATGAAATTTATTTACAATTCAAAGGGAATTAATGTATTCAGAAGAGTTATAAAGAGCGAGATAAAATATAAATCTAAAATAATGATTAGGAATCCCATTTTCGTGATATTTACATCCCCATAGCGGCACTTACTTTGTCGGGAATTGCTTTAATTACCTTAATCTGAGGATGACGCCAATGCTGAGGCTCTAATAATGTATACAACAGACAGAACAAATTATTATGGCTAACTTCGGCAACTTTCCTTTAACTTACTTTGCCAGATTCTACCTAAATCCATAGGATGACATTTTGGGCCGAATTAACATAGAGAGTATGAGCTTTGTGTAAAATTTAAATTATCAAAAAGGTTAAAAAATTGAAAGGACGAGAGGAAAATAAGAAATCACTTAGAAGCTTTTAAGGCTTCTTAAAATGGTATTTCTGTTGAATTAAATCGCATTACTTTGTTAGTTTAATTACTGCCGATTTTTTATATTTCTGTTCTTGGAGTTTTTAAACTTGGATAAGAATATTGTTGCTAAGATTATGATGGACGTTATTACTTTATTCGTTAAAAACATCTACATTTCATAGAGCTGTGAATTATATGGAAACAAAATATACTTCAGGTTCAAAAATTTCAAAAAGAAATCTCCAAATTTGAGCAAAGTTAGTGTTAACACGTGCCTCTGTATTCGTAAATTTGTCTACCAGTATTGTCAAAAAATATGATTCAACAATTCTTTTTCAACTAAACCCCCATAAAACCCTTTTATAAGATCGCAAAATGATCTCAGGAGTACAAATTGAATATCGCCTATTATTGCCAATTATCATTGTTTATTTACATTAGTACATTGTTTAGTAATGAGATAGGGGAGTCGAAGTATATAAAGTTAGGAAACACTAACATTCTTTAGTTTTATCTTTCAAGAATATGCTAATAAACAATAATAAATTATTTAAACAATTGGAAAGTTCCAATAACAAATTGAATAAAATTAAATAATACGAAAAACATATTATATTATATGCCACGAGCAGGTTTGCAAAATCTGGAAAGCTTCGTCTAGCTTGCACGTATACGCTTCTTAGAGCAACCAAATGTGACGATTTAAATAATCGCCAATTAAGATATTTAAAGCTAGCCACAAGCTAATCAAAATTTGTAGGGTAAATATTACAGTCAGTCTCTACAGTTCCTGACCCCCACCAACATTTTATCCACATATCTCGCTGGGAGTCTGAATCTTTTTTTGCCTCTCGCCGTTGTATGAAGTTGCGTTACGTCCTCGAGGCGTGACTCACTTGCAATGGGTGGTGTACTCTGATTTTCATCTCCTCAGTGGCATAGTGCTAAGTTGTTTGGCTTGCGACCACGGAGTCAGATTCGAATCTTGGTAGGGTATGGATCTTTAGTAGGATTTTTAATGTGTTACCGAGAGTAGTAGAGGGCTGGATCGCTGTTGGGTAGCACAACATGTCCAGTCGTTGTTATACTTCCTGAGTTCGAGTCTTATAGCATAGCAATAGCTAAACTCGAACGTTAATATAAATAAGACGATTAAATAAAATAAATAAATTTGAGTCGAAATTTTATCGAAATTATCGAATTGGAAAGTTCCATTGACTACCTACTTAATTTAAGCTTGACGAACTTGTGATTTTGTGGTAAGAGTCGCCAACTGAGTTTTGTGGATGTCCTACGATTTTGTCACGTCTGTTTTCAGTAACAAGATTGTGCACAGAATGTAGGTTACTGACTTTAAGAGGTGTCTCTAAAGTGATAATTTAGACGATCAGAGTAGTTAGTGCATCGCTACTCTACAAAATATGAGAAAGGCAATCGAAAGGATGTAAATCTTTCAATATCGGAAATCGAGACAAGGTAGAATATAGATGAAAAGATCGGAAACTTGCCAGTGGAGAAAAATTTAGTATGACAGGAATATCACGAAACGCACAAAGATCGGGTTTACTAATATTTTAATTTTATCCATCTTACTTTAGGTCTCTGACACATAGATTTTGAGGAAAGCAGTCAGATGCCACTTGTTGATGCCTTCAAAATGTGGGTCTCAAGTCCTTTGCTAAGGAAGGCTAACTAAAACTATAGGTGAATCACAAAACGTCTATTAGACGTTGTAATATCTAACCTCCTTTCTAGTGAAGGGAAATTGGTAAAAAAAAAATTGAGAAAAGTGATGTAATCGGGAAGTTGAATGTGTTTATTTTTTTGTATTTTATAGGTGCAAATGGTTCGAAAACCGAAAAATCTAGCAAAATCGAGCTGCCGCTTCGCGAGAAAAGCGCATAAGGGTGCATTATCGATGCATTTCGTGTGCATCGCTACCCTATTTTTTGAATATTTTCGGCTCTATTGGTCGTAGAAAATATAAAATAATCTGAAATACTCGTAAATGAATAGACTATCGAATTGTTGGGGCATAGTTACATTAAAAGTACATCCTAACCTCAAAAATTCAAATTTCACAATTTATTTTTAATAATAATGCAATACGTATTCAGATTTTTACAAAAATTGAAGAAAAAATTTATGTTTGTGCTATAAATATGTTATTAAACTTATAAAAAAATCATTTTCACGGACACAACTGGCCATTTCCGAAAGAAATTAAAGCGCTTGCCATTCAATAAAAGAAATTTTAAATGTAATTCTTAAATGAAAAAATTTTTTATTTGAGCCTTTTTAAAACCAAAGGTAATTTTTTATTTTTACCAGGCATTTTGTAGTGTGCACAAAATATTATATTAAATGTTCTTGCAGAAAAAGTTGCAATAAAAATACATGTTCATGCAAATCTCAAGATATATTTTGTGCTCTATGTCGTTTTTGTAAAGACACAAATTGTGCAAATGAGCCTACCGAATTAATAGATGATGATATAGAAGGTAATGCTGTTTTTGCAGATGACGAATCCCAAAATATTGAAATGATTAGTAATGCTATGATTCTGTTTATAGTAATACTGACTATTTTGATAGTGAGAGAAGTACAGATTATGCAAGTGAATCGGATACACAAATTTTGGATTCTAGCATGTTCGAGCCAGTTTATGAAACAGAAGAAGATATTTATGATCCTGATGATGCAAGTGAAAATAGTGATTTAAATGACTCAAGTTATATTAAAAAAAAGAAAGACTATTGTATACAATTTTTAGTTTCTAAGATGATTTTAAACATAAATGGTCATTTAGTGTTGGGATTTTTCATTTTTGTTTTCTGATATTTCAAAATAAATATTCTAAAGTTTATATTATATCCTTTGTATTCTATACGTATAGTAAAAAAAGTGTAATAAATACACCACGAAAGCTCTTTAAATTTCCATTCGATAACGTCAAACAAAGTTGTGCTTAAACGATTATCATTTTTATATAATTATTTTAACGGTCAGATAATCTTCGCAGTTAAATTGAATTTCATTTTATACAAAACGTATATGAGAATCTGGCATAAAAGATGCGGGAACTATATACAGTGTGTCTCAGTTTTCACGGTAACACCTATGTAGCTCAGTTATTAATAAATCGATTTATTTCAATCTTGGTTAAGTTATACACCTCTTGAAGATAACTAAAAGTCCATATACCTATTTAATTTATTCTATAGACGTGCGGACTAAGGGGGTGAAAATGGGGTAAATTTTCAGGTAAATTGTATTAGGGATTTTTTTAATATACCAGCATCTCATAGGGCATCCTTTTAAACCCCTTTGTGGCAAATTTTGTTAAAATATTTCTAGTAGTTTTAGAGGTATAAACAGGTACATATGACGTTTTGTGAAGAATTCATAATTAATATAATAATAATAATAATAAATTCATTTGTCACCGTAAAATTGATTTTTTTTTAATTTAATCATGTATTTGTAGCATAAAGATACATATTTTCTCCAATTTTTGTAAAGATCTTATGATTTTTACCCCACGTATTGCATTAGTAAATAAAAAAAATCGGGTAAAGATCGGCCTTTCTTCACCCATCACAATCTAGGAAATAAAAAGTTTTTGTTTGAGCCATTCTTCTATATTTACTTTTAGTTCACGTGTTCAACATTTTGTTTAGATAACATTGATATAAAATATCCCACAGTAAGTTGCATTCATGTTTTCTACTCAAAATGTTTTTTTTAAAGTCCCAATGACTAAGTTTATATCTCATATATTTAGCTTCTGTACATCGATCCACTTGAAATAATAGAAATCCGTAAAATTTTGGTACTGATCGCTATTCTACGACTTAATATTTCTAGATATTACATTAACACCTACGTTTATATATTTTCCATATTTACTAGACATGAAGACCTTACTTCCACTAGTTTACGATTCGTGTTCTTACTTAAAACCATGCGTGTACGCAACGGAGCAGAATAATTTAATAATAGCGAATTGTACTGTTACATTAAATCCTGCTAGGGCGTTACACACTACTACACATACATATAATTTAATGTAATTAAAATAGAACTGATGCCAAGTGTAGAACATAATAACTTATCTAAGTATAGACGTTGGTTGGGGTTGCGAAACTAATTTGGCACTCTACTCGATATAAGGAAATAGGGATGCATCAGACAGTTTCGAGATTCAACTAAATACATCCATTCTGCGTGCTAATGTCGGTGTCAAGGGTAATTCGGGGGTGCTGAGTGAAAGCGCCGCCAACGATGTGTTATGCTCTACTCAAATAATAGAACTATTCAAACATTTCCTAGAATATGATATTTGAGTGCTAAGTATGTTTTGAAATAAAAATGTTCTAAATTGACTTGGCATCTGTTATTTATAAGAGGATTGTTATAAACTTTAATAATACATTTATGCAACATAAGTGAAAATTATTGATAAGAGTTCATCATTAATGCCCGCCCTAAAATCCGTTAGACTCTCAAACATCAAAAGTGAAATAAAAAGTTGATATAAAACTTTTTCATTAATCAATAGCTTGAAAAGGTTGCTGAATATTTTGTTTAATTTGTAAGAATTCTTAATGAATGTTTAAGATACGCACAATTTATGTCTTGGTAGCGAAACAACCACACTCATAGTTTTGACATCAATTTATGTATTACAGTGGAATTTCAAATAACAGTTCTGATGCTCACTAAAACATAAATAAACATTTAATTTTTTACATCACACTCTAAACCTATTTCTATATTTTTCCATTTGGCAACTAACATGATTTTTTATATCATCAGTAATTGGTTGAAACCGTCGTAACGGTTATCTTTGCATGGTAAAGCAGCGGACATTTCTCTTTCCTTTCTTTCGTTTTTTATTTCTATTCTTTCTTCTTTATTTCCGATATCTGGTTCTTCTTCAGCATCTCTTTTCTTAGTTCTAGACTTCAAGTATTCCTCAAGCTGCAGTCGGAAATTTCACAGAGCGTATTTTAGTGTTTACGCAGTCTCGTCTGTATTCCATCCAACTGCTGACGATAGCTAGGTTCATTTCCGGTTTCTGAAGAATGTTCGGTAATATTCTAGCATTTGGTCACAAATGTCTACCCCAACCATCCATTGGTTATACATTTTTATCGCATTAGGACAAGTTTTTACTTCTAGCCTCTCTTTCCTAGATTTGTCCCATCTTATTACGCTGAATACTGTAGAAACTATCATCACACTCTTGCTGTCCTTCCATTTTGTTGGACAAACTTTTCAATTAATGGTTGCAATTTCGTCTCATTTTCCTCTCTTCATGTCAACATCTTCCCTTTTAATCTGTTAGCCATAATGGTGGCAGTTCTGCACATATTTCAATTTTTTAATTCCTTCATTAAGGCTATAGTTGAAAAATAGGTAACTTCTCTTAGGCAATGTATACGATAATCTTATGGTCACAGACGATTCTAATCCCAATTCGTTATTTATTAGTGGCGTGGATAGACCTTGATCTATTTCTACAACTATGCTATCGGATATTTTAACACAATATTTTTGAGTCTTACTAGTCTCGGTTTGTTCTTGACATATTGACGTACTGGACATCGATCTAAGAACGGAACCATTTGCTCGTCTATTAAAAATTATGAATTCTGTTTTCTTACAATAGTGTGACATCGATTACTCACTAATTCGTAGGCTGCAGCTTCCACGGTCTGTTTTCTTTTTACTTCATCAGGAATGCTAAGATTGTCATCTACTTGAAAATTAACCCTCGAGAAATAAAATCAGTCGCGAAGCATCACATCTGCAACCAGCGGAATTTTTAATTTTGAGTTCCTGTATATATGAACTTTGGTAAATTTAACAGAATGGCATGCAAACCGAAAGATTTTTTATCTCTTCGTCAATCAGTTTTCTATTTTGCTGTAAGTAGTGCTGCATGTACATTGTACACTATATTCGAAAAAGTCGTTATTCAGGTAGCTCGAAAAATATTTCCATTGCGTGAGTACTTTGGAGAATTTAGAACTATAGGAGAAAGTTATCTTCGTGAATTATCATAAACTGCACCGTTTTAGACTTTGTGCCAAATAAAAATAAAAATACTGAACAACACAATAACTTGATATGATATACATACATAACTGAACGACTTTAAAGTAATTGTTCCAAATCTCTTCCGCTAATTAAATGGTGACATTCAACCGTTGCGTTGCGTTATTTTCGACATAATTTTTGAAAAAATGTTGAACGGTTTCAAATCTGACAACAACAGTAGGCGGGTAATGACTTCTATGGTTCTCTCTGGCTAGAAAATTCGTAAACTTAATATAAGCACTATGCTCTTCGTCGGATTATTCAATTTTCTATATATACTACGCAGTTCAAATTATCCTCAAATTCCCAATATGGAACAAAATATAAAATAGCCTAAATGCCTAATAAGTAACAGCGTATATAGTATATATGATCTCAATTGGGACAGCATAAAAACGAAAACTCGGAGTAAAGTCGGCATCTCTGCAGTAGAAATGTAAAAATGCTTTAAATACTAAATAATTATTTTTTAATCTTTAAAGAAAGGGATTTCTTTATCTTTATTCAATAGAAGTGATTAAAGAAAAAATATGTGTCTCACATTTTGATAAGTCACATAAATGATATATTAAGGCTACGTCCATTGTCTAGTGACCAACATCTCGTTCTATCTTCTAGCGATATGTAATCTTAGGAGGGAGTTGCATAGATGATATAATCATTCCGAAGAGGCGTAAAGAAGCGACTGTCTTGTTTATTAAATCATAGGCCATGATACGATGAACTTTGCAGTATCATGATGTTAGACAGGTAGAAAATTTCTACTATTCTATAAAGAAAAGCCTGCAAAGTTTTCTGGCATCGGTAATTGGTCTCAGTAGCGGAAATAGGTTGACGTTAAATAAACAAATTTCAAAAAAGATTTGTCTATGAACTTTAAATAAACAATAGTTCATTCGTCACTCTCCGAGTTTTCAAAACTTGAATCGGTATTTACATTAATAATAATTGGATTAATAGGTGGTAATATAGAATATTAATTTTTCTTTTTAATCAAATGAGATACACACTTCCTCCATATATCGCTTTTGCCTATTTCGTCTACTATTATCTTTATATTCTTTAAGACAGGCTCACTTAATTGTGGGGATTGATTATATTGACGTAGTCTTGTCTTTACGTCAGCCCACACCATTTCGATGGGGTTGAAAACGCAATAATATGGAGGCAGACTTAAAATAGTATGATCGTGTGCTTCAAAATTTTTTTCAACTGCATATTCCTTTTTAAAATTTTGCTTTCCAGTCAGTTTTAATAAAGAATTTTTTGTGTTTTTTTTCTTTGGTAGTTCCAAGCCTTTACCTTTCATAAATTCAATGATATCGTCTGTGTTGCCGCGAATGCTATGAAGCATTGTCCATATCAATTACAGAATTTGTTGGGATATTTGGTAAAAGCTGTTCCTTTGCCCACTTCTCAAATAATTCGGCTGTCATATCCTCGTGGCAGTCGGCAGAGGACTGTTTGATATTTTTAACAGACAACAACAACACATTTGGAATAAAACTGTTTTTACTTCCAGCATGTAGAATTATAATTCTTTTTCATCTAGAACGTGGAGCACTTAAATTACACTTTTTGATGTTATCTACCCAACCGCATTGAACTACATCATGGGCGTCAAACCATGTTTCGTCAAGATAAATTATGTCTCTATTTGCAACTCGGTATTTTTTTATTTTACGCACATATTCGTGTCGATGATCAACGATGCGTGCTAATTCCATAACTACCATTCGTTTATACAATTTTTTGTATCTAAAACCGCAATCGAGCAGAACGTTTCGCAAAGTATGTAATCTGGATAGTCGCGTAACTTATCCCTAATCATGTGAGCACCTTCTGTTCATTGTAAAAGTCATACACAAATCGACGAATAACACCTTTGGACGCGTTATGAAGTATTTTAAGTTTTTGTCCAACTCTTTTCCGTTTAATAGAATGATCAACTACATCCCCGGCTCTAATAACCCTATAAGTTGTAGTACGGCTAAATTTGGTTAATTCACAAATCCTCTTCACAATTTAATTATATGAAGAATCAATATTTTCGCCTTTTAAACACGAGTAAATATTCAAAATAACCCTTTGAGTTTGAACGTGTAAGTCTTTATTTTCAAATTCCGCTTGTATAAGCTCTGTATCAAAATCGTCCGTTTCGTTGTCACTAGTATCTAAAGCCTCCAAAATGAAATTTTAAACAATTAATTGCAAAAAATCACTCAAACACAGTAATAAAACTAATAATTTGTTCAAATATTCACTAGAATTAAGTAATTTATAACGCTGCCTAGCTGTACTGCACTGCCTCGTATAGATCATACGATACAAATAGTTCATAGGTATTTTTCGTTTTATATATTATGGCATGCAAAAACTATAAACAAGGTTGGCATTGACAAATCAAATTCGCTAAGCATCTAATCTCACCTATATTTCTATGTGACAGGCGGATCAAGTCCACGTGGACTGTAGACGAGGAGTGGTGAATATAAATCTGTAAAATTCTGTGCTCTCTCATTCAATGTGAAGCGATATATTGACAATACCCCGTAAGATCCTCTGTTCCAATTGAGTTCGAAAATACTATACTAATAAATAACAAGGATAGGTGAGAGGAACGGATGTGGGCCGGCCGTGGAATAACACAAATACAAAGTTAGGAAGTATAAAAAACCACTACCAAAGAGATCTCACCGAAGAAACTGAACAGAAGGGAAGAGGTAATCTAACTAGACAGAATAGGCCATACACACCTTAGATCAAATTTGCTGCTTTTAGGTGAAAAACCCCTCTTATGCGAGACATGCAATGACCAACTAACGGTTAAATATATAATTGAGGACTGCTCATATTACTATGATATCCTCACCGAACTAGAAATACCGAGGGACATATCATTAGTTTTAAACAACGACAGAGCGACAATACAAAAATTAATTTCTGTTAAAGAGCAAACTTGCTGGGCCGTGCGTCTAACAGGCAGCCGCGATAAATGACATAAGGCTGTCGGATATACTATACAGCAAACGCAAGCAAACTGGAACATTACGTGAATCACAAGACATCTGCCAAGACGTAGTGAGTAATGCTAAGAAGAAAAACTAATAACAAATTTAAAAAAAAATATAAGAATAATCTTAAATACGCTGAGAACAACTCTGGTCTTTCTTAACTTCGAAGTTCAGTTCCTAAGTAACGACTGCAATGTATATGACATTAATTTAAAATAAATATAGTCACAAGCCGCTCGTTTAGTTTTGACTTTCGCAAGCAGATGTCGCTACAAGTACTGAATTGTGAGCAAAGGGTATACATCTTTTCTTTTTACGCATGAAAATAATAGTTAAAAAATAAGGGTTGATGATTGGTCAAGAAGTTTTAATTTAAAACAGATACCTTGGCTGGTGACTCTACAGGGAAATACTTACCTTCCAACACCTCTGCTAAAACATAGAGGCTATGCAATTTTATTCGAGAATTGTATAGTGAACAGTACCATTCTTCGGAGAGGATGTAAAGCAGACGGTATGTCCAAATTGTCAAATTTCCCAGTTGGTAGTTCGTCTCGTTGGTAGGCTGGATGATTATTCCCAGAAACGAAATGGGTTGACAGAACAAAATCATTGAATCATCTTTATGAGTGGCTTTATGTATTTCTGATTAGCTCCAGAATAAGAGCGAAAAACTTTTCAAAGGCTAAGCATTTCCAAGAAACAGAATGATAGATTTCATGAAAATGTAGTCCAATAGAATAAAAATTTTTTAGGATAAGGTAGATAAATAAATTCATTTTAAGCCTTTGTTCTCATTTTTAACTGAATCTTCATGATCGTAGGGGGTTATACTAGTTTAATCTGCATAGGGGACTGTGTGGATGCTAGTGTTAGAATGAGAATTGTCAAATAAGAAATTAGACAAATTCATTTTAGGATTTTAATTTGCTAGCATAACCAGAATTCAGGTTATCGAAAGAATGCAAAGATTTCAATAATATTTTTACACAAAGTTTCTCTTTTAGTTACTGATGGTTATTTTTTCTGCTGCTTGCAAAATCCTATAAAGAATATGTTTCAAAACAAAATCATGAAAATCTCTCCAATGATAGCCACTACGGATTATTGTTGAAATAAAATAATTTACATTTTAAATATGTAAATGTTTTAATTCATGCGACGAAGTTGTGACTCAATATAAAATAAATATATAGTTACTAGTATGTGGGTATAAATAGGTCAAATGTTGGTGTTGTTAACCAATTTGTGGTTAATTAAACATAATTAATAAACAATAAATTTAAGGTTGTATCAAAATTACAGATTTTAGTTGTAAATATTTTAATAAACTGAAATTTATATTACAATTCGATGGTGGTACTACTGGTGCGTGTTATGCTTAATTTGCATACAAATTAATACTGGATGTTGAATATTGATAAATCCTTCGTTAATTTCTATAGAAAACAATTCCAAACATTTGTCATTGAAATCGCGGTGCACTTTATCATCGTTCCTCTGGCCAAGCGAAAATTCCTTTTAGATTTTTTATCGTTTTCAATTAACTTCCATATCGGAAATTAAATTATGTAATTAATTACGATTTATCGTCCTTTTTTCTCTCAATGCGCAAAAAACAGCTCTCAACAGCTAATTAAATTCTTCAGTGTCCTATAGCTCTCGCGATAATTTTCACAATTTTTAATACAGACTCTAACAGCGGTGGCTGATGTTGGCGACATACATTATGAAATACGAAGCGAGAGTAATTAGGAAATATAATATGTCGCAACAATGGCGACGAGATTGGCGAGTGGCCGAAACAACTGTCAGCAACAGGGACATGGTGGTTGTAGATAATCAAGGTTATTTCGAAAGGGGAGTGTATTACAAAAAAATAAATACATCGGTGTTTTGCAGTCCTACAGAAGGGTTTTCTCACCTATGACGGGTACGACGAAGTTAGCAACGAAAGATCAGATTTATTTTGATATTTGGGTTGCATAGGAAGTTTGTAATTTGTAACGTTTCGTAAAATTTTTAAAAACAAGCTTTTAAAAAAATGTACTAAATCGAAGAAAATAAATTACGTGATGTGATTGGGGCAGGGCTGTAGTTTAATCAAACAAATAACTCACTTTATCAATATTGATGATCGGACCTCAAAAATTGTCAAGTGAAGTTCATACGTCACGGCCATCAGGTAATTGTATCCTCATCGGTACTACATACATGTGCTAAATTTCAAGTCAATAGATCAAGTGTAAGTAGTTAAAAATTCACTTGCAATATTTGACATAAACCAAGTAACACATACACAAAGAATAATATTATGATGAAAACAAAATATTTAAAAATAATATTAGATTAAAACTGTGTATATACTTGATAAATTAAGCCTACTTATTACGTAAAAAAAGAACCACTGCACGTCATTTATTACTCATGAACGTTTTGCAATTTAATTATGAATTAGATAAATATGCAAACATAAAAACCACATAGTAAACAATCACAATGACAGCATACTTAAAAACAAACTCAATCTTAGTACCACAAATTTTATTAGGAGCATTAATGAAAACTTTGAAATTTTATTCATTTTACTTGAAAACCTATCAACAACATATCAAATAGTAATTCTATCAGAAACGTGAAAAATAGATTGTTTAGATAAATTTTACATAAAGAACTATGATATTTATTACCCTGAAGGAAGTCATAACCAAAATGATGGTGTTCTTATTTATGTAAGAAAAGAAAAGAATATTTAGCAAATTTTACCACCATAAAATTTACTGAAAATACATCACAAATACAACTGTAGAAATAAATAATCTTATATTTAACGTAATAGCAGTATATTGATTACCATCTACAAATATCAATACATTTTTAAATGACGTTAAAGCAATATTGACACGAAATGAAAATAAAAATGCAATAGAGATATTTGTTGGAGATATTAACATTGACCTATTAAAGAAAGAAGAAAATTCTTCCAACGAATGTCTTAACATTATGGTAGAAAATGGTTTTATACCTTATATAAATGATCACACCAGACCATCAAATAATAATAATTCTTGCATTGACCACTTTTTTATAAAATTGCCAGCCAACAAATCTAGAATATTAAATATTTCTCCTATTGTATTACATAGCGAAAATGGTGGCTTAATATGGCACTTGAAATGATGATATTCACAGTACTAATTGTAAAAAAAATAAAAGCACCATATCAATTTTTTCATTAGGACCTGAGCTTTCGAGTGCTGTTGGCTTTTATTTAAAAAACGAAATAGCAGCTCAATATGACTGAAAGTGTCCTAAAAACATGATGATAATTAAAGTAAATGAGGTTTTCTATTGATAATTAATCTGAAATTACCTAAAATGTGTGAAAAAATGTTATTAAAACATTATTTTACCAAAATATTTATACGGATACATGATGACGCCCTAATCGGTGTCAAATTCATACATTCATGTAAAAAGTGGAAAATTGTGTCGATAATTCTTAGTGAATAAGAAAACTTAGGGTACCAATTTCTTCATTAGAACTTAAGATTTTTAATGATAGTTGATATATTTCAGAAAACAAAATGGCGGCATTATGCGTCCCTTGAAAGAGGGCTATTTCAAAAAAAGGTAATATTTATTTCCTTAGGACTTACGCTTTAAATGCTATAAGTCATTTAAAGAAATGGCGGCTGATTATCGCTCAGAATGCCCTGAAAACGTGGAAGAAGTAAATGAAGATTAGCATAATATGCCCTGAAAACTTTAATTAAATGTTTAATATGCAAGCTTTTGTAAGTCAATTATCATAAAAAAAATATATGGTGACTCCAGGTGTTCTTTAAAATTGTGAGTATTGCATTTTGAACATTTTTTAAAAAAACTAATACTTGCTGTCAAAATTATTGTTAAAAGAATACAATAAGAGAAGCAGTGGTTTTTTAAGGGGACATAAATATTCCACATAATTCCACAAGTCATTTCTACAAAAAAATAAAATGGCGCAACAATACGGTCGAATCTTTCCTGAAGACGCGGCAGAAATAAAAATGAATGATGATTTCTACTGGGAATTGATTTCAAATGAACTAAATACTACCATTATTAAAAATACACTGGCATACAAAAATACAAAAGTTTCTTGACCCATAGGTCCCAGACCCGCTGATCACGAATCCGGTGTCAGTTTAGCTTTAGCAACTTATGGCTTTGAGGAAATTGCCGAAAATTTCCTGAAAATAGCATAAAACCCCAGAAAATGGATATGAGGAGGAAAGGACAATGTCATTCGTATTTGAGGAATCTTTTTGTTAGATACTTGGACACTCTGCTCGCAGGTCTGATAGCTGATAAGCCCCTACATGGTGGCCAGCGAACCCGTTAATTGTATAAAGCCTTTTTTAGCCTTTTAGCGAACCTCTTAACCGTATAACCGTATAAAGCCGTTTTGAATACTGATGGGTTTGCCTTGAACGAATCTTGATTCATTTAGAGTCGCTTGGTTAAGATTGTTTGGTTTGCCTTTCTATTGTTTTGTTAAGATTGTTGAGTTTGCCTTGCTGTTGTGTTAAATATTGAATCATTTAGTTATGTTTGGTTAAGAGCTTGAGGTGTGTGATTTCTGCTGTTATTAATTTCGATTAGTTTAGAGTCATTTATTTAAGAGTTCGTTTTTTTTTCAGGACTCGTCTGTTAGAAGAAAAACTCCGAGGGCACTGCAGCCTCCTGGGCTTATTGTGCTTTTCCTGCCATGCGTCACTCCGCCCACTCAAGTACCCCTGTACCTCTAATCAGATGATTCATGGTCGGACGGGTGCTGGTAAGTTCCGGGTCTGTCCCTGTTTGTCCGTAGATGCTGAAAGATTCTTAATTGTTATAGTTCGAGGAGTTAATAGTCTAGGAGCTTACTTAGAATTAAATTTTCAATAGTTACTAATTTTTATAATAATTATTTGGAATGGAATGTCAGATTTTTTGAGCATATCGAACGTTACAGTTTTTTCTAAAAATACGATATTCAAGATCAGGTTCTAATTTGCGTTAGTAACGATTGTGTTGGTAATACAATTGTCATATTTCAAAATTATAAAAAACTGTGCACATTATAAAAAAAGTTAGGTTTCATTACAAATCAGACTTAAGATAATTTAAATACAAAACGTATACCAATATTATTATACTTTTCGCAAATACAAAACGAAAAGTATATTGCATTCGATAGGCACATTTCTAAAATCGTTAATATCGGTCGTAGAGAAAAAGATTCATATCACTGTGTTGGTGATTGAATTCTGAACAACTTTCAAAATGTCCGTCCATCTGTCCATCCATCATATTTCTTGTAAGTACGATAAAGTTATCTTAAGTAAGGATGAAAAGTCGGATCGTAGTGAAATCTGGAGAGTAAGTTAGTGTAAGCCAGAGAAATAACTCTATTGTTTATTAACAAAATCTATCACTAAATAAAGAAATTAATTATCAACATTTTTAAATTTATATATTTATATTGTATATTGTATAATATTGATACATTGCAAAACCGAAAATAGTCCCTATTCATATATCACATTATTAACAGCAATAAATTTGTCATAAATACGATAAGATTATGGACCAAGATTTGGCTGCTTTCATTCATCTAGCATTTAGACAAGGCCGTCCTCGCTAATACGAACTAGAATTATTATATTATTCGCAAACATTTTTTTATTGACAAAGAAACTGCGAAGAGTATACCATGAAATGTGCAACAATTATATAAAAAGTTCAGTAAATCGGCAAAGAGTTTAATAGTTAGCTTGTTCCTACTTATATTCTTAATACTGAATTGTAAATCATTCTTTAAAACGAAGAAACATTACACGATCCGTCAGACATAAAATGAATGCCTGGTACTCCAGTTGTCTGATGTTTCTCAACCGGCGTTTGTTCGATATATTTTTATTTCCTTCTTATAGCACCATTTACGCCCTTCAAGAATTTCTATTGTTCCCGCGTCAAAATGAAATGTCCGAAATACCGTCTCTTATAGCCCTTGCATGAAAATGATGTGCGTGTAGTTAACGGGTATCGTGAAAGTTGTAATCTAGGATCCAGAATGACCATTGTCCTAACGAGGCCGTTATCCTTGCAATTGTCCTTGCAGGCTGCGCAATCATATAATCCTGTTGGGTCCTCTCGATTTTATTTACTACCACTATTATGAAGGATAACGTTAATGTTGGTGTATGCACGTTATAATCCACTTGTTTTCGTTGTGGATTTCATCCCTTTAATCCTGATCTCGCAGCATTATTAAAGCGATTCTAATTCGGTAAATAAATTTTGAAGTGGTGATGGACATATACATTTTTTAAACAATATTTTAATGTATCGGTTAGTAATGAATTCGAGCTCAGAACAAACTACACAATCATAAACAGCTGCCTAAGGAATCACTACTCCCACATCAAAATTTCCCATTAAAGTTTCCTTAAAAGAAAACATCCTGATACAATATTTGCACTTCATATGTGAAAATAATTGCTCATAGAATTGTATTAATATAATAACTGACATCGCCTGTCCCATTATCATCATCATCATAACAAATTTTATTCTAAATTAATAATATACAAACATTGCCTCCCCGAATCGCGATTCGGAACCAACCAGACAACCACGTCGCGCAGCGTCCTGGTGAACGTAAGGGTGGGCGAATCACGACCGATTTGGCTCAATAAAATGAATACAAAAAGTTAAAACTCCTGCCGCCGGTGGTGGCTTAAAATTAACATTAAAATTAATAATATCTGTATTACAGATTTAAAACATTTAAAATTAACACTCTAAAAACTATTGGGGCACAAGGTACTAGGCACTATTAAATTTTGATTTCTGGCACGGGGGAAAAAACTCAACGAAAAAACCCGTTCGAAGCAATTGGACCCAACGGTCTACCCGCCGTCGGGAAGGTAGGGAAGGCAAATAATTAAGATTTTTTAATAGTTACAATTTTTAAAAGGTTTTTCGGTCTAAAATGAATTTAGAACAAAAAAGAATAAAATGACAAAAAAGACAAAAAGACAAAAAAAAACAAACAATTGACAAACAAACAAGAGGGGGAAAGGATAGATAAATATATAAAGGTGTGAAGGGAAAAGTGTGTGATAGAGAAAAGTTATGGTTAAGGAAAGTGTGGCTAGAGAGGTTGCCGAAAGATAGGCAACGCCTGGTATGGTAGGGGGTGTTTGATCCGGAATGGGGCATTATGCATCCTGATTCTGGTTATGTTGCGTGTTAGCGGACAGTCGCCCAGTTGAAGGGCATAAAATCTCTGCGATGTTTCCCGGACGAAGTCCGCTAGTGGCGTTATGTCGTTACAACGGTCATATAAATCTCTGAGGGAGGTGTACCTGCTCGAATCTGAGATGAGGCGCATAAATTTATGTTCCAGGACCTGGAGTTTTTTCATTGTCGTGGCCGAGATGCTGCACCACACCGGCGCCGCGTATGTGATGGCCGGCCTGATCACCATCGTACACAATAATGTTTTATTTCGTCTGTCTAGTCCGCTACCCCTTGCCAGAGGCGGATACAGACTCCTGGACATGGAGTAGACCTCACGTATAGTCTCGTTGATGTGAATGTTAAACGTCAGTCGTGTGTTTAAGTTCACCCCCAGATACTTCACGCACCTTTTTATTGGAATTTGTTGACCCCGGATCGAGATTGATGTCAAAATGCGGTTCTCAGTGAACCGACGCGTGAAGAGAATGGCCTCCGACTTCGCGACGTTGATACGAATCTTCCACTTGTCGTAATACGCCGTGACACGGGCCATGTGTGCCCTTAGCAGCATGTTCGCTGCTTGCGCATTATGCGAATGTGCATACATGGCTGTGTCGTCGGCGTACTTACATCGCCTGTCCCAAAAACCCACAAATCAACAGGTAAATGTCTTAAACCTTCCATGTAAACGTGTATATAAAAAGACTTACAGACAGACCGAAAATTTGTTTTAAAACGTCTATGTTTCGTGACATTCTTAACTCATTTGGACAAAAAAAATATTTCTTTACGATTACTATACTTTCACTCTACTTCGTATATGTGGAAGCAAAATAACAAAATATACATTTGTGCTAATAAACAAAAAATATTGTACTTTTTAACATTCTATAAACTGACTATTACTAACGGATAACAATTAAATATGAATATTACTGCGTGTATTGGTTTACAAGTATTATTGTATACGGTTTTTATAATTTTTCTTGCGTAAATAACTTACGTAAACTAATAATGTTAATAGCATCAACAAAATTGATTTGATTTGACTTATTCTCAAGAAAGAATCTAAACATAAAATATAATAATTAATAAAGTAAGTATAATATTTGTGACATCTTTTTGACCGATTAAAGTATTAAAAACCTCTGCCTAAGGAATAACTACTTCCACATCCAGGTTTTCCATCCAACGTTCTTTAAAGGAAAACATCTTCACTATATTTGCACTCTAGTATGTGGAAATAATTAGTCATCGTATATTAATATGAGGCAGGATGACATAAAAAAACTTGTTGGCTCCTAGCATATACTCCAAAAATGAAGTTTCTGGACTCTTATTAGCTTGCTCTACTTATTTTTCTCAGTTTGCACTCCCCCCTCCAACCCTTTCAATGGAATCATCTCAATCAGATACCATTACAATACAAATTTCAAGTGAATATCTCAATTTTATTTTATCAACCCTTTTAATAATAGAGTGGGGTGATGGGGATAAATACGAAGATAACATTTAAAAAATGGAGGCCTTGTCTTCTAGTATATACACCAAATCTAAGTTTCTGTACTCTTACTAGCTTGTCTTATTAATTTTCCTTCTTTACCTCTACTTACCCCCCCACCTTCTTACCCCCCACCTTTTCAACGAAATCACCACAACACATAATCTAGTTCCATATGTCATTATAATACAAACGTGTACCAAATTTTAAGTGAGTAATTTAATTTTATCGACCCCTTTAATAATGGAGAGGGGTTGAAAAATGTTATTAAAAAATCTGAGCTTTTGGCGCATCTAGTATATACAATAAATCCCAAGTTTCTGTATACTTACCAGCTTGCTTTATTTATTTTCCCCTATTTACCCCTCAAGCCTTCACAGGGTATGTTCAAGAAACAATCCAGTTACAGATCTCGCTATAGTACATGCGTATACTTAGTATACAGTATTTTCAGTCAATATCTTAAACCAGAGAAAACGTGTTCACAAAAAAGTTACAGGCCGACAGGCAAACAGATAGAACATTTTCTTCGCTCAAATTTAAAATCTCGATTTATGACATTTTAAACCTATTTCAACAAAAAATTTTTATATTAATTCTTTTTACGATTACTATACCTTCACATCATACCTTCATACTTATACCTTCATACTTTAACTTATTTTTGTGGACATCGGGATATTGCTCGTTGGGTACACCATTTTAACTTATTATAAGAATATTTTCCACTGTGATTTATGTAATTTCCCTTTGATCTACTACTTTTGCAAAGAAATGAACGAATGGAATTTGCATTTAAGATAAATAGCCCTTTAATATTACTCCAGATAAGGGAAATGAAACTTTGGAATTCGTTTGCATCTAAATTAAATAAGAAACTAAAAGTATCCTAGAATGCATACTTTCGATCATAAATTTCACTAAAATAACATCAAGAATAGACCAGGATTTCTTATCGAACACATTAATTCAGATGGCTGTATGAGTAAGTACAACTGGAAACACGTTTTTGGAAATAGATAGCGTTTTAATAAGAATGCGGGTGGGGCTGCCTAATAAGGGCTCAAGTAAACTGTAAACATAATTTAAAAAATCATGATTATTTTGCTATCTCGTACTATGTACAGAGATCGGGAGGCAGCGTTAAATGACGTAAGAATTAGATTTGGCTCTAGATGACACGTCTGCGCATAAACGTGTTCATGCGTACCATGTGAACGAGTCCAGTTCAAATTTGGTAGTCATCTGAAATATATTTTAAAATATATTTTACAATCTTCATAAGGATATCACAGGGTACTGTGCTGGGGCCTGTCGTCTTTCTTGTATACATTAACGAAGTTTGGAGTTTATTGACAGATGCTAGTATCATCTCATATGCCGATGATGCAGCTATTTTATTTACAGGTGTGAACTGGTCGGATGTATACAGGAAGGCAGAGGTTGGACTCAGCAAAGTACAAACATGGCTAACCACCAGCATCTTGAGTCTTAATATGACAAGAACCAACTACTTAGCATTGTCCACTTCAGCTGTTGATCAACCTGATACAGATATTTTAAGAATCCATCAAGTAATTGCTTGGTAGACGAATCAATAAGATAGTGCAATGCAGGTTTTCACGGCCGTTGTCCAATGAACTAGTTTCTTCCGGGATTTGCCGCGGTCGTCGAACTTGACTTGACGTTTCGCTGATCAAGCTGTCAGCTTCTTCAGAAGGGTTCCAAAGACTGAAGTTGATGAGTTCGGCTCCTCGTTATATACCTGTGCGCTGCTACGCTTGGTTGCACATTCGTCGTGCTCGGTTGATCGTGACCGATTACATTACTGGTAATTGACAAAGCTAGTTTCCATGTACTGCTTAGTCGATACCCATCTTCTCCGTTGAAATTGTTCTTATTTTTCCAGTGATTCCCTAATAATTCTTGGGTAATAACGTGCACTTCTGTCCAATATCCTAACGTTCTCGTATTTGATCTTATGGTTCTCATTATGATGAACATGTTCTGCTACAGCCGACTTATCTGTGTATCCGAGTCTAGTATATCGCTGATGTTCTTTGATTCTGCACTGGATACTTCGCCCTGTTTGTCCGATGTAACTTTTTCCGCATGTACAATCCAACTGGTAAACACCTTTCGCCAACAGTTTAGGGATGGGGTCTTTGTTTGAGGGAAGCAAACAAGGACCCCATCCCTAAACTGTTGGCGAAAGGTGTTTACCAGTTGGATTGTACATGCGGAAAAAGTTACATCGGACAAACAGGGCGAAGTATCCAGTGCAGAATCAAAGAACATCAGCGATATACTAGACTCGGATACACAGATAAGTCGGCTGTAGCAGAACATGTTCATCATAATGAGAACCATAAGATCAAATACGAGAACGTTAGGATATTGGACAGAAGTGCACGTTATTACCCAAGAATTATTAGGGAATCACTGGAAATTATGAAAAATAAGAACAATTTCAACAGAGAAGATGGGTATCGACTAAGCAATACATGGAAACTAGCTTTGCCAAGTACCAGTAATGTAATCGGTCACGATCAACGGAGCACGACGAATGTGCAACCAAGCGTAGCAGCGCCCAGGTATATAACGAGGAGCCGAACTCAACAACTTCAGTCTTTGGAACCCTTCTGAAGAAGCTGACAGCATGATCAGCGAAACGTCAAGTCAAGTTCGACGACCGCGGCAAAACCCGGAAGAAACTACTTCATTGAATCAATAAGATGTTTATTTGTGGGAATAAAAAGAATAACGTCAATACAATATTTACGTGCAATAGTTGATCAGCATCTGTGGTGGACTGACCACTAGGGTTGTTTATAAAAAGGAACGTAGAAATTCTACAGCATTACATTACAAAAACACAGAAATATTAAATATTAGACCACTATATGTTCACTGTTGTCTAAATTATTTACTTAAAATGAAATGTGTATTCCCAACAGTTTTCCAAAACTATGAGACTAGATCGACATCTACTGAAATATTAACAATTCCTTTGATTCGTTGATTGATTTACTGATTTGCCAGCGTAAGGTGAGCATTGTTGCCGATTCCGGATATCCAATCTGGAGGTTCGTTCAACACACAGCCCGATCACCCGCCGCGAGAGTCATCCCTGTATTCATAAATAAGCCCAATATATGGACCGAGTGACAAGGATTAATAAACCAATAAATAGAACTTAAAAATAAAAACTTATCTTTTCATCTTTTGCTTATGTTACTACTTTCACTCGTTATAAACCAGCCCATTGCCCTTCACTGATGGTGCACAGCTTGTATTATATTGCCAGATGTTTTCTTTATGGCAATAAACCACTTACTGAAAGGGTGCTCGGTCATCTCGACATAAGCAAAGGAACTTACACTTGCTTTATTTGATACTATTAAAAATATTGTACGCGTAAATATTAATTCTATATAAACTTTGTTCGTCTATTATGGCGTTTCACTTCGAGCAGAATTTCTTGATGTACCGGTGACTTAAATTTTATCGAGTTTAATGCGCTTTTTACTGCACTTTAGCGCTTTTTTCGGAAGCGTCCTACAGCACGTCTATATACGAAGCTAGCGAAGGCTGTACTTCTGAAATATTAATATTAAGTTAATAATCAATAAACCTCACTACAAAAGAAACTAATATTTACATTATGAAAAATTCTTGCGATTTTTACAAAATACTCGACGATGCGATTGTGTAATATAATTCTATAGAACAATTATTATTATATATATTTCCCCTTTATAAAGGTAACATAGTGTCATTGTCGTTCTCTCTGTAACATGATGACGTGCCTCTGTACCCCTCTTATATTCCTCTAGCGTTATGATAGATCTTTGAAAAGGGGTGACCACTACACAGGCCAAGTGTATTTTTTAATACGGCATGATCTAGTGTGGCATCCCTTATCAAAATTTTTACATAGAGAAAAATTTGTTTTTACTATGTTATGAACTTAAAATAACGTGAAAAATTCCCGTGCACGAACCTCAAATTTTCTTGGACAGTTGGATCCATAAATGCCTGTGAAATAGCAACTACGTCATCTGGATATAACTGCTATAGTACCTAGTTTTTGCCGTATAAACAACAACAATAGTATGATACTGCCTGTAGCGAATTTCTCCATAAGGTTAAAATGGGCTGTAGAGGTAATGGCATATCTTGAATAATTTCGTGAAACAGCCGTACCCGATCTGGTGTTATATCAAAAATATTCTTTACACTAGATAATTATCAACATCCTCCAATAGCCTTAGCAACTTTATAAAGTACATGCCAGACATGTTACGTGAAGTACATTGAATATGTTTTCTTCAAAATTCTATCGTATAAATAAATAACTCACACAGGAACTCCATCGGTAAGAAATAATAATAACTTCTCCGTATTATCTTTGTAGTTTTCTCCCCATAATTCTACAGATTGGAATGCATTGCATGTGCATTTCTAATGTCATCAAGTGTTCATGAATTGAAGAAATTTCCCCCATTGCGCGCTAAAACATTGGTTACCTCCCAGCCACAAACACTGGTGCTTTCAACCACGCTATGGTTTCAACTACGTATCAAATATTATGCTCTGGCAAGAATTTTTTTTTAGGATAGCGACAGTGTATGTTTTTCACTAGCAGATTAGTACATTTCTTCGTTAGCAACAGCGTCATCTACCTACCAAATATTATTTTTCTTAAATAGTTCTGTAGATATTAACGCCAACAGACGGACAGATAACAGACCGACAGATATATGTCAAGCAGACAGACTAACGAAATTGAAATGCTTCAATTTTCGTAATCTACGTAGAATGAAATGCGATAACACAAAGAATACTTCTTTACGATTACAATCCTTGCTTTTGGTAAGCGAGGGAAGTAAAGGAACTGACTGGTTTCGAAATATTAGACGATTTGCTTGGCGAATGATAATTAATCATTCGCCAAGCAAATCGTCTAATATTTTGATTCCATTCTAAAAGGTGAATTATTTGGACACATCTTAATCGAAGAGAAATTTGCAAAAAATAAATATTCTGATCTTACTTTTCAGCAATTTTAGTTACACCATGTACAAAACATTTAGTTGGTTCAAATTACATAATATGAAGTAGAGCACTGCGTATTCAGCTTATTTCATCACTTTAATAATTCACTAAAAGCCAACATTGACCCACTCAACTAAATGCATTTTATGAAGTTATGTGGTTTCAATAACCAAAAATATATTACCAATTTTTGTTGTAATTAATTATTTCATACAATTACATTATCGTTAACGAGTATTATTTAAAACACATTCAAATACTTTCCCATCAAACTCGATAAAAAACTATTTTACATCGTTAATTAACTTTTGATCCTATGAAATTGGGGTGATTCTCTCATCTATTTTTACATTAACTTGATTGATACGCAACGTGCAGTTTGATTGTGCCACAATTGAACATAGTACATACTTTTCGATTACGATCTGAATTTACGGTTGGACGAATTTTATATATCATGCAGCAACCCCGTAAATTTAGACAATTTAACCAATCCATTTTAAACGAGCAAATAGAACAATACAAGGGTGTTTGAAAAGCTCCTGATCCAATACAAAGATACTATTCGAATCACCAAAATATTTCTGATTTTCTATCCTTTACTGTTCAGTATGTAGACGAGCAATGTATCATAATTGTCAGTCATGTAATTTTTTTGGTAGGCCAATCTAATAGTCCAGTTGATAAATCAAAAAATACATCAGAAGCTCGCAAAAAATGTTATATGAGATTTTCCTTCAGTAACTGTAAGTGGGAGAATTAAACATCACAAAACCACAAAAATCAGTTCCGGGGGTGGTTTTTTGGGGGGATTGCGCGGCACCCCACTGATTTTTGACGTTTTGTGATGTATAATCCCTCCACTAACAGTTCTGAAGGAAAATCTCAGATAACATTTTTTGTTATGAAAATCTTTATAATTATTGAACTATAAGTGATTTTGATAAGTGAAAAGTCTTCGAGAATTTTCATCATCAAATATTTTATAATGGAGGATAAGAATAGTAAGATTGCTGTAGCTGTATTAATAATAGCAGAGGGAACTTAGAAGATCAGATTTACAGTAAATGACGCCTTGCATTTAATAGAATACATTATACTCTAACCCAAACTTGGGTATATAAAGGTGTCTGCAAGGGTGGTGGTGATAAATTTTATGAAGATTTCATTTGATTTGCTAAAGGACTTTGCAACAATTAATGACACCTGAATTTACCACTACAAAGGGTCAAGGTATAAAGGGAGTACTACGTTATAATTTTGCAAAACATGAAGAAAGGAAACCAGTAATGGTCACTAGAAAATGTCGTTTTTCCATAATAATGCACCAGCTCACACAATACCCAACTGTGATGGCCAAAGTTTATTCACTTGTTCAAATTTCTCCTCCCCTCTACTCGCCTGATATGATCCCGTCTGGGTACTTCGCTAATTTTGAGTTAAAATTGTTTGGCCAGAAAAATTTTTTGTCAAATTGAGTTTTTTATGTTGCTACTTTTCAAAAATTTAATAACCGTATATGGAGTTTAAATCGGTTAATGCAGCACCGGACTTTTCTCATGCCTGGATGAATTTTCTTACAAGATGCTGCAGTCTAAGACAAAAATAAAAGTAAATAAGAAATAATTTGTTGTTTTTAACTCTTCAAACATCTTTAAATAAATGGTTCGTATAAAAGTAAAATAACTTTCTAGATAAAATTTAATGATTATTTACAGAGAGGAAATTAAATTTATTATATTTTCCGATAATAAAAATTACATTAAAGTAGTATTGTGGTTTTAAGTATAAGAGATTCAATATTACATCGAGGCTTTAATGAGTCACTCTCTATTCGTCTTGATTTATTTATCGAATATTCAGGAGGAGTACAATTGCGGTAAATAAACATTTTGTGAAATATACTGCAAATTAAATTTATTCTGATCTAGATTGGTAGAAAGATGATCATGCAATTCTCTTCAAAGGGTTTCAATGTAAGTGTGGACAGTGGCGGACTGACAATGGTGGTGCGGTGGCGATTGCTACACTGCCCCTAGCCTAAAACATACATATTGAGAACCTTTGTGGACATGCGATATGTGCTCTGGCCGTCCCTCGGTATATATTGCTGCCACAACAGTGTTGCCTATTGGCGGACGTCTTTTAAAGCTGCGAAAAATTTTCAGCGTGGGAAAAAATGGAGTAGAGAAATGCCCCATCGTTTTTTAAAATTTTGAGTGAGGGAAAAATGTTTAGAGAAATCTTCCCATCTACCTGCCTTAATATTTACCAAAATCGCCGGAAACGCTGCGGCAACACTTAATCGCACACTCTCGGACATGTTCATGTCAGTCGTCGGATAATTACGGTTAATATTATTAGCAACTCTGCCCCACAACACCAACAAGTGTCAGTTCGCCACTGAGTGTGGATGTAACTTTGATTATGGATGATATTGTATCCATATTTGGAACTAGTAGAAATGTTACAACAGTTCTGATAGAGAATCTCGATCATGTTTCAAAGATGACTTTTGTTGATTAAACTCGCATTTACTAATTTGCCTTACTAATGCCTCACTGTTACCTACGTGGCCAATATGTAGTTAAAACTAGAGTAAACACTATACTCTTTGCAAATTTATAATTCTTCATATAATTGTTGCATACTCTTCGCAGCTTTTTGTAAATAACATTAATGGTAAATGGATATTTACCCGTGGAACGGTTAGAATAAATAAAAGCTCATTGAGGCGAGCTAAAACGCAGATTTCTGGGAAACATGAAACCATATACGTCTGGATGCAAGCGGTGCACACTGCCAGCTTCAGAAACAGAAAACTTAGAAGAAGAATAAATAAAGAGATGATGATAGATGGAAATCTAAATGAAGCATGGAAACTGAAAAGAATCTCGCAAACGCATACACTTCTCATCCGATGATAACAGATGGAAACTTAAGAGAAGATCGGAAACTTAAAAGAAGCATCTCACAATCACCTACACTTGTCCCACATTCAACCGAGCGTATGCAGCTGGTCCGGCGGTATATAAAACATCCGAGGTTTGGTTCCGGCACGGGGTTTTGCCGTCCGCTGGGCGTGTTTGACGAACGACCAAGCTGCGTGATGGAACGAACCTCCAGACTGGAGGAATATTAGGACTAACGTCCCTCGTATTTCCGCACAAGTTCTGCTATGCGTGGCGCTGCTCGCATCTCAACGTGTGTATTACTTTACTTGTGTGTGTATAAGAAAGCTTCAGCTGTCGGTCGCCTTTCTCCCTATCGAAATGTTTCAAATTAGGATTCTCTATGATCCTATTTGGAATATTAATTAAATGATTGGGATCAAATATTAAGTAGGGTATTTCGTCGATAATTAATTTTGAGCCATAAGTTAGTACCTACTTTAAAAAACATTTAATATAGACTGTTCATTGTTCATATGTGTTGAAGGTTATATCATTATGTTAGCAATTAGTTCAGTATTCTATTTTTGGAATTTTTATCAATCTCTTTCAAAAAATAGCATTGTCAAGATAAACAAATGTTTACATTAAAGTAGTTACATTTAAAAAGCTTACGAACATTTTCAATTTTTTATTTATAACACTATTTAATTAATCGTGGATAATGATGAAGAATGCAGTTACTAATTATTGTGTATTATTACAGTACAAAAATATAAACAAGCGAACCATTATACCCTTCGCCGATTTACTGTACTTTTTATATAATTGTTGCACATTCTATAGGATACTCTTCGCAGTTTTTTTTTGTAAATATTAGTTTTAGACATTTTTAGTTTAACTGCAAAACATTAAAAACAATTTCTTTTAATTAAAAAATTAATAACTTTTTTATTCATTGATAGATTTTCTTCAAAAATAGGATTCTGCCTCTAGCTAACAGTAACTTACCGTTCGATTTTCAATACAATCGGACTTTTCGTTCTTAAGTTATCGTGCTTACAAGAAACGTGACGGATGGACAGACAGGCAGATAGACACAGACAGACAGACAGAAAGACAGACGGACAGACATACGGCAGACAGACAGACGAACGGACGGACTGACATTTTGAAAGTTGTTCAGAATTCGATCACCAACAGAGTGATGTGAAAATTTTTAATCTACGTGCAATATTACCGGTTTTAGAAATGTGCCAATCGAATGCAATATACTCTTCGTTTTGTACTTACGAAGAGTATAAAAACGCACAATTTTTGTTATTGGTTTGACCGATTCGTTAAGCAATTTTCGGAAACACGTTATTTTAAAGGTTATTTATGAAAAATGTCGTTTGATCCGTCTACCAGATTATTACGACATATTAGTATGACGATTTTCACAGGTCGAGGTCGGTACTTCTTTACCTCAACAAATTTTTCATTCCATTACACATCCCAAATACTAGATAAAAATAAAAAATTCATTAAGTTAGCAAATTAATTCAGGTTGTGATAAATTTAACTATTTGGAAAATGCACAACATGTCATTCTTCAGGAACTATACTAAAATTATAATTATGATTATGCATTCCTTATTTAAATAGAGTTTTCATTGACTGCAATACTAAAATGCAATTAGAGTAATGACAATGAATTATTATTTCAATGATAGAAAAATATTTTAATTAAATAGGAGGTAATGAATGTAGGTATTTAATTTGAATAAGTTTAACTAAAATGAATCCGTAGGCAACTCCAGTATCATTTTAGTCTATTCTACCAAAACATTACTATTTTAATTAACACCGAATTTAATTTCAAAATTAAAACGATAAATAACAGTGAGAACGCAGTTTTCCAAGTGCAGGTATCCTCAAGGCCAGATCTGCATATTAAAGAAAAGCTAACTATACGAATAAAAAACGGAACATAGTAAAATGTGTAGTCCTAGTCAAACCTCCATATAACGAATAGACTGATCCATATTTTAAATAATTTGTCATAGTTAGCAAGTCAAATATATTTAAATTAATAACCTAAAATACTTTAAAAAATGCCCCGCACTAGTATTTTTAGGCGGACAGGCTTAACTAACAATTTTATCAACAGTATACCAGCAACATAGGCCTTATTCACGTTCAAAATGAAATTGGCAGCTATTTATGATAAGATACATTTTCTGCAAAGAAACTTCAGGATTTGATTGTTCCTCTTGAAGAGGTTATGTGGACGAGTTGGTGTATGATTCTCACCCATGGTGATATTTGTCATCCCCATCTTGAATGATATCCTTGATAGCCGAAATACTGATGTCATCGTGTAGCATTCGATTTAGCACATATGAGAGAGCTATTGGTGAGGGAGTTTAATCACATTCAAAATGAAACTGACAGCTATTAGACACTTATGATAAGCTACATTTTCTGCAAAGAAATTTTAGGATTCTATTTTGTTCCTCTTGAAGAGGTTGAGCGGGTAAGTTGGTGTATGGTCATCGTGTAGTATTCGATTTAGTACATACCAGAGAGCTATTTATCAGGAAATTTTTAAGATGTGAACTATTAAGAGGTCAGTATAGTTCTTTGTAATAAATCCATAGAGGTCGCCATGTTCAAAGCCAGTCAGCCAACATATCCTTTCTAAATAATTATACAGTTCTGTGTATCTTAGATTCATTTGTTCTCTTTTCACACAACACGTTTCCTTCGACTGAATTCGGAGCCAAAATGTATTCCGAATTGTACGGTTATCTTGATTCGGATTCTTTTCAGGTATTATTCATGGGAAGAAATGATCATTGGTTTCTCTTAGGGTCAAAGTAATCTGGTATGGCTTGATTTTATTTATTTTAGTCCTGAATTTTTGGAGCCATCCTTAAGTAAGCTAGGATGATAAAGAATAATATTTTTAACCATTATTGGTTAGGGTAACCCGATTATCAGCAAATGTCTTTGTTAAGATACCTACAATTATTAGGAAATCCGACGTGTAGAACAAATACGGATAGGGGAAAAGAGAGCTACCCTGAAGAACTTCTGATATAATATCATGGAAATAAGATGTTTCACTATTTATATTTATTCCAGGGATGCTAAAATTAGTAAATTATAGTGACGGAAGGGAGCGCTTTATTCTAAATAGAAATAACAAACTTTTGTTGAAAGAATCTCAATTGAATCTCTTTGCATTAAATTTTGTGGAAATGATTAACTATAAAACAATTGTTTGAAGTTTTTAAAAGAAAATGTAAAACACCAGACTTCCAGATTATAAGTTCTTAATAAGCCCTTTCTGCAAAAAGCATTGCGGCTCTGAGAGAACCCGCCATAATTAGCACGTGCGAATAATACTCATAATTATATCCTTAAACAATACGACTTTCTGGTCTGAAGCACTAATTATGAGCGGGAGCTACTTTAATTACTGCGTCTCACTATGTTAGACTCGTTAAAAACATTCATTTTACAATTTCCAGTGGTTAAAACTGCACCCTATACTGTTGCTACACCCCAATATAATAGTAAAAGGGTTGGATTTTACGTACTAAACAGAAGCTTTCATTTTAATTGTGTTATTGATGTTTTGGCAAACGGCAGTTCCGTATTCAAATTCAAGCACAATTAAAATACTGCTGTAAAATAATACAAAAATACAACAATTTGCTAACTTTGAATGAAAATGAGGACTGTTAAATAATTCAACAAGAATTTTTATATGTCGACTTTTGTTCGGTCACAATCCTAGCCCAAAAACTTCTAATGGTTTCATGACTAGTAGAGCATATTCATGGACTACTGTAAAAAAACGTAACAAACAACAAAGACCAAAAAATCAAGTTACTCATTTAGAAAATAATAGGACATTCTTTATTATTATTAACATTTTCATAAGCATCAAGAAGATGACTGCTAGTTAAGCGTTTGAAAAATGGTAGCGCGAATATCTCAAGAAATATGGGAATTATTAAAATTATGGATTCTAAGAATAAAAATTACAATTTGATACTTTTTCCACATGTGCAATTTAAATGGAGATAGGTTCGAATAATTATCTAATTTTGCAATTCTGGGGATAGTAAACTTTCCCAGAATATTTTCATGAATACCTAGTAAGAAAGAATCATTGAATGACACTAAGGACTAACTCAGTCTGTAGGTAATTTCTTCCTATACATAATATCTGCAATTTAGTTCTTTATCGATGTTTGTGTGCCTAAAAGATATAATAAGCATGTATGTGCTGCTGCCACCAGGATCCGCTAGAGATTTGACATTGACGTGAGATAAAATTTTCTTCTAAAATACCTATTATTTTGAATTTTGAACATTCTCCTTTATGAGAGTTATGGGGGTAAGAAAAAAAATCTCGAGAACGATTGAACTCACGTTGATGAAAAAAGTATATGTTATGAATTTCATTGCTACAATCCATGTTATTAAGAAGTTGCAGTTTTCTTTTAAACATAGGTCAAAAGAAATTTTCAAAATGTTGTTTATTTCTTTTATAGGATGCACCATCACCATTCTCTCCAAAGGATCTTTAAATACTCAAAATAACAAATCCGACTTTCTAAATAATCGGGGGGTACTACATAGTTTTAAAAAATGAAGATCTCGTGTGGTGTGTGCCATTTTACTTCCACATCCACGTAGTGGATTGGATAGTAATCGTAAAAGAATTTTCAAAAATTGTTTTTCTCAATACAGGTCTAGAATGTCATGAAACGTCGAGATTTTAAATTTTAGCGGAAAAACAATTTCTGTCTGTCTGTAACTTTTTCTTTCCGCACGTTTTCTCCGGAACGGTTCAAGATATTGACTTGAAATTTTGTACACGTATATATTATGACGAGATCTGGAACTGGATTGTTTTTTGAACATATCCGGTGAAGGGTTGGGGGGTAAATAAGGCTAAATAGGTGAAAATAAGTAAAGCAAGCTGGTAAGAGTATAGAAATTTGGGATTTGGTGTATATACTTGATACCAGGGCCTCAGATTTCTTTCTAATATTTTTCAATCCCTTATCCCCACCACCTCCACTCCATTATTAAAGGTATTGATAACATAAAATTGAGATATTCACTTGAAAGTTAGTACATATATGTATTGTAATGATATCTGATTGAAATTATTCCGTTGAACGGGTGGGAGGTGGTAAGTTGTGAATAGGGGAAAATAAGTAGAGCAAGCTAGATACTTCATTTTTAACGTATATGGTAAAAACCAACGCCTTAAATTTTTCTATGACATCTGCCCCAAATATTATTAAAATTCTATGATCAATAATTTTCACATATTAGAGTGCAAATATATTTTCTTTAAAGTAACTTGGATGAAAAGTCTGGATGTGGAAGTAGTGATTCGTTAGGCAGCGGTTTTTAATACTATGCACTACTTTCCAATCGTTTTGAAATTCGGGCATGTTGCAGAGTATTTAAATATGTTTTTCAGAAATCATTGGCGATGGTGCATTTAGTACACCACACAAAGAAAAATTCAACACAATATTGACATTTTTTCTGATTCGCATTTTTTTGTAGCGTTATAACTCAATTTAATATTTTCGATGTGATTTCGACTTTTCTAGCATTACGCGAATCAGTTAGAATATATCGTAACAGTCATAGCATATTTAAATGCAAAACTAAAAATTTAATTAAAATATATATTGACGTTCGAAATGTCACTTATGTCGTATCATCGAATTAAGAGAAGTATGCAGAAGTGGAAAAAAAATCAGTTATATATCAAAAGAGAAACGTTTGTTAAGTAGGATGTTCCAAATCTCAATCATTAATAATTAAAACTAAAGGATAAGGGGGGCGTGTACTATGATGGTGGTATATAGTGGAGGAACTTGAATGGTTTTATATTATGCCTGTGTAGCGGTTAAAACTATCGATGAATGTACAAAGCTTCAGCCACGTAGACTTAACACTGTGTGGGAAATAGTAATCAGAAAATTATTCATAAATATTTGGCTACCTTGCACTTTAATACCAACATAATACACAGCATACTTTATTCTGTAAGAGGATAAAAATATTAAAAGAATAAAACCCTTTTATCCCGTTTTAAAGGTTTTCCATTCCCGTAAAGCTTACCGCTGTTGGCGAGTTACAACACATTCTTGAACATCTAAAAAGCTTTAGGGAATGTTCATTAAGTCTAAGCCAGTTGCATATTTGGCGCGTTTCATAATATTGGGCGCCGCGCTCAACAAATACGATTATGATGTGATGCGACGTAATAAAATATAATTAATTCAATGCGTTACAGTACTGTTGTAAATATTTTCGAAAATTTCATTTTTTTTTTTTTTCGCAAAGAAATCATTGTAGGTATTATGGAATTAGTGCAGTTTTCAAGATCTACTACGATTATTTTTCAATGTCAAAAATAGACAAATTTGATTAGCGATTTTTTTAAATAAAATCTAACTATACCACTGGATTCAGAAACATCTCAAATGGGTAAATCCAAAATTTCATGAAAAAATATTAAATAATGACAGATTTGTGACAAAATTAATGTAGGTAATATTTTATAATAACTTTTACATGATTTTTTCTAAAAATCGAAGTAGCCCATGAAAAATAAACAATAGAAAGATTAATTACGTGGATAGTTTTAATAAATATTGTCTTTTAAACAAACTTAACCATATTTGACTTAAAAACATGTATGAACAATTGAAGGTAATAATAAATTAGATATTTAATAAACAAAATAACAACACATTACAACCTTACACTAAAACTAAAATACGATAATACAATTCATCTTAAATTTTTGTAGCCTCCACAAGGCCGCCGTTTATTTCGATGCACTTATCATATCGTTTTTTAATATTCTCTACGACATTCTGTAATTGTTGCCGGGTAACTTCTGCACAAGCTTGTCTTATTCTTGCATACAGATCTTCTCTATTACTCGGGCGAAACCTGTAAATTTTAGATTGTAATAAATCCCATAAAAAGAAGTCCATCGGTGTTAAGTCCGTGAATCGGGGTGGCCATCCAATAACGGGCTACCTCGACCTATCCATCGATTAGTAAAGTTAGCATTAAGCTATCTGGTAACCACTCTGGCATTATGGACAGGGCTGCTATCTAATTGAAAGTGTAAATTTACTCTTTCTTGTATTGAGTTCATGTAGCACATTCCAAAATTCGTTTCTTAGGAACTGTAAAAACTGCATGCTATTCATATTACCTTAAAAAAAGAAAGGACCAATGATTGTTTCATTGAGTAGCCCACACCAAACATGAACTTTTTGGGAATATTGTTTTTTACAATTATTGACCCACTCTGGGATTTCTGCAGCCCAAAACCTACAATTTTGTGACGATACCACCCCATTTGTGGTAAAAGTTGCCTCATCGCTGAATAAAGTAGTTTTCAAAAAATTTCGTTTTATTAAGATACTTTCCTTGAGACCACAAGCAAAATTCCATTCGTGTTTCATCATCACTAGGTTCCGGCGTATGTAAAAACTTGTGTTTGAATCGATTTACCTTATTGTTTTTAAGGCATCGGCGAATATTTTCTCTAGGTAAATTCAAATCTAAGCTAGCTACTCTTACACTGGCGTTTGGATTGTTGTTAATTCAAAACCGTTTGCTCGTACCTTCGTTGTACATTATCCATTCTTATAATACGCCTTGTCACAGCGCCACACTCATTAACAATTTTTTTTATTTTCGAAACGATACTTTTAGTGATGTTGGGCCTATTTGGGTGCCTATTATTAAATATCTCACATACCTCTCCCAAAGTTCTCATTATCTCCACTAAGGCGCACAAGTTCAATTTTTTCTACTACATTTAGAGTATCCATAATTTTAACTTCAAGCTAATAAACTAATACTTGATAATATTATTGATCAATTTTATAATTTCAATAACAATATACACTGAGTATATGCTTATTTTAAAGATTTGATGTCTGACTTTAAAATTTGTTTTCCATGGCACCTATTATTATACATCCTGTTCCGGTCCTTATAGAACACTAGGTAGTTGCACCTTTAGGTGTTACGTTACTAAGTTGAAAGATGAAGAGCTCCTCACCAAGCTGTCCGAATCCATACGTCCGATCCGATACTTCATTACGCATTTTTAGTGTTATGTCACGGTTGTGTTTATAAAACAGAGTGAGATTTTTCAAGATGCTAAGAATTACCCAAAGAAAGAGACAAATACAGCAGCAATTTGAAAAACTTAAAAAGGAAATGGAAGAAAAAACTAGAAAAAATATTTCGGGATGAATCTTCTAGTTCTACGAGTAAGTAATAAGTAATAAGTTTTCATTGATTAATGTATATTTAGGAGTTAAAAAGAAGAGTTTCTTAAAAAGTGCTGCATTAACATTATGAGGAAATATATAACCTGCCTCAGTACTGTATTCATGGGCGCGTTTGTTTATATGGCTCAAATGTTTCAACATAAACAGTCGATATTCGAAGGCTGTAGTGTTGGTAATGGTAAATTTCTTATGACTTAAGTTAATTTAGATTATTATGTGTATAAAACTAATAATGTCTCTTGATATATACCTATGAAATATTAGAGGTGGCCGTGTTCGCCAATCTTAAAGTTTAAACGTATATGTACAGGCTGGCCTTACTCGCCCCCTATTTGATAAGACTGACAGAAAATAAAAGGATCTTAAAGTTTAAACGTATATGTACAGGGTGGCCTTACTCGTCCCGTGTTTGATTACACTAACAGAAAAGAAGAGGATATTAAAGTTTGAATGTATATGTACAGGGTGTCCTTCCTCGTCCCCTGTTTGATAATACTGACAGAAAATAAGAGGATCTAAAGTTTAAACGTATATGTACAGGGTGTCCCTACTCGTCCCCTGTTTGATAACACTGACAGAAAATAAGAGGATTTTAGAGATTAAACGTATATGTACAGGGTGTCCTTACTCGTCCCTTGTTTGATAACACTGAAATAAAATAAGAGAATCTTAAAGTTTAAACATAGTTAGATTTTATTAAAAATATCGCTAATCAAATTTGTCCATTTTTGACATTGAAAAAAAATCATAGTAGGTCTTGAAAATTGAAATTTATCTCTAAATTTTTGTCATATAGTAGAGCTTCTGATGGCCTATCTTTTAAAAAAAGCCCCGTTAAAATCAGATAATAGAAAAAAGGCGACCATAATAGGCTAGCGGCTAAACATTTGCGTAGAAAGGGAAATGATTAAGAAATAGTCTTTTTGCAAATATCTTCAAAACTAAAAAAATTGTCAAGAACTATTAAACATCCAAATTGAGACTTATAAAATTATCTTGAGTTTGAGACCGGCTCCGTCCAATTTGGCAAAATATTGATGGGGATATAAATATATAAGGTTTGGTTTTGGCTTTTCTAGAGTCAAATTTATACGCGTGTTTTTCGTGATTAACTCAAAACTTAGATATCTCCAAAAAAAGAGATAATAACGAAGTTGAAACATAATTCAGTTCTTCATAGTTTGGCTCTTAGTTAAGGGTTGTATTCTATGAGAAAAATTGATCAAGTTATGGCTGGTCGTTAAAAAAAATATCGTATTTATGAAAATGGAAATTGCGAAATTATTTCTGTTGAGTTCTGACGATAAAAATCAATTATATAGATTTTGAAGTAATAAATAAATACGTCATTTTCCTTAAAAATAAGTTAAAATTTAAAAATAAATCAAAATTGTTTGAAAAAAGATGTGGGTTGATCGGAATCTTTGAACAAACTTTCTATTGTAAAATAAAGTTCAGTCAATCACCTTCAAATGGCACCAACCGCGTTCACTTATCTTAATTATAGCATCTTCTACAACCACTTGAATGTGGCAAAAATTATAGATAAAAACATGAAGATCTACAAAAAAGTTAATGTAGTTTATTATGCATTTCTTATTTTAATTTTAAATTTTAAATTCCCTCTACCGCGCACCGACCGGAAGTTTCATCTTCCAGTGTAATTGGGGTATGTGAAGTACATACACTAACTGTCTATGAGGACAGATATCGGTAAAACTTCTTTAAAAAAAATGTCACCCCCCCTCCATACCCGTCAACCAGATCAAAAATTTCCAGAGAGAAAAAAATTTCGTAGTTGTATGGTCTCTTCGATTACTGACTGATAGACGGTAACTTTTCGGCGTCGAATTTGCACATATTTTAAAAACTACATTTATTATATCCATGTCTACTGCCATGCGATTTTGGCTGTTCCTCTTTGTAACACATAAACTTAACTTAATTAAGGTAAAAATAATTTACGACTAATATGAATTCCACCATAAAATATACGTGCTTCATATAATTACCCTTTATTTGGATTTAGACTGCACGTAGAATAATAGGCAGAGCTTAGGTGTAAGGTGTGGGAACGTAAATCTCATATAATGGTCTCTGGAATTAATCACTGTAAATAGTTCTTCCCTGAAACTACCACACAATATAAGCTTTCAAGCTAATCATAAATTTTTGTGACTTTTATTGCTGCTTTGGCCATTTTACTGGAATATGACCTCAGCCGCTTCAGGTTAATAGTTTTAACAAGATTATTATCACTATTTGTAATGTGTCTAAAATTATTGCTAAAAAGTTTAATGATGGTCGTAGAATTTTAGCATTATTTTGATAGTCCAGTATAAATAAATAAATTTTACTAATTTTCAAATACATATAAGTACGTACGAATTTAAAAGTTTCTGAAAATATAACTAATTATTGTTGAACGAAGAAAATAGTTGCTTCCCTATACATGGTCTATATCTAACGCTGCAAGTAAAATATCATTAAAAAAGTATCCCAGTATACTCGATGACCATTATCATGCAGAGTATATGATGATTAAGATTAAGATTTAGTGTCTTTCACCTATACGTGATTTAACTTTGTTTTTAATGCAGCAATATTACATACCCAGTAGAAATTGCTAAGTAAATGTTTTTCTAACTACTAATCGAACCAATCATCAAAAAATAGTAACAAAAAAATTTAACTTATGAATATTTCATCTAGGTACCTAAGTATTTACTTGAAAGGATCATCATTTAGAATTGTAATAAATGGAGATTGTTTCTCACTAGAATGTCCTTGATCCTTGAACAAATCCGTGCATTATCCTGGCTGATATATAGATTATTGAAAGGAATTAATAACGCTGAGTGAACATAGTTGGTACAGTAATCCCGAACACATTTCATACGCTCTAGAAAATAGGATTTGCAGGGTAAAACGCCATTACGGCAGCAGACCAAGCAAACAAGCACGGAAATAAAACAAGTCTCTTGTTTAAGCTATAAAAATTTCAAATAAAATTCGATTTTGTGTGTAAGAATGGGCAAACATATACTTATCTGCCATAGGTAAGAATACTGGGTGCATCCACTTTTAGTTCTCATAAATAGTTATTCTTTCTGCTGTTTGCAAAATACTTTAAAGAATATGTTTTAATGCGATTATAAGCAAACAAATAATAATTTACTTTTAAACACCTGCATGGTTGTTTTTCATTCTAAAATTTGTTTTAGAGACACATAAATTAGAAAATATTAGGCTAATTGTAGGCTAATGTGAACGATGGCAGTAATTCCAACTTAATCGGAAGTGACATCGACTTCTTTTTACGGGTAGTAAAATTATTGAAGTAATAGTTCTTATATATTTAGTAAATTTTAAAAAATGGGAGGTACAAAACTGAGCAGTTACTTGAAGCGGCAGTAACCTACCATCAGATGTTCGGGAAAATTAATTAATTTAGTTAATAACTGAACTCGTTATCGCTGAGCTATGCGATACAGGCCTTCGTTCTACGGTTGCTCGAACATCTTCTTAACGACCTACCGTAGTAATATTATTTTTCTTTGCGGAAAATGAATGAAAAGGAGTGAAGTGTGATACATCATTGTAATCCGATCAGGTCAGCTAAGATCGTTTTGTAAGTGGACTTATACTTAAAACCTCCACTGCGACCATCAGGCCTGTTGTGGCTAAGTCCTAATTATATTTCACCCAACAAGTTCAGCATTTTGATAAAGTCGATGATTTTGTTAGATGAAAATTCGTCCAGTTCCTTTGGCATTAGTACTCCTTTGTCAAATAGTGGAAATCGGATTTTTTCTGTAGCACGACAGGTACTTAGAAGGAGCTCTGTCGTTTTAGCATTCTGTAGATATAGACAGGATTCAGCATTTTCTGCTAATCCAATTCTGCGTAGGTGATTATTTATTCTACAGTGCCCAATATATACAGGGTGATTTAGAACTTATCTGGAAAATTTTAAGGGGATATACAACGGGTCCAGATAAATCTAATAGCCCAAAGAAAAAAATTAAAAAGAAGCACTTTAAAAAAATTTAAAAATTTCACTTCTACGCTACTGTTATTCTGGTCGACTGCAATAAAAATTTGAAAACAACCGATATTGAATGAATAGTTGTGAAATGCGAAAACTTCATATAAAAGAAATCGGTAACGACAAGAATCTGGCCTAACGTAATTTATCTTTGAAGTTAGAAGTTTACTTCCAATTTTTTATTGATGATTACAAATTTTGTACATACCTGACGATACAATAACTGTTCGAAATTTTGTCCGCCGACCTATATGCATTTTTGACAATGTCGTATCCAATTTTGCCTCATGTCCATATACTCCGCGTTACTATACACATATGGCATTTTGAAAGAAACTCACTTACAGCACTAAAATACAAAAAACACCCGCTATCAACGTAATTAAATCACAAACTGACGACCTGAACGTCCTGAACCAGTTGCTACTTGCTTGATACGTATTAGTCTAGGATTCACGAAGTCTGCGCGTACAGGGGGTAGGTCAGTATTTCATCCAGTCGTCCAGCTAAGTAGCATTTAATAATAAGTACCATAACTTCAATATTTTTTTACGGTAGTTCTGTTGGGATTGCATTATATTTTTTTTCGTGGTATCGACTCTAATTTTAAGGGTGCATATCTCCTTAAATGCTTCCGGATAAGTTCTGAATCACCCTGTATAGGCCAGTTGGAATACTTGGTGGAACCCAATAAGTTTTCAGCTCCTGACTTCCAAGGATACATATCTTTCATTCCTTTGACCAGCTCTGGTAGTTCCTTCCGGTACTGAGGTATCTATCTAGATGCCGCACCATCTCTGGTCAAGTTGTCCGCAAATTCATTGTCTTCCATATCATAGTGGCCAGGTAGCCAGATCAGAGTCAATTTGTGGTTTCTGCCCAGTTGGGTTAGAGTTTTCTGGCAATTACAAACTCGTTTAGAATTACAGGATCAACCGCTGTAAGAGTTGCTTGGCTATCCGAAAAGTGTGTATCCAGATACACACTTTTCGGATCCCAGGATCCGACTTCTCCAGCTTCCAAAGATACAGTTCAATGGCAATAGATTTCTGCCTGAATAGTCGTGTTATCGTCCAGGTATTCTTACCATTATTTTTGCCTCTGAATTGCGACTGTATACTCCAATTTTAGTTCCTTCAGGGATTTTGGGGCTGTCTGTAAATCAGCAGCTATTTGCTATGTGTAAGTTAATTTGGTTACGATCCCATTCATTCTTTAAATGGTACAGAACCTTAAAGGGCAGCTCGTGGTGCATCATGGTAGGTACCATAAGTCTGTGGTACCATATCTGAAGGCATTTCTAGGATTCATGACAGTCTATATCGTTTAACAGCCCTTGTGCTTTAGGATGTTAGCCTATGGCAGGTTTATCACCAAAATCAGAATAATACCTACTTCCGAAAAGTACGATAAAAAATGAATATTATGTTAAAACATAAGTATATATGCCAAGAGGCATTACATGTTATCCGATCTGCATATTTTTTGCTTCTTATTATTAAAATTCATATATGGAACTTGGTTCAGTTCGAGGTGCAATTCGAAAATCTGAACCCAGCGGTATAGTAAGTGATACAGTTTGTCTCATGACTTGATTCGACAATTTAGATGTGGTTTGAACCGTATTGATATTGTTCATGATCGCGGCTAGATTCGGCTACAGATTTAGTTTGATAATCTAAACCAATCTTTATTCTTTCTCTTTGTAGAGTTATCGGATATATTTTGTAACAATTCATGTTGTTATTCCAGAAAACAAGGAATAATTTAAAGTTGAAAATTACTAAATAAATTTTATTTTCAAATCATAAAAATATTGCTGATGCTTTTTATGTGTGGAACAGTGTACTATATAAAATATTACTAATTACAGTCAGGGTAATATATTTACATGACAAACGACCGTATAATATATTTTTAATTATTCCAATGTAATATATCTTTTCGACAATAAAAGAAGTAACATTGTAGCAGACGGTACCGGGACATTTGGAAATTTTATAATGTACGATAATTATAAAAAGCCCCTTTTAAGTTTGTTTAGAGTGAAATCATATGTGACATAAAATCTCCCTGATGAAGCAACACGACACGATTTCCGTTATCATTGTTACTGGCTTTGTTGTTTATTAAGGACTAATGAACCAGTGCAAAATATTTTTCTGAGAGGGTGACCCTTAGGCATTTTTTCCTTATATATGAACTTGTTTTTAAATAATGCTTGAATATGGGTTTTCATATGTATATTACGAACAGTTACGGTAGCTACATCAAGAAAAAACCGCTAGACATCAAAGGAAAAATTAAATTCACTTTTTACTACTCAGGGCATATTTCTTATTTAATATAATCAATATACTTACTGTAAAATCTGCAAACTTCAGTCATGAGTTTATTGAATTGTTTTCCAAGGAAACTAACTGCAACTTACCTGGAAATAAAATATAAATTTAAAAATTTTATCAAACGGAATTTGTTTAATATTGTGTATTTAAGCATTAACATTTTCTGTTTTACGATTGTTCCATAATAAATAAATAAATAAATAAATATACTATGTTCTGTCTCAATTATATTTTAATTGCTTCCTAATTTTCTGTGATGATATCCTCAAATCATTCTTTAAATTACACTCATACCCTATTTTAATCCCATTATTTATTGTAGTATATGGCTGTGGTTTAAATTCATGACATGTGTAAAATAGCATTGAAGAACACTACTTATTGAAAATGGATTATATACAGGGTGACCACCACAGGCATGTAAACTGTCATGATTTACATAGCCTATGTTTCATCACAATGTTGTGAAAAATTTTAATAGATAGATTTTTGAAGTACACAAAAATACAAAGATGCATGACATATCGCATTTGCAATATACAGTGTGTCAGTTTTGAATAATCTTTAAGTAGATGAGGCAACGTATCAATTTTACTTTAAAAGATTAAATTTAGTAAGATTAACCACCCACTAAGAAGGGGGTACAGCATCAGCTTGAGAGTTACGGATTTAATGAAGTTCTTAAGAATAAATGATTATTTATAGCGTTTTTTACAATTTAAAAATTATTTTGTTATGAATTTAAGTGTCGTCGTGAATAGACGTGTTTTTTAAGATGCTCTCTGAAAAGCGGTAAAAAAAAGTGGTAGAAATCCCGTTAAAGTCGAAAAAATTTCACCCACCAGTAGATTAAGAAATTCTGCTTGAAATGAAGCGCCTCAATAGAAAAACAGAGTTCATATGGAATTAATAATTACAAGATTTTCTAATAATATTAAATCAAATAAAGCAAACAAGCTCAAGTGAAGTGCAGTGTCCCTACCTACGTACACCCTAATATGACCCAAGTGGTTCAATGTCAATATTAACTCAACCAAAGAAAGAAGAGGAAAGGAAATAAAATAAAACCGCAATCACAGGATGCTGCAAAAAGACAGATAAGCTCTAAATTTATTTATTTTTATTAATTGATATTATTCTATTCCATCTTTCTATCTGATCTTTACCATCTTCATTTTTATCAGCTCGATTTATTGATTCAAAACATAATATTTTATTATTAATTTGGAAGACGGAAACCGATTGTCTTAAAGAAGCGGCAATTGAAAAGATATTAAACATAAAATATAGGTAATAAACATAATATATGGTGATGAAATGGAAAACTGCCCAAAATTGAAACCGATTGTTTCAAGGAAACGACATACAGGGTGAGCAAACTATCCCTTCGGACCTTTTTGCTCATAACGCGCAAAAATGATAATAATGGCGATAATAATAATAATGCTACCGCGAGATAGGGCTTTCCCCAGCAACTCCACCGTAGATGGATATTTACTTGTGGAGCGGTTAATAAATAAAAAAAAGAAAGGAAAAAAAGGGAAAAAATACAGAAATAAAATAAAAAATAAAAGCTGCTAGGTTCAGAGACACAAGAAGCAGAAAATTTAGAAGAAGGAAAATAAGGAGATGACGATAGATGGAAACTTAAAAGAAGCATGGAAACTGAAAAGAAGCATCTCGTAAACAACTGCACCACACCCCAGCCGATGATGACAAATTGAAACTTAATAGAAGCATGGAAACTTAAAAGAAGCATCTCTCAGACACCTACACTTCCCATCCTATATTCCCACCCCATACGTCATGCGGCTCTCGCTGCTGACAACAAGCATGTCCAATATCCAACCAGGCGTATGCAGCTGGTCCGGCGGTATATAAAACATCCGAGATTTGGTTCCGGCACACGGTTTGGCCGTCCGTTGGGCGTATTCGTCGGACGACCAGGCTGCGTGTTGGAACGAACCTCCATGGATGCACGGAATTGGTAGCAATGCCCACCATACGCTGGAAAATTAATCAATCAATCTATCAATTAACCACCCACTAAGAAGGGATGTTTTAAGAGGGTTAATTGGGGGATAACTATTTTTGTTCTAAACTGTTTCAGCTACAATGTTGAAATTTGATAGAGGTGTTGATAGACTCTTACTAATGGGATGTTCTCCAAATTAAGCTCTGAGAGGTTATTATGGGAGTTAATATGGGAGTTAGAATTTTAAAATCTGTAGATTTGTAGATCTGTAGAGAGTGATGGATAAGATCTTAATTATGTCGTGAAAAACTCGAGCGAGCACTGCAGAATGTGGGAGTGGGCGGTGTGCGATGTTGTCGTTGTCGCGCGACTTGAACGTGATAATTTTCCAACTATGTATGTGACTAAAAATTATGATACTTTTGTTCAGCGAATTAGTTTATATATTAGGAAATGGTCAATGTTAGTTTCAAGCCATTGTGTCACTTAGGGTCTTTATAAATGCCTATCTATCTACCTATATTCGTAGTATATGGCTGCGGCTGTAAGGCCATTCGCACAAAATCAATGTTTTAGATTAGAAAGTCTATGAGGTCCATAAGTAATACTAATAATAACAACTTTAATCGTACTAAATTTATTTCTGACTAAATTAAATAACTTATGATATATACGTATATATGCATAGATTCAAATAAATATGATTTTTTTCAACATTTCGTTTTTCTCTTTTGTTTTCTTTCTTTTCTCTCGATTTATAAATATCTAAACCTCAAAATATCATATCTTGGCTCCTATTTGCCACAGACAAAACTGTTTTTTTATGTACTTCGTGTAAATTATTTTTTTGGGCGGAATATTGATGAGTAAAATACATTAATTTAAAAAAAAATAAACAATTTACTTTATAACAGATAGTAAAATGTTAAAATTTAAAGCTTGTCTAATGAGTTAATATTGAGGAGTGGAGTACCTCAAGGTACTATTTTCCACATTATTCGCTCTTGATATCTCAAAATGCTTTTCAAAGTATAGACTTCACCTTCATATTGATGACACACACATTTATGCGTTAGCTAATATTAGTGAGTGGATATAGCTATAAGCGAATCTCTTGTAGAACTAAACAATTTTTCTGCGGGGTGCTAAGAAAATAAATTAAAACTAAACCCCAGCAACTCATAGGAGATGACATGAACCAGAAACAAAATCATTACTAATTAAAACAACTATGTCTTCTAAAATAGAGTATTATAGCTCTGACTAATTACAATCATCCGGCTGATTATATTAAACAAATATTGCGAAGACCACAGAACACCTGCGCCCGTTTTGTTTGTTCTGTTTCAATTAGCGAAAATATCTAGAGAATCTATGTAAAATCTATGTCTTTCAACGTGTGACTTATTTACATTCATTATTTTTATACAAAGTGACAGAATCAAAGTGCCTTGATCTGTACAACATCCTAACATTAAGGTTCAATATGTATTGTATATATCCGCAATGACTACCACGCAATACCCCATCAGCACAATACAAAGAAATTTCAAGCTCATTTTATACACAGCCCTAAATAATTCATTTTTTATCAAATGTCCTAAGTCAACACTTTGCAGATTAAAATTGCAGTCGAACTCTATTTCTTTGTAAATTTAGTTTGCTATTAATTAATCCAATAAGTTCTCCTCTTTCAATGCACATATGTATGTGATATGTATTCAGAGATATTGATGTTTAGTTGTAAGTGGACTAGATTTACTGTACTTTTATATAATTGTTGCACATTCCATAGGATACTCTTCGCAGTTTTTTTCTAAATAATATTGGTTATAGACATTTTTGATTAATTACAAAACAAAAATACATAAATTTATAGAAAGAAAATATTTTTTTATTTATTGATCAATTTTGTTAAAAAACAATAGGGTTCTTCCAATAGTTAATATTAACAACTGTACAAATTTCTTTCATTTTCTTAAGTTGTCGTGTTTACAAGAAATATGGCGGATGGACAGGCAGACGAACAGACAGACATACGGACGGACATTTTAAGAGTTGTTCAGAATTCGATCACCAACACAGTGATATGAAATTTTTTCTACGGGCGTTATTACCGGTTTTAGATATGTGCCGATCAAGTGCAATATACTCTCCGTTCTGTATTTACGAAGAGTATAATAATGATATTCTAGTTATATTGTACGAAGGATGAAAGAATATCTATACTGGACTCCTTTCAATTATTTCAACTTTCAATCATCCGCAATAAACAATTTTATTAGTATCATTATTAAATATATTTTTTGTTTAATCGTGGTGTAATATATTTGTTTTATTTTCTTTTATTCTAACAAGAGACGAAAAATTCTATTATTAATTTGGACTCCCTTTAAGGTACTAGTTATCTTTTATGCAACGTCTAGTAATTTTAGCTAAATCAGAGACAATGGCTAATAAAATGGTCTAATTAGTTGCAAAGTCCCCGATTATTGCATGAAGACAGGTTCTAGAAGAAAAAAACAGAGATGATCGCTCATAACCTCGACTATCCCCTGTATATTTTAATGTTTTTCGTTTACTAAATAATATTGGGGCAAATAAACTCTCATTTGAGACTGCAACAACGTTTTCTTTTCCGTTCTGGTCCAGGGGTCATAATTAAAATTACATAACCACAAATAACACGCACTATACGGGCGTTAATAAATTCTCCCCTAACAGTCACATAAATTTTAAGGCAACAGTTTATTTCGCGAAAAAATTTACCAATAAATTAGAATGAAATATGGACTGTGAGTGAAAGAAATTAATTTATATTCCATAATCATCCCTTTCCGGTAATAAATTAAAATGAAGTTCATTAGTGCAATTTCGAATATTAATATTTTTCGTTATTGTGTGAATTGTTTGTTGAACATTGTTTAGTAATTTAGGAAAGTATTTGTTTTAGAAATAAATTTATTCGTGAAGCATTAAAACAATTATTTTCCAATTATCACTGCAATCAACTCGTATTTGAAGTGATAACCAATATATTGAATTCTATTCGGTAATATTTTACAAAATAGTCGCGCCACCTGAAATTTTATTTATGAATAAATTAATTGAATAAAACATGTTTTAAATATTTATATATTCAATTATTTTTATATGTACATGTAGTTTGATACGTGATTTTATTTATTTTGTTAAGTGGCGAAATATGAGACAATCATTTTGTACAGGGTGGTCGGCCATATCTCAGAAACCAATTATCGCACAAGTTTAGGGAAAATATTACCTGAAGTAAAGTGACCCTAAAAAATCGCTAGAAAATATTTCCGAGTTTCTAAAATGGCCGCTAGAGGGTGTACAGTCATAACCGAATAGGAAATTAGGGTTTTCACTGTATTTTGCTCAATTAAGTGGCATTGAAAATATAAGTATCATAATCCTAAGACATTTTCGAATCTTTTTAGTTCTCAATTTTTTTTGTACCCTAAAGAATAAAGTGGTGGGGAGATGCCGAAAAAAATTTTTTTTTAAATGTCGATTACTTCGATTAGGCTTAACGGAATTTAACAAACTTGGTCTCATTACAAACTTCTTTTCCTATTCTATCCAGGGTGCTTTACGCTGTTTTCATTTTATTATAACCGTCGCTTCTAGAAGGAGTTATTTGACATGTCAAAAAATATCTCACTTTTTCTAAAAAAAAATAAATGTAACGGTATGTTTATTTTTACATGGTAAAAATAGAGAATGAAAGCTTCAGATGTCAGTGAAAACCGCAACTCGACAACTTTTAGAAAGCAAAGTTGAAAATATTGTCCGATCTTGCCTACGGAATTTGCAAAAGTAGCTGTTGAAAACAAGTAAGCTGTGAAAATGACACAATGAAGAAACAACATGTATCAAACATATTCAGTAGAATACATATTACATAATATAAAAATTAGTAATGAATAACAACAAATCTAATAGTAATAACAATAAACAATGCAACAAATCAAACGTCCAAGAAAGTAAACGCAAGAACATATTATATCGTCGTATTATCGTCATAATATGCGTTATTGGCCGGAGACGAATCCGCACTGGATACGAGACGTCCAATATCAGGATCGTTGGTCTATAAATGTGTGGTGTGGAATCCTAGGTGGATAAATAATTGGGCCTTTTATTTTCAATGAAACTCTTAATGGAGAACGTTATCAAAGAAACGAATTGCTACTTATATTAGACGACATACCTCTACCAATTCGTCGTGATATCTTTTTCAACACGATGGGTGCCTGGTGCATTTCTTTTTGAATGTTCAGGATTTCTTAGACCAGACATATCCTGACAGGTGGATAGGACGTGGAAGTCTATTGCATTGGCCAGCCAGGTCCTCAGACTTGAATTGTCTAGAGTTTTATTTGTGGGGGCGTTTTTTCCACCAAACCCACTACAAGATTAGAACGAAAGAATAAGAAATGCCATTCAAAGTATTTCTATGGCAGCAGTAGAGACTTCTGTTCAATCCACTCGTCAGATAATGAATTCTTGTATTGAAAATGACGGACATTTTGAACATCTAGGGCACCACTAGTTACATTCTAAATCTTTTAATGTTTGTAATGTACTCTTGCGTTTACTTTTTTGAACGTTTGATTTGTTACATTGTTTATTGTTATTACCATTAGATTTGTTGCCATTGTTATTAATTTCTAATTGTTATATTATGTAATATTAATATTCTAGTGAATATGTTTGATATATTTTGTTTCTTCACTGTGTCATTTTCACAGCTTACTTGTTTTCAACAGCTACTTTTGCAAATTCCGTTGGCAAGATCGGACAATAATTCATAATTTCAACTTTGTTTGCTAACATCTACTGTTAGAAAAAAGTTATCGAGTTGCGGTTTTCACTGACATCTCCATTTATTTTATTTTTATTTTAGAAAAAGTGAGATATTCGTTGACATGTCAAATAACGCCCTCTAGCTGCGACGGCAATAATATAATGGAAACAGCGTAAAGCGCCCTCGAAAGACTAAGAAAAGCACTGTGTAATGAGGCCAAGTTTGGTAAATTCCGTTAAGGCTAATCAGAGTAATCGACATTGAAAAACATGTTCTTTTGGCATCTTCCCACCACTTTATTCTTGAATAAGTAAAAATATTCGACATTGTCCTTGAATTCCGATGCATATGTTTTCAATGCCACTTAATTGAGCAGAATATAGAGAAAACCCTAATTTTCTATTCGGTCATGGCCGATGCGCCCCCTAGCGGACATTTTAGAAACTCGAAAATATTTTTCAGCGATTTTTCAGGGTCACTTTAGTCTAGGTAATTTTTTCCCTAAACTTGTGAGATGATTGGTTTCTGAGATATGGCCTGCCTTAATTCTCAGTTGCCCACCCTGTACAATGGAAATTATATATTACATTCCATTTAAAAATGCATTTAAAGTTTGTTCAACTTCACATTGTAAAAGCCCTATAGTAGTCTACATAAACATATAACTTTCTCTTGTCCTTTCAATAGCTTGCAAATTTAGCATTTCCCCTCTAGTATGGCGTCATTTAACAAAGCCTGCTTGACCACGAAGTATTTGCCTAGACAAATAGATTGTGCTGAAATATAAATTGAATGAATATGTAGAATTATTACTAAATTATCAAAATTTATATTTTCTTTCATTTCGTTGTCACATACTCTGCGATTTATGCACTATTTTAGTAGATCCTTCTTTGCTGCATGGTAGGTCTTGAGAGTATTATGTAATCTATTTTTGTTAACAGTACGGCTTCAACCGAGTTTATTTCCTATCAGATTTTTTGTGACATCAACCCAACGTGTTGAAGGGCATCCACTTTGTATCTAGTCGCCTGGTTTTTGTGCACTATTATAATTATTATTGTTCTATATTCTTCACTCCCCAGTTGACGTGATAAAAAATAATAGGGTTCAGAAGAGTACAATGCTGAGAGTTGCTTTGTAAGACGTAGGTATTTTTTTGAGAAACTAGCTCTGATGGGCGATCTATGTCTCTGAGTTGCAAAGAAAAATGGAGAAAAAAGCGTTAGGAAGTTTGTCTTCCTCAGTTTCTTCGTAACCAAATTTTGCTTGAGATTTTACTTGCTGATGTTGGTAACTATATTCTTAATCGAATTTCATATCCACAGTTGTTGATATTGATCACAAGGGCTCCAACTTGCTTATTACCTCACACTCACCTATTTGATATTATTACAAAAAAACCGCTGCCTAAGGAATCACTACTTCCACATCCAGATTATTCGTCCAAGTCACTTTAAAGGAAACATCTTGACTATATTTGCACTCTAGTATGTGGAAATTATTGGTCATAGAATTTTAATAATATTTGGGGTAGATGTCATAGAAAAGTTTGAGGAGTTGGTTTCTACCATATACGTTAAAAATGAAGTTTCTAGTTCACAGTACTTATTTTCCACTATTTACAACCTACCACCTCAATGGAGTCATCTCAATCAGATGTCACTACAATACATACGTGAACAGTTACTAACTTTCAAGTGAATATCTCAATTTGATGTTATCAATCCCATTAATAATGAAGCGGAGATGGTAGAGTTTGAAAAATATTAGAAAGAAATCTGAGGCCTTGGTTTCTAGTATATACACCGAATCCCAAATTTCTGTAGTCTTACCAGCTTGCTTTACTTATTTTCCCCTATTTGCCCCTATTTAACCCCCAACCCTTCAACGGCATCATCTCAAATTATGATCTAGTTTCAGACGTCGTTATAATACATACGTGTACCAAATTTCAAATGAATATCTCAATTTTATTTTATCAACCCTTTTCATATTGGAGTAGGGGTGGTTGGGTTGAAAAATATTATAAGAAAATCTGACGCTGTGGCTTCTAGTACATACAACGAATTTCAAGTTTCTGTAGTCTTACCAACGTTTTACTTATATTCCTCTATTTACCCCAAATTAACCCCCAACCCTTCAACGGAATCATCTCAAAATATATACTAATTCCAGACGTCGTTATAATACATACGTGTACGAAATTTCAAATAAATATCTCAACTTTATTTTGTCAACCCCATTAATGGGATAGGGGTGGTGCGGGGGTTGAAAAATATTATAAAAAAATCTGAGGCCTTAACTTCTTGTACATACACCGAATTTCAAGTTTCTGTACTCATACCAGCTTGCTTTACTTATTTCCCCCTATTGACCCCTAAATAACCCCCAACCCTTCAACGGAATCATCTCAAAGTATAATCTAGTTCCAGATGTCGTTATAATTCATACGTGTACCAAATTTCAAATGAATATCTCGATTTTATTTTATCAACCCTTTTAATAATGAAGTAGGGGTGGTGGGGGTTGAAAAATATTATAAATAATCTGAGACCTTGGCTTCTGGTACATACACCGAATTTCAAGTTTCTGTAGTCTTACCAGCTTGCTTTACTTATTTTCCCCTATTTACCCCTATTTAACCCCCAACCCTTCAACGGAATTATCTCAAAATTTAATCTAGTTCCAGATGTCGTTATAATACATACGTGTAGAAAATTTCAAATGAATATCTCAATTTTATTTTACCAACCCTTTTCAAATTGGAATAGGGGTGGTGGGGGTTGAAAAATATTATTAAAAAATCTGACGCTTTGGCTTCTAGTACATACACCGAATTTCAAGTTTCTGTACTCTTACCAACTTGTTTTACTTATATTCCTCTATTTACTCCAAATTAACCCCCAACCCTTCAACGGAATCATCCCAAAATATAATCTAATTCTAGACATCGTTATAATACATACGTGTACGAAATTTCAAATGAATATCTCAACTTTATTTTATCAACCCCATTAATGGGGTAGGGGTGGTGGGGGGTTGAAAAATATTATAAAAAAATCTGAGGCCTTAACTTCTAGTACATACATCGAATATCAAGTTTCTGTACTCTTACAACCTTGCTTTACTTATTTCCCCCTATTTACCCCTATTTAACCCCCAACCCTTCACCGGATTTCCTCAAAAAACAATCCAGTTCCAGATCTCGTTATAATATATACGTGTACAAAATGTCAGGTCAATATCTTAAACCGTTCCGGAGAAAGCGTGCGGACAAAAAAAGTTACAGACACACCGACAGACCGACAGACAGACAGAAAAATTTTTTTCGCTCAAATTTAAAATCTCGACGTTTCATGACATTCTAAACCTATTTCACGAATAAAAATTTTTGAAATTTTTTTTGCGATTACTATACTTCCAATCCACTACGTGGATGTGGAAGTACTATACTTCCAATCCACTACGTGGATGTGGAAGTAATATGGGGTATTTTATAATGGACTTCATTCACACAATTCTTGTTGACATATGCTAAATTAACATTCTGATAATTACAAAAAGTTTATTAATACTACCTCTGAGTTGAATATAACCTAAATATGGGTATAAAGTTTCTTCCAACACAGTACCGTTTTCATAATACAATTATTTCTCTACATATTTCATGTGCGTAAGTTGCATGTAGACAAATTTTTAAATGAAAATTTTGTTGAAAATTGTTTCGGGCTCGTATAGCTGGAATATTTGTATTTCAACGAGTTATAGTATTGTATATTTCAATAAACTCATTAAAATAAGTTTTTTGAAATAATAATATTAATAATAATGATTTTTATTGACTGTCAATTAAAGGGTAATTGAAAAATTTTTACGGAAAACACCTACTGCCTAAGTCATAGAATTATTTTACAATAAAGTAGGTATTTTCTCTGTTTCCGTTTAAATACAGGAGGAGGGGACTTTAAAGTGCCGGGAATATTATTATATTTTTTATTTATCTAGTACACTACCGACCCTTTAAATATTTATGTATTATTTTATGCCGTGTTTAAAAAAATGTTTCCCTATCCGACTTTTTGGGCACCAGGATAAATCTTTGGAAATACAGGATGCTAGATAAAGAGAAACGGAGCCCTATGGTTTATAATGGAGTTCATCAAACCACTTCTTGGGAATAACTCTATAATACAAATTATATTTCAGCCTCGCCTCGTAAATAAGGATGGTGTAGTAACTCCGCTTGTCGTCAAATCTCACACAGTTCAAAGATAAAATAAATATTTATGTTAGGCCCATATATCGATACCTCTCGGTGTGTACCCTCCACATATGTATTCATTCTTTGTTTGTGTGTCAAGTCATTCACATAGTGTTACGGTGACTTTAATTTACAAAAAATGCCTAAAATAAAGGGGAAACGTCGCAGTTATACCAGAGATAGGGACTAGAAAAAATTAAGAAAACTAGTGGAAGATATTGATAATAGACTGAGAAATATGGAAATCGTAAACGTTCTCGACGACTCCGTTCATCCTCGTCTTCATTGTCCGAGTCGCCGTTAAGTGTTGGGTCTAACAGGTGTTCCCCTACTCCGAGTTCTACGAACGGATCTAGTGAGAGTGACTGTGATTTACCGTCACAAAATATTTGTAAAAACCAGGACGGTTTTGTACCTGCTGGTAAGTCTTATTAAATTAATTTTCAAGACAGTAAACATTTAGTTAAGGACATTAGATTGGTAAAAACACTTAAATTGTATGCATAGGGCATTGAGCACCTATCTTTTTCTAGGCATACTTGGGGTAATGAGTCCCCTGACATTTATAATGCAGATATACAGTGTGATATTTTTAGTCTGGTATCGATGAGTATACCAGACTCTTATCTAAAACGATGCAGATGAAGTATCGCTAAATAGTCAGGTATCGATGAGTATACCAGAGCTTTTATCAAAAACGATGCAGATGAAGTATCGTTAAATAGTTAGGTATCGATGAGTATACCTGAACCCCAACTATAATAATGCAAAAGACACATTGTTAAATGATATTGCGTGGGTTTGATGAAAATCCACGGGGGAAAAACATAGTCCGGTATCGATGAGTATACCGGGCTTTCATTAAAAATTAATTTAAAAAATGTTGCTGAAACATTTTTCCTGCTTTTAGTTTTCATTTATTTATTTATTTACTTATTTTGTCTCACACTACTTTGAGTAATGATGTTTTCTCTTTCGTCTTTTCAGACGAAATGGAGATTCACCAAGGTGAACCTCCTTCAGATCAATCAACAAGTAAAGACCAATCTAATGTTCTCAACGATGATATTATTGCAATTCTGGGTCAGCAAGAGGGAAACTCTAAACATTGGGGCCCCCGAACATTTTAGCTTCGAGGCTGTCGGATGAAGACAGAAGGAAAATTATTACTAAAAACCCTCCTCCTGAGAACTTTAAGGTTATGGCAGCCCCACAGCTTAACCCAATGATAGGAAAAAGCTGTGTCAAGAGAAGTCCAGCTGCGATTGGACACATTTTCAGTTTAGTTTTGACAGCAGAAGGGGGAGGGAATAGGCAATATATAGCATTGCTCAATGATGCAAGCAGGTGGTTAGCTGATGTTTTTCATTCACAAACCGTTACTCGTCGGGATTTACTTGCAGTGAATCTAAATAAAGACTTCCAGGGAGCTAATAAAGAGATTCCCGTGGACTCATTTCTATTCGGTGAGAATTTGGAAGACCGCCTTAAAGTTTCTAGAAAAACAATCAAACTAATTCAAACCAAGGCAATACAAAAAACCTCGGCTTTAAACTCCAAAGCTTCCCCTCGACATCAGCACAGGAAACGACGGGAGGGAAGCCAATTTTACCAAGCAGTGCCCATGTACAGGTAGTACAAATACAACAATAACGGGAAAAAGACATATCGTCGTCAACAGCCGAGTCAGCAGTGAAGGTGGCTAATGCTGGTAGGCTAAGTGCATTTATAATATATATGGTCTGATTTTTGTCAGGACAAGTTGGTTCTAAGCAGGGGATTAAAATACCTTTTATTAGCTATCCAGAGAAATGTACATTCAAGAATACTTCTTGGTCACACAAGGAAAAGACAGACATACAAGCTTGTGTTAATAAACTTATATCAGATCGTGTTATTAGCATAGTGAAGTCACGTGATAAACAATTCATTTCTAATATATTTATTAGACTAAAAAGTAACGGCTCAAATCGTCTCATTTTGAATCTTAAGAATGTTAACCAATATATAATTTGTAATCATTTTAAAATGGAAGATCATCGTACTATAGCAAAATTGATGAGAAAAAACTGCTTCAAGTGTACATTTCATTTAATGGAAGCTTATTTCCTACCATCATTTCACAAAAAACATAGGAAATGCTTAAGATTTAAATTCGATGGGAAAATATATGAATATAACTATTTGCCATTATGCCTAAATATTGGTCCGTTAATTTTCACTAAGTTAATGGAACCCGTCATAAGTTTTCTTAGAAAGAAGGGTTTCTTGTCAGTTTTATACTTAGACGATATTCTTTTATTTGAGGCCACATACACGAAATGTTTAGCTAATGTTACAGAAAGTATTAATCTCCTGACCACTCTGGGGTTTCTGCCAAATTACGAGAAGAGTAAATTAGTTCCTACTCAAACAATTGAATATCACGGTTTTATTTATAATTCTGTAGACATGTCTGTCAGTGTCCCAGCAGCGAAAATTTCTGTAACAGTACAGTTAGTTCAAAAGTTTTCATTAATAAAAAGCTGCTCTATTAGAGATTTCGCCATGTTTTTGGGTAAATTTATTTTTCTTTGCCCTTTTATAAAATATGGTTGGCTTTACACTAAAGCATTCGAACGAGAAAAGTTTCTGGCACTACATAGCTCAAACGATAACTATGATGCAAAAATGAATCTATCTTCACTGCTCTCTAACGATTTCCAGTAGTGGATTCGCAATTTGGGTCATGCAAAAAATTGTATCCGGATTGACAAATTTGAGCTAGAAATTTTCACGGACTCATCGGAGACGGGATGGGGTATTAGCTGCTTGGGAAACAAGTCTCATGGGTTGTAAATCAGAAGTCTTTTAGCTGTTTTCTTTGGATTAAAATGTTTTGCAGCAAATTGATCACATTGCAATATTCTATGTCGGGTGGACAACACAACAGTTTTACCCTATATTAATAAGATGGGCAGCGTACAATACCCCAATCTAAACAGTCTCTCACGAACCATATCGCAATGGTGCGAAGAAATAAATCTGTTTCTTCACGCTTCTTACATTAAATCACCAGATAATAAGGAAGCTGATGCTGAATCTCGCAATTTGGAAATGGAAACCGAATGACTCTTAGATACATTAGCATTTACTAAAATTATTTCTCAGTTTGGCCAACCTGATACTGACTTGTTTACTTGTAGAAGTAATACGAAAGGGAAAAAACTTTGTTTCATGGTTGAGAGATTCGGACAGTTTTGCAATCGACGCTTTCACATTAAACTGGGAATAAATTTTACTTTTATGCATTTCCGCCTTTTCCTCTAATTTTAAGAGTGCTAAATAAAATAATTTCTGACAGTGCTAGAGGCATCCTCGTTGTTCTTCTCTGGTTTTCTCAACCATGGTACCCGGTTTTTTCGTCCCTGTTAGAAGGTAAACCTATTATTTTAAAACCTAACAAGAACTTGTTGTCCTTCAACAGGGTGTCACATCCACTTTGGAGGAATTGTACCATCCAAGCACTGAAACTAAGAGATGTACCCAACGAATCTCTAAATATATGCCTTGCATCAATTACAGATGCTATTATTAATCAATATAACGTTGGTTTGCGGCTCTGGTGGAAGTAATGCAACCGTATAACCGTACATGCGTTTACTCCATCAGTGCCATCGGTGCTCAGATTCTTTACTATACAGTTTAACTGTTCTTTGAACACCTTAATTGCATACAGGTCTGCACTTTCGCAAATACTAGGCTCAAATCTAAGTGAAGATTTTCAAAGGGTTGTGTTGTTTGAGACCTCCCTTACCCAAGTACAATAAAATTTGGGATCCTACTGTAGTTCTAAATTATATAAAGAACATATCAGCTCAGACCAATTCACTAGAAGAGTAAACATATAAAACTGCTATGCTTCTAGCTTTCACCACGGGTCAGCGAGTTCAGACTTTAGCATGTATTGAACAAAACAATATCAAAAGGTTTTTGGGTAGGCTAGAGATTCAAATTACTAAAAGAATTAAAACCTCAAATAGCAGTAAGATCCAACTCACTCTTATCTTGCCTTTTTTTCACTGATGATGTGAATATATGTCCAGCCAAAACGTTGCTCTTATATTTAGAACAAACTAAGGCTATCTGGGGATCTAATAATAATTTCTTTATAACATTTAAAAAGCCACATCGAGCGGCTTCTCCTCAAACTATTATCAGATGGCTAAGAACCATGCTAAAAAAGAGTGAGTTGAACATTAACTGGTTTAGTGCGCATAGCACTCGGCACGCATCTACATCTGCTGCCGCAAGGAAGGGAATTAGTTACGATAGTATCCGTTTTGCAGCGGCTGGACAGAAAAGTCGAAAATGTTTGCAATGTTTTATAACAAGCCTTTGGTTCCCAATGTAACTAATTTTGCAAATGCAGTACTCTGTTGTACTTAGTATATATTTCATGTATATGGTTGTATTAAAAACTTTTTTGCTTTCTAAAACTGTTGCAACTTGCTTTAAATAACTACACCATCCTTATTTACGAGGCGAGGCTGAAATATAATTATTGTAAGATTAAACGAACTTACCTGAGTGAAGTTTAATCGTAATTATATGAAGCCTCGCCGAAGTAAATAAGGTCCCACCCTATGCCCTCCCTATAAATCGTTGCAACAATACTTTAAACAGGAATGAATACATATGTGGAGGGTACACACCGAGAGGTATCGATATATGGGCCTAACATAAATATTTATTTTATCTTTGAACTGTGTGAGATTTGACGACAAGCGGAGTTACTACACCATCCTTATTTACTTCGGCGAGGCTTCATATAATTACGATTAAACTTCACTCAGGTAAGTTCGTTTAATCTTACAATTATTTCGCTGTAAGCGAGGTTTTACCCGCATCACTAGATATCCCAGTGTGCAAGGTAAGCGCTCTAACCACTAAGGTACCGTCCCAAATGGAGGAGTAAGAGTAGCCTTATTACAAAGAAACACTAGATTAGTACTACTTTACCTATTATAGAAGGAGAATTTATTTATTTGTTTGAAATATTATATTTGTTTAATCGAGGTTTAAAGTTACTGTTTTCCGTTCTGCAATTTATATTCATTTTACCAACAGAAATAAAATCTTATTATTAGTTTGGGAACAATATTTTTTACCATATTTTTCTGCTAATTAGTCTCGAGCAACTCCAAGCAACTTGAGCTATATTATAATATTCGTGAAATTGTAATTTCTTAAACTTGTTTTAAGACTTTAATATTGTTCTAAGATAATTTAATAGTCGTACTCTTATATCCTACTCTCCTTCTGCTGCCGATAAGTCAATATCTAAGACGGTTTTTTTGAATTATTTAATATATTATTCACGTTTCTCCTTTGAAATGTATTCCTACGGCCATAAATTCAAGAAATGCTTAATAATAGCTTAATTAAAAGACATTATAAATCAACTTTATTTATGATAGCTACTAAATTGGAATAATATCTCGCAACCCACTTTAATTCTAATTCAATTTTAGAAATTTGCTTGGGGATATTCAGATGATTTTCCATTAGAATATTGTTCAATGTTTAGTATACATCCATAATATACGGGGATCTTCAGGAAATAGCATAAGCTAAATGAATTTGGGCTCCATTCTAAACCTTGATAGTAGTAAAAATAGTACCTAGACAATCTTAAATATTGGCAATAGATATTACTGTGTCCAATTAACTAATAATAAATTGAGCAATTTAAAGTTAAAGAAAATTACATATGGATACTATTACTCAATTCATTTCGAGCAACGAGGAGCGGCAGTAGGCAGCTTTCAGCGAGAACCTGCTGATGGCAGATTAGATACTGCCGAAACTTCATTTAAACAACCGCGGCTTCTACAGGAGACTACGCGGGAGAACACCCGGAAGTACAACAACACTTCATTCAACAGCCGCGAAAACATAAGAAACAACACATTACTCAATAGAATGCATATGTAGTATTTGTCAAAGAAACAGTCAGTATCTCTTACGAAAATTAAATACGGTTATTTTGCTCAGTTGTAGATATTGTCGATTAATTTCCTGCCCCTCTTCAGGGCAATAGCGGAAATAAAAAAATAACACCATATGGCATTACAATAATTGTACACAAAGTAGATTTTACATAAATTTTGAATAAAATAAATAAGGATAAGTAATAATAATACCAATAACAAATATAGGAATCCCGAGGAAGGACAAGTTCACATCACTACTCAAGAGACAAAAACTTATAACATATTTAGAATGAAACGCCTAAAATCCATGAAAAAAACCGCTGCCTAAGGAATCACTACTTCCACATCCAGATTCTTCATCCAAGTCACTTTAAAGGAAATATCTTGACTATATTTGCACTCTAGTATGTGAAAATTATTGGTCATAGAATTTTAATAATATTTGGGGCAGATGTCATAGAAAAGTTTGAGGGGTTGGTTTCTACCATATTCGTTAAAAATGAAGTTTCTAGTTTACCCTACTTATTTTCCACTATTCGCAATCTACCACCTCCCACCCCTTCAATGAAGTCATCTCAATCGGATGTCACTACAATACATACGTGTACTAACTTTCAAGTGAATATCTCAATTTGATGTTATCAATCCCATTAATAATGAAGCGGAGGTGGTGGAGTTTGAAAAATACTAGAAAGAAATCTGAGGCCTTGGTTTCTAGTATATACACCGAATCCCAAATTTCTGTACTCTTACCAGCTTGATTTACTTATTTTTCCCTACTCCTATTAACCCCAACCCTTCTACGGAATCATCCCAAAATATAATCTACTTCCAAATGTCGTTATAATACATACGTCTACCAAATTACAAGTGAATATCTCAATTTTATTTTATCAAACCCTTTAATAATGTAGTAAGGGTAGTGGAAGTGTTGAAAAATAGTATAAAAAAATCTGAGGCCTTGGCATCTAGGACATACACCTAATTTCAAGTTGCAGTACTCTTACCAGCTTGCTTTACTTATTTTTCCCTATTTACCTCTACTTACTCCCACTCCTTCAACGCAATCATGTCAAAATATAATCTAGTTTCAGATATAGCTATAATACATAAATGTACCAAATTTCAAGTGAAAATTTAAATTTAATTTTATAAACTCTTTTAATAAGGGAGTGGGGGCGGTGGGGAAATGGAAAATACTAATAAAAAACCTGAGACCTTCGCTACTAGTATATACACCAAGTTCCAAATTTCTGTACTTTTACCAGCTTGCTTTACTTATTTTCCCCTATATACCCCTATTTAACCCCCAACCCTTCAATGGAATCATCTCAAAATATAATCTAGTTCCAGATGTCGTTATAATTCATACGTGTACCAAATTTCAAATGAATATATCAATTTTATTTTATCAACCCTTTTAATAATGAAGTAGGGGCGGTGGGGGTTGAAAAATATTATAAATATTCTGAGACCTTGGCTTCTAGTACGTACACCGAACTTCAAGTTTCTGTAGTCTTACCAGCGTGCTTTACTTATTTTCCCCTATTTACCCCTATTTAACCCCCAACCCTTCAACGGAATCATCTCAAAATATAATTTAGTTCCAGATGTCGTTATAATACATATGCGTACTAAATTTCAAATGAATATCTCAATTTTAATTTATCAACCCTTTTCATATTGGAGTAGGGGTGGTGGGGGGCTGAAATATATTATAAAAAATTCTGAGGCCTTGGCTTCTAGTACATACACCGAATTTCAAGTTTCTGTACTCATACCAGCTTGTTTTACTTATTTCCCCATATTTACCCCTAAATAACCCCCAAACCCTTCAACGGAATCATCTCAAAATACAATCTAGTTCCAGATGTCGTTTTAATTCATACGTGTACCAAATTTCAAATGAATATCTCAATTTTATTTTCTCAACCCTTTTAATAATGAAATAGGGGTGGTGGGGGTTGAAAAATATTGTAAATAATCTGAGACCTTGGCTTCTAGTACATACACCGAATTTCAAGTTTCTGTAGTCTTACCAGCTTGCTTTACTTATTTTCCCCTATTTACCCCTATTTAACCCCAACCCTTCAACGGAATCATCTCAAAATATAATCTAGTTCCAGATGTCGTTATAATACATACGTGTACCAAATTTCAAATGAATATCTCAATTTTAATTTATCAACCCTTTTCATATTGGAGTGGGGTGGTGGGGGTTGAATAAAATTATAAAAAAATCTGACGCTTTGGCTTCTAGTACATACACCGAATTTCAAGTTTCTGTAGTCTTACGAGCTTGCTTTACTTATTTTCCCTTATTTACCCCTATTTAACCCCCAACCCTTCAACGGAATCATCTCAAATTATAATCTAGTTCCAGGTGTCGTTATAATACATACGTGTACCAAATTTCAAATGAATATCTCAATTTTATTTTATCAACCCTTTTCATATTGGAGTAGGGGTGGGGTGGTGTGGGTTGAAAAATATTATAAAAAAATCTGACGCTTTGGCTTCCAGTACATACACCGAATTTCATGTTTCTGTACGCTTACCAACTTGTTTTACTTATATTCCCCTATTTACCCCAAATTAACCCCCAACCCTTCAACGGAATCATCTCAAAATATAATCTAATTCCAGACGTCGTTATAATACATACGTGTATGAAATTTCAAATGAATATCTCAACTTTTTTTTATCAACCCCATTAATGGGGTAGGGGTGGTGGGGGGTTGAAAAATATTATAAAAAAATCTGAGTCCTTAACTTCTAGTACATACACCGAATTTCAAGTTTCTGTACTCTTACAAGCTTGCTTTAATTATTTTCCCATATTTACCCCTATTTAACCCCCAACCCTTCACCGGATATCCTCAAAAAACAATCCAGTTCCAGATCTCGTTATAATATATACGTGTACAAAATTTCAAGTCAATATCTTAAACCGTTCCGGAGAAAACGTGCGGACAAAAAAAGTTACAGACAGACCGACAGACAGACCGACAGACAGAAATTTTTTTTTCGCTCAAATTTAAAATCTCGACGTTTCATGACATTCTAAACCTATTTCACGAATAAAAATTTTTGAAAATTTTTTTGCGATTACTATACTTCCAATCCACTACGTGGATGTGGAAGTAATATGTAGGACCGAAATCACTATCGAGGACATCAAAAAGATAATAATATTCAGCATTTAAAAGAGCTAAATGGTACTTTGCCCAAAGCCAATGCATGGACAGTTCTTCTTCCGCTATCTCGACTAACCCCCAGTAGACAAGAAAATATCTACGAAATAGTTGAACAACTCGGGCTTGAAGGAAAGAACGGAATGTATAGTAATAGCATCGTAGGATCAAATGGTAAACACCAGATAGCACTGCGGTATACTGGTACTGCAGCAATATTATGAATATACCCCTGAAGAAGCTGTCAACACTAATGACGTCAAACTTTTGTGGAACATGCCGATTATAACCAACAAAAAAATTAGTGTGAATCGACCAGGCATTGCTGTACTTGAAGTAGGAGTTTTGTGATTCCTGGTTGAGATCTAGACTTTGTGCTGTTCAAGACGACATCATCAAAGTAGCCAAGGCGGCGCAACAACCTGGAACTGGCTCCAGTAGAGCTGTATTCTTTGGCAAAGTCGAGGGATTCGTGAATATTGCTCTATAGAAAGGAGTGTGCAAACATAATAATAATTATAATAGATAATATAGTCCCGTATAAGCAGTCCATAATAACAATATATTAATAAAATTCTTGTTGGTTTTGAAAAAAGATGTAAACAGTATAGCCTGAGAGGTTACGACATCGATGGTGAAAGCGATTTTTAAAATCTAATATTTATTTATTAGTTTATTCAGCCTGCGCGCTGATAGAACAGCGAGTAGTCAGCTCTCATTTTCGAAGCGGGCCCGTGCCGCTGGAGAAGCAAAATCCTCGGACCTCTTACTTTGGCGGCCTCTATCTAACTTAAAAATTACCAGACAATATCGTGCCCCATACCATCGGATTGGAAAATCAGAGGTATGTAGGAAGGCGCGAAAAATCGAATAGCGCAAACCACAACTCTGTGTCTCGTTTTGTTTTCGAGGCTGAGTCATCGGAAGTAGGTAAAAAGATCGATTTTTACCTAATTCCGATGGCTCAGTCTTGAAAACGAAACGAGATACAAATCTGCGGCTTACGCCATTCGATTTCTCTCGTCTTTCTACGTACCCCTGAATTTTTTTAGATTCTTGCGGACACTAATTTTTTTGGAAAACCATTAAAAAAGTTATGCGATTTCAACATCCCTTTGCACAAATCTTCTTTTTCCAGACAAAATTGACCTCATCCTTTTTCGTGCTTGATAGATTGTAAATTAAATTTTCAATCTGATAATGTGGGGCATGATATGTTCTGGTAATTTTTAAGTGGTCCAAGAATTTTGCTTCTGCAGCGGCACGGGTCCGCTTCGAAAATGAGAACTGACTGCTTGCTGTTCTATCAGCGCGCAGGCTGACCAATATTTCTGAATAAACTGATAAATAAGCAAAATAATAAAAAAATAATAGATTTTAGAAAACTCTTTCACCCTCGCTGTCGTGAGCTCCAGGGCTAGTAGTAACACTATTTCTGGCACTAAGGCTCTTATATTAAGTTTTAAAAACAGAATATGTTTTTATGCTACCTATTGTATTGGGTTGAATATAAATAAATCATTACTAAAAATAAATGTATAAAAATACAAATCTATTTAGGTAACAAAAACGCTTTTAAATTGAACCGACATGCATTCTGATCAAATAATATAAAATGAAACAAACTAAACAACAAATTCATATCTATAAATTATATTTTAATTTTGGGAAGGCAGAACTTCAAACATTTTTAGATTAAACTATGTAGTCAACATTTAAGTTGTCTCTTAGTTTAGTGTCGACCCTATTTTAATAAAAGCTAATAAAAATAATTTAGATAAGAAGAAATTTACGGGATAATTCCTGTCAATACTGCAAAATATTATTATTAATCTGGTACTTGTTGCTTTTAACGTGCAAAAAGTATTTGCGAATATAAACCCTGCGAGATACTAGATATGAAACCCGATACAACAAACTTACTGTGTTATAATCGTGTTTAAACTTTACTAAGCTTTGAACGAGACCGATCCCAGCGCCTTCGCCATATTTTAAAAACGCAACAAGGTGAACCATACCTAATTGGTATCATATAAAATTCAACTTTAGATTATGATAAAGAACTTTTGAAGACTAAAAATAACAAATACATCCGAACCGTCCGTATGTATGTCTGTTTGTGGATAACACGTCTTTCTCGAACATGTCTCAATGTGAAAGCTTGAAGTTTTAGACATACGATCTGGGAGGCAGAAACTTATTGAATATTAGTGACATCGGTGCACCAAGAGTGGATACAAGGGGAGTCTAAAAACAATTTTTCTCCGTTTCCGCAATGAAACATTTTTTGGGCAATTTCTTGTACATCTCGGTTTACATTATACTTAAAAATTAATGAACATCAAACTCACCGAATTAAGTCATTTCTTTCAATTATAGTAAAGATTCCTCATGGTCCAAGATCTACATAGATCAGAAGAATAATAAAATTTCGATAACTGAAAACTGACATAAGTGTGTAGATATGTTTAATGAAAACAGAATTCATTAATTTGCATTTGCAATATATATAAATTAACAAGAATATCTCTACCCACATGTGTATCAAAGATACAGAAAACAACCAGTGATGGAGGTGACTGGTATCACAAAAAAAAATTAATACATTGGTTTCTAGGTACACCAAATTATAAGTTTCTGGGCTCTTACTAATTTGCTTTATTTATTTACCCTTATTTAACCCCCCAACCCTTCAACGTAATAAGCTCAAAATTTAATCTGGTTCCAGATCTCGTTATAATACATTGTAAACCTATTTCAACAAAAAAATAATAATTGATTTTTTTTACAATTGTAATACTTCTTCCACTGCACTACTACGTGAATGTAGGCGCTTCAGAGAGCATAATGCACCATGTAGGATAAAACAGAAATTACCATATCAAGTGTTGCTTATCTTATAACTTGCTAATACTTTATGACCCACATTCTCTTTTTTCTATTTGTCATTTTATATTATTCCCTGTTCTGCTACTTTAAGTTCCTGATCACTGTTACAACTTTAGAATTATCAATAAAAATTATTTTAAGATGAAAACATTTTGAACTGAAAAATTATGTATCATAATGAGCTTGTTCAGCATCTTAAATTGATAGGGCAAGTATAAAATCATGGATCTACAAAAGATCTGAATGTTATTTTCACGTGCAGCACTTTAAAAACAATTACAAACCTCCAACTCGCGAAAATGTGGCGTGGCAAGGCGCTACGTCACTATGATCATAGATTCAACGATCTCAGTCGACTCGATGCTTTTTAGTTCTTATAATTATAGGTGTTTTCGGAGTATTGTTTGTGTCACGTACTTCTTGCCAAAATGTCAAAAAATTAAAATTTTCTCTCGCTCCTCTCGGGTTGAATTTTCGATTTTGACCCTGCAATTTGAGATGAAGATTCATCGACGTGCTTTTCCATTCCGTGGAGGTATAGAACGAGTTTCCACCAGACGTATTTAGTATTTAGTTACGAGCGTTGAAAATTCCGTGTTTTTCGACTTTTCAAGTTAAATTTGATAGGTTCCAGAACGCCACTTTTCTCTCGCTCGCGTCGAGCCGAATTTTCGATTTGGCCCATATAACTTGCTATCAGGATTCAGGGCTTCAATTTTTATCTTTCCATAGAGACTCTTCTACTTGACGTATTTATTTAGTTGTGAGTTATTGAATAATCGCTGTTTTTCAATATTTACGAAAAAGAGTCATTTTTCCCTCGCTCTTACCTAGCCGGATTTCCCATTCCACCATTGCGAATTGATATCAGGACAAAATGCCAATTTCTCTTTCCATGGACACCTAAACTCCACGTATATACTCACTACTGAATGTCTGTTAGTGGTCACAGTGTCTCGATAGATCTCCAAGTTCAAAGTTGTGTATAGTGACGTCACAAACGGGAGCAATGTTCTTGCATCTATTACTAATTTCAACCTCTTACATCTCGAGAACGGAAAAAGTTAATAATTTGGAATTTAAAGTGCATGATAAGAATATCGAGTACTATACAGTGTTAACCTAAAGAAACGCACAAAATTCATATCTTTGGTATGTGTCATTTGTCAAAAAAGTCCTCGAAAAGGTCGATTTTAGTTTTGTAAATGTTACATTCTGACACTATACCAAAATTTATGACGTCATTGGTTTTTGAGTTATGACGTCATTATAATTTTTGTTTTAATGGAAACAGACATTTTGTTTACTGTTTCTCGTAGTATATTCCTTTAGCTTTGTGGTGATATGGAAAAAAAATGATATTACCTAAGCCATTCTTTTGGAAAAAAATATTTTTTTGATTGATACCTTATATAAGTACTTGCGAGAAAAAAATCATCTACATTACTCAAATTGCGACCCTCCATCCATTTGGCATTGACCAAGACGGGTGTAGACCCTTTGCACGCTGTTTTGAATCATCTCATGGGCAATTCGTCTCATCTCCAAGCCAATGCTGTCTTTCAGTTCTTCTATGGTATCCGGTCTGTTAAAATAAACACTTGACTTTAAGTAACCCCAAATAAAAAAGTCTAAGGGGGTTAAATCCGGTGAATGCGGGAGCCACTCAATCGGACCTCGACGACCTATCCACATTCCAGTAAAAGTGTAATCTAAAAACTGGCGCACTGCTATCAAAAAATGAGGTGGGGTCCCGTCTTGCTGTAACCAGACGTTTTCAGCAGGACTATCTTCATTGTTCGGAAACATAACTGCTAAGGCTGGCACTAACTCAAACTGTAAAAATCTTGCGACCGTAAGATTTTCTTCAAAAGAAAAAGGTGCCAATAAACGATCACCAATCAAACCTGCCCACACGTTTACTTTGTCTCGTCGCTGTGTATGGGCTTCTTGAGTCCATTGAGGATTTTTGCGTGACCACAGTTATGCCGATGTACAGTAGGCCGGGCCGAAAAAATTTTTTTTAAATTTTATCGAATGGCTAGTTGTCAAAAGTTGTGACAAGTATTTAAAAGATCCCACACCAAATATGGACCGGATTAAAAAAAAATTAGCCGGGCCCCCGGGCCCCCAAAAATTGTTGTTTTTTTTTTCAAAATAAAATTTCAGGGCTAGTTAAAAACTGTTAGTATACGGTTTATGTAGTCTCCAAAAAAAATGTTGTTCATATATCTGTACGTTAGATTGGGCCCCTTTACGAAAATTAAATTGTGTGTGGTCTTATCCTCTTGTGAAGCGCAATAAACAAAATACAATTAACAGCAAGAAAAGACTATGCCTTACTCACACTTCTAAAGCTGCCGATCTGACAGGTGTGTCTAGTAGAACTACTGCAAAAATTGCGAATGCCGTTCTAGAAGGCGTTAATTTAATTTCCAAAAAGAATATGGCACTCGTCATTGACAAAAATAAAATTCGAAGAGGTGTTAAGAAAAATAGGAGTCACCTTCAAGATGTAAACAGGAATTTGAATAAGTCAATTAAAGGTATCGATTTTGATGGAAGAAAGGATCAAATCATAGTCTTCGAAAACGCCCGCCGAATCATTAAAACCGAGGAAAATATTGCCTTAATTGAAGAACCGGGTACCTATTTTGGTCATGTAGCCCTTAATCAATCCCGAGCCATAGATATTGCCGATGGAATAATAGGTTACATTCAAGTATTTGCCTGTTACATGCTAACGAGCTTCCATTGAGACACTTGCTACAAAAACTAGATGGACACACAAAAGGTCCTTATTCCTATTCCGGGACGGTTGGATCCCTTCTTTCCCACTGCGAGAAAATGCCTGTCGTTAAATTTAAACCAATTAAAACTGCTCTTCCTACGGTAAATGAACATGACCTAAGTACAGATAAAAAATATCTGTATAAGATGACTAAAGCCATTGGAAATGGAGTGGTTCCTCAAAATGTGGCCGAAAAATGTCCAGGAAAAATGGGACACTCACGTTGGTTAACGACAGCCAACCGCATTCTTAGAGTATATGTAGCTACAAACGATCCTTCGGAGAATTTAAAAATACTAGCGGAGTTTGTAATAAAAATGTATTCGCGTATGTGGTTTGAAATAAAAACTCGGCCACAGCTGGAAAATGGTGCAAGACATCTGTGGAAATTAATCAATGTTTTGAAGGAACTACCAAATCATGTAACACTAATTATCAATAAAGTGATCCAGGACAATGCTTATTTCGCGCACCCTGAAAATATTTTAATATCTATGTTAACAGATATGCGTCCACACATTAGGGAGCTAGCCGTTAGAAGAATTGTAAAAGCTAGGAAATCTGATAAAAAAAATCGCATTTTCAAAGTGCCCATAGTAAATTTTAATGCAAAAGATTATATAGATCTCATAGATTGGTTGAATTGTACTATAACATAACCTCCCCTAGTACAGCATTTGTCTGACCAACAATTATGGGATATTGTTAAACAGGTTCCGAAGTTTGACAATTTTCCTTGTCATACTCAGACGGTCGAGAGAGGTGTTAAAATTATTACCGAGGCTTCAACAAAAGTATGTGGTGAAGAATCCAGAGATGGCTTCATTCGAGCTAAACTTGACGACAGAAAGGACTTGCCAAAATTCGAAAGTAAATCTCAGTATTATGCTTCAAGACCTGAGTAAGTAAAAGTATTGAGCAAAGGTGGGCGGGTGGATGCCGCTACCTTCCCGTGGTGAGTTTTGGGTGGAGTGAATATTCGGACTGTAAAATAAATCGTATAATAATTCAATGTAATCATTGTTTAGTATAAAATAAAGTAAGTAACTAATTTTTGTGCCTTATATTTATTCAAGCTAAGAGCTGCACAGAGATATGCAATTTTTCGACCACTAACTAAACTTTCTTGTTCCGGGGTCCGGTTAAATTTTTTTTAATCCGACTGATTTTTTTTTTGCAACATAAAGGTACCGATATGTATATGGTGAGCACTAGCCCTACCAAAAATTTTAAAAAAGAAAAAAAAAATTTTTTGAGGCCCCAGGGGCCCGGCCAAAAAATATTTAATCCGGCCCAAAATTGGTATGGAGCATTGCGGCCACCAGATACATATTTTTCCGTCTAGCCCGCTTTATATTTTAAAAAATAATTTTTTTTTGCCTTTTTCGGCCCGGCCTAATGTACAGTCCCCTTTAAAAAAAATGTAGCTTCATCAGAAAAAACAATGTTCTTTAAAAAATTTGGGTTCTCATCGCACAAGGTCATCAACTGTTTACAAAACTGTAAGCGCCGATCTGGATTGTCCTTATTCAATTCGTGAATTAATTGCACTTTGCATGGATGATATTTGGCTTTTTTCAATAGACGTAGTACAACAGTTATGATTTAAAGCCAGCTACCTTGTCGAAAGATGGTGGTTTTCCTCAGTTTATGGAAGAATATTTAATTTTGTTTCGTTGCTTGTGCTAGGGCGACCAGATCGAGGGAGGTCAGCTACACTGACAGATTCATCATATCTAGCCACCAATCTACTTACAGTAGATCTAGAAATTTGCTTTTCGGGATACTTGGCATTGAAAACATCACATACTTCCTGATGAATTCTCAGCCTATCACCATATCCAACCATCATCAAAAGTTCTACGCGTTCTCTTTCACTTATACGTGGCTTTGCATTCAGTAGTTTTACACTGTCTCAGAAGTGTCAGAAAACTGAGGTTCCACACGTTCCAGGGATAAAAAGTTATCGATACTTTACACAAAAAGGCCTGTATCTCTCTGTTATTAAGGTGACTGTTTTTTTATTATTTTCTTTGTTTTGTTTTTATGTTAAATGTTTTCACGCTAGTTAAAACAAAAATGTAGGCAACAAGATTTATCAATCCATAAAAAAGTGGAACATTACTCGTGAATTTGCGAAAGGTAAGCTATTTTTACATAAAATGTTATTTTTCAAAAAGAATGGCTCAGGTAATATAATTTTTTTCATATCACCAGAAAGCTAAAGGAATATACCACTAAAACAGCAAACAAAAATGTCTATTTCCATTTAAAAAAATGTATGATGGCGTCAAAACTCAAAAACCCACGACGTTATAAATTTTGGTATAGTGACAAAAATGTAGCATTTACAAAACTAAAATCGACCTGTTCGAGTATTCTTTTGAAAAATTACATACCAAAGATGTAAATTTTGTGCGTTTCTTTAGGTTCACACTGTATAAAAACGTATAAAAACAATATAAAAAGAATATCATGGAACAAGCCTATTTAACTTCACGTACTCTCGAATTGCAAAAAACGGTTTTTTTTACTACCGATTTATCAATTATACATTTTTACATATTTCACAATAGCGTCCTTTGCATTATGTTAATTATTTTAATTTGTTTTATTTATATCTGTTTAGTCTGATACACATTTTAATTCGCTCTACTGCGAAAGGAGCTTGTGCTTTCCTTTTAAATTGTTTTCTTAGTCTGAACTGACCTCGCCTCGTCCAGCCTCTCAATTTCCACGATGCATCGCACCGTGGATGTTTGGCTAGCTCTGGTGCGTGCGCATCTTGAAAAAATGTTATTTAATTTAAAACAAAATTTATATTGATTCATTTGATTCTCGTGAATTCGGAAATAATATAAGAACATAAGCAGAGCCACACTCGTAGTCTAGTAAAATATAAGTAAACGAATACATTCTCTGAGTTGCTGAATATTAAGATGTATATGGAAGCATTGCAGCTATTAAACGGAATTCTAAAATTTAACAATTTCAAAGAAACGTGTACTAAAGTAGACCTTAATAATATCGAGTGGTTGTTAGTTTAAGGAAATATCCACATGAAAGGCGACAAAGATTATGCCCTTATAAATGTTGGACAGTTGTCACCATGGAGCTGATGAGAAAGAGTTTTGGAGAGGCCGTACACCTGACAGGCAACAACGATATATTACGTGATATTCTCAGACCAGTCAATGAAGGGCGACCAATTAGAATAATGTAAGGGTTACAAAATATCTACCATGACACTGTAACTAAGAAGAAAATCGGGGCGGGTGAATTTGTCTTGAGAATATATTAATTTACCATAGATACGAACGAAGAGGACATAAGCCATCTTTGATAACAATAGGTATATAACATATTAATGAAAGTCGTATACATCAATATAATAAATATACCTTAGATATTTTACTAAATTATTGTGTAAGCTATTTTAAAAGATACAAGCAAAACTATTGATGAAAATATAAGGAAGGGGTCGCGTAATCTCGATGGATGGAAACGACCAATAATAACCGTCATTTGTTTTCACCTGGCACGACACCAATTTTTTGCTAAATTGCTTCTCTAATCCTTTAGATGAAATATCGATTATCTACAGATTTCTCGCTTTCACCGTCCCACACAAAGACTTCCATGCTGAATAAAAATGCAATTTTACTTCATGACTAGATCATTAATATTTCCCATAATGTTTTACTAAAATTAGCATTTTCATTCAATATCGGTCTAAGAATAATGCACTAGATTGAAATATTAATTATTCCAGACTTTGGACGAACTTTTTCGCATTTTAATAAAACTAAAATTTTAATAACTTAGTAGTAAACTGCTGAAACTAGCGCTCTTGGAATATATCAGTTTTCGATATCAGGTACCCTCTTTAAGCGTCTGTGTCTTACTCAGCTATTCTAATCTAAATTATTAAAATTTATTCAAGAATGTAATTTAGTAAAATCCATTATTTAAAATATTTTTCTCTTCTGCACAAATGATACTTATGACAATAATAACAACATATTTTTTTCTAAATGGTAGCTTTGCTAAAGTCCCCTAAGAAAGCATAATGAAACAAGCCAACCATTACACTCTTCGCCGATTTACGGCGTTCCCTAGGCATCGGTTTTATTTAATATATTGCTCACTGATAAAACTCTGTCCAGCTTTAACGAACTTCAAAAGGAACTAGTCACTATTAGTTGAAAAATTATTTCACCCACTGAAAGAATTGTGTGGTTAAGGGCCATTACTTTCGGTCTCCGTTAAACTTTAACCGGCTGCCAGATAACTGAAAGTACAATTTTTTCCATGAACTGAATCGGCCTAACCAACGGTTAATACTTAACAGAAACAGAAAGTAAAGGCCCTAAAATTTTTACCTTAATTATTGTGTGATATTTTAAAGTACAGTTTTTCTCTCACATATACTTCAACCCTTAATACTATTAAACTCGGTATTAAACTTCCCACATTAAATCTGTACCATATTTAATTAAATGAATTGGCCGTTTTCTAACTCTATTCCAAATTACTTTTGTACTAGTTGTCGCGGTCCTAAATTATATAATCTACTGTATATTATATAACTTATGACCTCTTGAATGTAAACGGCAGTATAAAACTTTTTACCTATAAATATTAACTTCCTCGCTCTATGGTCTGTATAAATAATGAAAATGCAAAATTCGTATCGAGTTTCTTTACAAATAGATAATGAATATTTAATAAAACATTTGTGTTTGGGCATTTGTTTAACATAACTAAATAATACACTGTATACGAAAATCGTCACCGTTTTCAAGACCGTCCAACCCATGTCGAAAATATCTGCTGTCACTGTACACGACATTATTTGAACCATTTACCTTGCCCATATTTCACTTCTGCCTTAAGTTTGCCTAAACTTTAGTATGATGAACACGCGCTTCTGGTCAATTACAGAGAAAATTCTGATAAATGACTTCAAGGAACCTGAGGATGACAAAGAAATTCCTAATTTAAAGAATACAAAAAAGTTGGAACTGAACTGGGCAGGTATTTTCCATGTGAAAACTTTAACACGACTGTGACTAATGGCACTGTGAAGATTGCCAGACGTTATTTAGCAGGAATGCATCAGTAGAACAGGTGATTTGCAACAAACATTGTGTTTTAATAACAAAAATTAGAAAATTGCGGAAGCTGCTCAAAATAAATGTTTTTATATATATATTATTACTTACTATACGGGATGAACGATAAAACGAAGAGGGGTGATGGGGAAGGTCATTTTCAATCAGAATAACTATATTTATGGATATCCAGTTGTTAATGGTTTCAAAGTTATTTCAATATTTGTATTTTTCCCTAAAATCGCGCAATAAAAGAATAATTTTAAGAAATATATGACTTTCTCTTTTATAAGTAATCTTTAAGTAGGTGTGCCTTCTCAATAGAAGCATTTTCATGAGCAATGTCATCCAACGTCACATAAAAACAACGATTTTGTAAAAACTTCTTTTTCAAGAAAATTATTAGTTTAATTCTAAGTGACTCCGACAGAAAAAAATGTATTACAAAAAGTGGACCAACTATTAGAAAAGTTATTTATTTAATGCAGATTTTGATATGGTATAACATATGGAATTATTCATGACAGCATTTTAATTGTCAATATTCTTTGTTATAAGCTGTGTTGTTAAAAAATATATTTTACAAAATTTCGAGAGTAAGGATAGCTGGTTTGTCGGAAATAACACAAAATGAGTAAGAATGATTTTTATTACCTACTTACTTTTGAAATGTTACAACAAATGTTCGAAATATCTACTATGGGAATTAACCCCTTCAATAATGGAATGAGGTCGTGGTAGGCATACCTGCAAATGTTATAAAAAAAATTGAGGCTTTGCCTTCAAGTATATACACCAAATCCCAAGATTATAAACTTTTATTAGCTTGCTTTAGTTATTTTCTCCTATTTATTCTTTAGTCGTCCTTGAACAGAGTCATCTCAGTTCCATATGTCATTATAATACATATGTGTACCAAATCTAAAATGAATGCCTCAACTTAATTTCCCATTAATAATGATGTCGGGATAGTGTCAAGGGGTGGAAAGTGTTATAAAAAAGTTTCTAGTATATACACAAAATCGCAAGTTTTTGGAATTTTACCAGGTTGCATTATTTATTTTCCCCTATTTACTCCTATTCACCCGCCAACCGTTCACCGGAGTAAACTGTAAATTCCAGATTTCATTATAATAGCTGATGAAGAAATGAGTAGATAAAATTTAAAAGCGCGAGTGATGTTTGAGTTTAACATTTCACAAACATAGTAATTAAATACAAAAAACATATCTTTAATTTAAAACGTTTGCTTTCAGATGTTTTCTTGAAATATTCACACCGAAATATGTAAAATTTACTTACATCATCAAAAACCCCACGAGAAAACACTTACTCCAACTATATTTCCCATATACATAGTCCTATTTTTTTGCTTCACAGAGGAATGAACATTTATGCAATAATTTAGGATGATACAACTTAAATTTAATGATGATATTGATATAACTAAATTCGCAGTTTGTGAGGATTTTTAAATGGTCATTATTGTGTGCTCATCGTCCGAACTAACATGAGAAAATATAAAATTCTAAAAACGCACGCGACGGCTCAAAAAGAAGTGTGATTGATTATCCTATCCGATCGACAACTAAATTACACCTGTGATATTGTCTACGTGATATTTTATAACGAAGTCATTTGTATGACGATTTTAGGTGATATTGGAGACAATCAATATGGAAGACATGTACGAAATGTGTTCGGTTGGCCGAAAGTGAGTGCTGTTGATGATTACAAAGTTTTTATAAAAAAGGAATATCGATCAAATGAATTGCTACACGGATTCCCGTCGCTACTAGTGGAACAAATCGCCCACTTGTCTGGATAATTGCTCGAGAAAAAAACTATGAAAGCGTGTGATTTGTCGATTTTCCGAAAGGATCGTAAATTAATTGGAAAAATGTATTTCATAAGTTTTTTATACTCAATCAATCATTGGCTAATCCGTCATAATCTTTATCTTGTTCCATCATAGAACTTATTAAGAAAGAAAATTTATGGACAGAATTCAAACAATAATGTTACGTTAACTTATGTCATAAAGCAATTTCTAAGTATTGGATATTGTTTCTCGATGAGATCAATACTTTTTTGCTTTTCCTTTAGGTATTGAAAGCACATTTTTTTAAGATACCCGTTCTCAACTACGACAGATTTCTGTTTATATTTCCCGAGAAGGTAAGATACTTTGTTTATATTATTTTGGCAGAAAGTTAGTAAAAAAACGTATTACTATATACCTGATCTTAGTAGTAGCTGCTTTCGATAATTTTCTTTTCACAATGTTGCTTTTTTTCTTTCCCAATTAAAGCCCCCCATATACTGCGATGTTACCTGACAATTTTAACCACGCAACTAAAATTGTGCATGCAAGATTGTCGGGTATGGTGAAAAACCGATAATTTTACTCTGCAATTTTAATTACGTGCTTAACCATAATTTTACCTCTACGATTTACAAGTTCGCGCAAGTCGGTGTGTGTATGTATTTCGCAATGTTAATTTTGCCCATCTTATCAGTGCATTTCGTTAAAAGATGCCCGTTTGAGAACTCTTATAAAAATGCCTACAAGAACTTGGAATAAAGACTTTGTTATCGAATTTATTGAATTATATAGGTGCCACTCCTGTTTATGGAATACTCCAACAAAATAATAAAAAATAAAGCTTACGATGAACTAATAAAAAAATTCCGTGAAGTGGATCCCACAGTGACAAAAGCAACAGTTAAAAAGAAAATTGATTCTATGAAAGGGTCATTTCGAAAAGAATTAAAAAAGTTAACGCTTCTAAAAAATCTGGTGCAGATGAAATGCAAGGTGTAATCAGTTTCATGTCATTAAAAAAAACTGGTAATGGGGACCGACTAGACAAATAAAAAACCTTTATGACTTTTCCCTCTGGGGGCACTTTGAAAAAAACTGACCTAGGTCAACTTCTTTAATATATATTTTTTTTAAATATTAATGTAGAAAATAATTGAGAAGCATTGCTTTTCTTGGTCAATGAACTTGTAGTTCCCAATTATACAACTTTTAAATTGTAATAAAAAAGTGCAAAGGCCTTGGATCATTGACCGCCTTTGATGGACCGCCTCAACCGAACTGAGACAATTATAAAGAAGTAAATAATTCGTTACCTTTTCCTGCACAACTGCAAGCAAATAATGGCCGTAGAAGTTTAAACAGAGCATTTCTTTACATGTGTGTCTTTTAATTTGGAACAAAATATTGGATTAATGTTTATAATTTAGAATATTTAAATGTGATTTATTAACGTTTGTAACATAAATGAGTGTCCTGGGTTAAAAGCTTACCTAAGTAAATTATTCGAAATCTGCATCTGCATCAATACACAGTTCGGTACGTCGAATTAAGGCCATACGTACTCCGTTCAACACTGAACAATAAACTATCAACTAACGTTGTCAATAAAGAAAAGTAAAAGAAAAACTTGGTCCAAAATTCAAAACGGAATACAAAAAGAACGAACAAGTAAGTTGTGTCTGTACGTAACCAAGAATTTAACAACTTGAACGGTAAAGTCAATAAAATAAATCTTCACTATAAATACATAGCGACCCGAAATTCAAAAATAACAAAAACAACGGGTTGGACATGTGTACATAACGAAACACCCACAGAAACTAAAATATTACACAAGGGATAGTCAGAGTATAGTTTTCTTCAGATCAGATCTACTAAACACTCAGAAAACGTCGACGTCTTTCATCTATTTACCGCACCGCTAAAGATCGCCGACATTTTATAGCTATCTACACAAATATTGAGTATCATAGGCAAAGACACGCGCGACGATCTAAACCTACCTCAATATTCCAGCAGCTCAAAAGATTTTATTGAAAATTTGCGAAATTTTTGTTTATTTTTTTTTCTCCAAAACTATGAGCTTTAGACCCCATATTATATAAGGGTTTTTTGTTTGTCTTGTCGTTCCCTACCGCCAGTTTTTTTTTAATGACATGAAACTAATTACACCCAGTATCTATAGAAACAGAATACATTATCAAGATTGATTGATTGCCGCCATGTTGAATTTCTTTGAGATTATCTATAAGCTAGGCAAAAAATCGAGGGCACAGGGCTGCAGATAATTTAATTGTGAACAATTCGTTTTTTTTAAATTTCGTTGTAATGTAGGTAATCTGAGATATACAAAAGAAACTAAAAAAACACAAAAACGTTCAAAAATGGCCATAAAATGGCCAATACGAGTGTCCTCCGGCAAGCTGTGTCGTTGGAACGTTAGCGAAAGAAGTGAGCCTTGATGCTTAGAAACGATTTTAAAAAAATGCTACTTCAGCAATTTTCCCTAGATCAATCAAATATTTACTGATTTGACTCCAGTAAGATGCCGAATTTGAATACTAAGAATACTTAAAATATCTACGCACTCGATATTATCATGTAAAATATCATATAAAAAGGTTAATGTAATCAGTATCTACGAGTCTCTGGAATAGCTAGGGAAAGCCTAGAGAGCAGCTCTTCATCAGGATTCCATCAGCCTTAAAAGACGCGGGTTCTTTCAAAATTTCGTGTGTGTACATTATAAGTTGGATACCATATTACTGAGATGTGGTCTAACAAAAGTAGTGTATAGTTGCTTTAATGTACTTACATTTTTAAAATGTATGCAGTTTCTAATCACAAGACCCAGAGTTCTACAACTTTTAGTGACAGCAAGTTCGATATAGTTTACAAACTTTAGTTTCTTATCAAATGTCACATCCGTCACAAAAGCTGTCAGGGCTGTGTAGAACTTTGGTTACGGAATGTTTTTTAGTGCTTATCTCCATCGATTCTCTCAAGATTTCAAGTGAAAGGTTAGGTGCAGTTTTGCTTTTTCGCTTCTTGCTTATTTGCGATTTTATTATAAAAATATGCATTAAAACTTGTAATTAAAGATCAATAGGTATTTAGGCGATATTGCTTCTAACTTACCTTAGAAACACCTGTCACTAAGTAATCGTATTGTTTTTCAGTGATAAACCATGAAGTAAATATCTGACGGACAGTTTCAGTGAAATCAAATACCAAGCCAACTATATAAAGAATCCGAAACTAGAATTTCCTAGAGTACTGTAACAGTAATAAACTAGATAAAATCGTAGGAAACGCAGCAGAAATGAAAACTTCACTAGTCGTTTTTCTCTTCGCTCTTGTAGTTATTGCCAGTTGCCAAGATGATCCAGCTCAGTATGCAAAATGGGCAGCAGGTAAGAAATTATAATATATATTATTTTTTAATGTATTTCAGCGGTTTTCTGTTACTAATATTAGTATTAATCCAATGTTTTTAGATTTTTGTTTTGGAAAATTCCTGGACTCGCTGAACATTTGATATGATATTCTCAAAAATGATAGAAACGACAAGCCAAAAGCTTGGATTTTTTGCGTTGTGACAGTGTGAGCGCGAGCACTACACTACTTTTGATTGACAATTCCAAAGGTCATAAATCAAAATATGCTCAAATCAGATACTGCTATATAATTGAATGATGTCAAAAAAGCTGTTTTTGATTCGCTCGTGCCGTACTTTTAAAATTTTTCTTTTACTTTTTGGCAAATATTTTTGATTCTAAAATTACCTTTTACTAAGCTAACTTTTGAATATTTGAAAACTTCATCATATTGCCTCTATTTTCGGCGATAATTACGGGAATGCTTTTCGGTAGATATTTTTTATTCTAAAATTAGTTGATAATTTCTACTAGTCTCATATTTAACAATTATATTATAAAACTTGAACGATTAGCCTCTTTTTTTGGCGATAATTGGTCAAATCCGCGTGACTTTATTTAAAAATATTAACGATTTAGTAAAGGAGCTGCAATCAATAATCTATAGATATAATAATTCAACGACTTCAAAACAATAAATAAACATAATGCTTATGAAAACTGCACTTACTTTGTAAGATATTTTATGTACGCACAATTAATAACAATAGGCTTGTTTGGCATTTTTTTAAATTTCATAAATAGAAAGTGCAATTACAAAATAATGAATATGCAAAAAAACAGAATTATATTCGAACGTTTAGTGTCTTGAAAACAATTACAAACCTCTACCGCGCGAAAGTGGAAGTGTGGCCAGGCGTTACGTTACTGTACGCAGAGACTCGGCGATCTCAGTCGACTCGTTGCAATTTAGTTATTATTATCTATACTGCGAAAACATAAAGAAACGCACAAAATTCATGTCTTTGGTATGTGTCATTTGTCAAAAAAATTCTCGAACAGGTCGATTTTAGTTTTGTAAATGCTGCATTTTCTCACTATATCCAAATTTATGACGTGATTGGTTTTTGAGTTATGATGCCATCATAATTTTTTTTTAATGGAGACAGACATTTTTGTTTACTGTTTTTGGTGATATATTCCTTTAGCTTTCTGGTGATATGAAAAAAATTGATATTACCAAAGCCATTCAAAAAAATATTTTTATTGACTGATACCTTACATAAGTAATTGTGAGAAAAGAATCATCTCCATTGCTCAAATTGCGACCCTCCAACCATTTGGCATTGACCAAGATGGATGTAGACACTTTGACCGCTGTTCTGAATCGTCTCATGGGCAATTCGTCTCATGTCCAAGCCAATTCTATCTTTCAATTCTTCTATGGTATCCGGTCTGTTAAAATACACCCTTGACTTTAAGTAACCCCAAGGAAAAAAGTCTAAGGGGGTTAAATCCGGCGAACGCGGGGGCCACTCAATAGAGCACTAGCAGTGACGTCACAGTATTGCCAGCTGTCAGTTGCCTGGGTGGTAAATTCAGAAATTTGACATTTGAGTTGGGGTCAATTTTCGTTCAATATAAATTAAAGTGGAGGATTTCTTAACATCAGATAGATGTAGTGATGTTTATAAATATATATTTTTCAAATCTACTGTGAGAGAAAATTTTATATATACTTTATTAGTGTTGTTTTTACCAGTGTAAAGTTTGGTGTCAAGAACGTTGACATCTTTGTGAACCCATAAATTAGTGAAAATAGGGGCTATATTGGATTTTTTACATTTTTTGTACATATATAATATCAAGACATATTTTAGTAAATGTTTAATTAATATACGCTCAGTTACAGCTAGGCAGTGACCACTGAACTCTACATTTATATCGTACAGTTCAGTGGCAGTGACATATAGGTTAGGTAGTATTATTACACTAGGTTAAAAGTTATCAAAATACTCATTGATTTATGCCAATATATCAATCATATATTAATGGTTTTATAAACCTATTGTAAAATCTACGTTTTTTGACGATTTAAAATATTTCCCTTCAACTTTTTATTGATTTATATCTTACTTTTGTTAGGCTCAAAAGTTCGTAACGAGTTTAAGTGTTTATCACATTAATAACAACAATCAGAGGTTTGTATTATGAAATGCAGGAGTAATAGTAAATCTAATAAAAATATAGGACTGTGAGATCATTTCAGTTTCCATTTAATTTAAATTGCGAGCAAATATGCAACATAATATGCTCCGAATACTTTATATAGCTGTATACCTAGTTTGGTATCTGTTCTGATTCTTATAATTATAATTACAGAGGTTCAAAATATTGATAATGTACACAAATAAAATACCAGTTAAGGTAAGTGAGCTAAAACACAACAGAATTTAAAAAATAACACACTTTTAACACCATCGTCTATCATCATTGAATGTTTCAAATTATACATATTATACATAATTATAAGGGTAAGTATGAATAATAATAGTCTTATAGTTTAGATATTAATTTTATTTACAAGAAGGGTCACAATGGTTCATTAATTCAGTACTATATTATATTTTTGAAAAATCATCCAACGATACAGTTTCAATATCTCACTTTTAAATCATATAGGTTGGCTCCATTAATACATTTCAGCTTAGAAATGTAATGAGGGGACTCCTAAAATGTAGAATATAAATAAAATTATAATAAATTCACTGAAATTCACTTACCATATCGAAAATTAATAACTTTTGACAGGTACGCAAGATAACACGCCGGTTGAAAAACACAAATAAAACACTAAATTAAAGTCAGATCAATAAATCGCGAAATGTATAATAGACGAAAAACACCCAAAATTGATGTGACACGAAAAAAACGTTTAAAAAAGCACTACAAATTCTTTAAAAACTCGAATTAATCAGAAAGCACACAAATGCAAAACTAGGTTATTACCACCCAGGCAACTTTGGCGGCCATGTTGTGACGTCAGCTGCTACTGCTCTATTGGACCTCGACGATCTATCCACCTTCCAGTAAAAGTGTCACCTAAAAACTGACGCACTGCTATCCCAAAATGAGGTGGGGCCCCGTCTTGCTGAAACCAGACATTTCAGCTGGAATATCTTCATCTTCATTGTTTGGAAACATAACTGCTAAGGCTGGCACTAACTCAACTCGCAAAAACTGTAAATATCTTGCGGCCGTAAGATTTTCTTAAAAAAATGGGTCCCAATAAACGATCATCAATCATACCTGCGCACACTTTTACTTTGCCTCATCGCTGTGTATGGGCTTCTAGAGTCCAATGAGGGTTTTCGCGTTACCAATACCTATAGTTATGCCGATGTACAGTCCCCTTTAAAGAAAATGTAGCATCGTCAGAAAAAACAATGTTCTTTAAAACATTTGGGTTTTCATCGCACAAGGTCATCAACTGTTCACAAAACTGTAAACGCCGATCGGGCGCAATTGCACTTTGTATGGTATTTTTCTTTTTTCAATAGACGTACAACAGAAGTTTGACTCACGTTATGATTTAAAGCCAGCTGCCTTGTCAAAAGATGGTGGTTTTCCTTACTTTCTAGAAGAATATTTAATTTGGTTTCGTTGCTTGTGCTAGGGCGATCAGATCGAGGGAGGTCAGCTACACTGCCAGGTTCGTCATATCTAGCCACCAATCTACTTACAGTGGATCTAGAAATTTGCTTTTCGGGATACTTGGCATTGAAAACATTACATACTTCTTGATGAGTTTATCAGCGTATCCAGCCATCATCAAAAGTTCTACGCGTTCTCTTTCACTTAAACGTGATATTGCATTCACTAGTTTTACACTGCCTCAGGAGTGTCACAAAACTGAGGTTCCACACGTGTCAGGAATAAAAAGTTATCGATACTTTAAACAAAAAGGCCTGTATCTCTCTGTTGTTAAGGTGATTTTTTTTTTAATTATTTTTTTTGTTTTGTTTTTATGTCAAATGTTTTTATGCTAGTTAAAACAAAAATATAAGCAATAAGATTTATCAGTCCATAAGAAAGTGGAACATTACTTGTGAAGCTGCAAAAGGTAAGCTAGTTTTACATAAAATGTCATTTTTCCAAAAGAATGGCTCAGGTAATATCATTTATTTTATATCACAAGAGAGCTAAAGGAATATGCCACCAAAAACAGTAAACAAAAATGTATGTTTCCATTTAAAAAAATTTATGATGGCGTCATAACTCAAAAACCAGTGACGTCATAAATTTTGGTATAGTGACAAAATGTAGCATTTACAAAACTAAAATCGACCTGTTCGAGAATTTTGTTGAAAAATGACACATACCAAAGATATGAATTTTGTGCGTTTCTTTAGGTTCACACTGTGTACTAATCGTGTCGAACTGCACCCCTCTAAAATTGCGGATCGGATCTATCAAAAGCTTTTCGAGGGGGCGATTTTTCGGAACGCAGCCGGTGTCATTCAATTCGGGAATTAATGTTACATTGTTTAGGATAAATTCGGAGGGGATCTTTTTGATGATTTTTGAGTAATTAAAGAGCAAAAGTCGCTTATCTCTCTCGCCTCTTAAATTTAGGAACGGGCGGTCGAGGGATTGTAGGGAGAATGTTACCAAATGTCAAAAAATGACGATTTGCCTTCCCTTCTGTAGGGCCAAATTTTCTATTTCTCCCTTACAATTTAGGATATCAATTCATCGCCGACCTTCCCCTTGTCATAGAAACATAGAACGAGCTTCCAATCGCCGTATTTATTTAGTAACGATTCGATTTTTCCAATACAACTTGGCGTCACCAGAAGATTCCACTCTTCCTCCTTTCAATGAGACACCGTGCGCCGTTCCACTCCGAGTATTTATTTAGTTATGAATTTTTAAATTACTTACTGTTTTCAATTTTTAAGAAAACAGCCATTTTTCTTTCGAACAGACCTAGCCGAAATTCCGATTTCGACTGTGACACTTATGATGAAATGCCAATCTTTCTTTTTAAATAGAGACCAAAATCGATACCCTATTATAAGTATTAACTTAGATATGAGCTTTTAAAGATTTTATGTATTCGAATTTTTTAGGTTAGGTTTTAATACTACTAAAGAAGGCATTTTTTCTCGCTCTTGCAGAGCCGAATTTCCCTGTACAATTTGATATCATTAGAAAAGGCCAATCTTGCTCTTTCCATGGAGACCTAGAACGTACTTCCATTTCACAGGTTTACTTAGTTATGAATTTTACAAAATTCGATGAGTTTCAATTTTTAACAGAAAAGCCATCATTCGTTCGCCGGTGCCAAGTCGGATTTCCGGTTTTCCCCATTAATATTGGTATCAAACCAAAACGCCACTCTTCCTCTTTAATTACACAACTAAAACGGTCCTCAACTTCATGTATTTATTTACTACTGAACGGCACTTAGTAGTCGCGGTGTTTTGGTAGATCTTCGAGTTCAAATTTGCATATAGTGACGTCACAGGCAGGCGCACCCCTTGTATCTCGAGAACAGTTAACCAAGTTAATAATATGAAATTTTAAGTGTATAATAAGAATATCGAGTAATATATATATATAAAAACGTATAATAACCATGAAAAATAATATCATGGTACAAGCCTATTTCAAAAAGAAACAATGTGTTTTCATTCAAGAAAACCTAAATAATAAATAGACGCATATAACAAAATACAAAAGTCTCTGCACAATTATGCGAAAGAATTCCGCGTCGCGGCGCTAGTAGACATTCTGCCGATAGTTTATAATATAGTAGCGCATTTTCCTACAGCAGTTGTACGGGTTCAGAATCAAATGACAGAAGCTTTTGAAATATCAAAAGGACTAAAACAAGGGGATGGGCTGGCACCCACACTATTCACCTGGCATTAGAGTATGTAATAAGAAAAATGGACGTCGGCAGAGAAAGCCTACTAACTAATAAAAGTATACAGCTAGCGGCATACGCGGATAATATTAGTATTATGAGTCGAAGAACAGAAACAGCAGAGGAAACATACTCAGAAATGAAGAGGCACGCCAGGAATATCGGCCTGGAAATAAACAATACGAAAACAAGTACTAACTCAAAAACGAGGAAACAGGGCCAGACACATCACAGTGGATATCGATATAGAGTCAGTCCAGCAGTTTGTTTATCTAGAGGTCGAACTAAGTGCAGATGGAACGGAAGATAGAGATGTACTTAGAAGAATAATCCTTGCTAATAAAGCCTATTTCGCACTATCTCACGTATTAATATCAAAAAATGTTCTTCGTAATAATAAACTTAGAATCTAAGACAATTATAAGACCCATTGTATGTTATGGAAGTGAAGCATGGATAATTACCGAGAAGAAAAGAAAAAAAAAGCTGAACATTAATGAGAGAAAGATACTGAGGAGGCAATTAAAGACAGTAACGATATATGGAGGCTTCGGTACAACAACAAACTGTACCAAATTTTCAGAGAAGCCCCCCCCCTACACAGAATTTATCAGACTTCAAAGACTGCAATGGGCTGAACATGTGAGCAGGATGGAAGACAAGAGGCTACCGAAGGAACTCTCGACTCTAGGGTGTATTGGAAAAGATCTGTGGGAAGACCCCGAAAGAAATCTCCGAAGACGCACGTGATCTCCTAGGAATAAGCGTATGGAGGAGAGCGGCAGGAGATAGAGTGGAATAGAGGCAGAAAGTACAGGAAGCCAAGGCCCGATTTGGGCTGTAGTGCCATAGGAAGGAAGGAAGTGCATTTTCCCAAGAATAACACTCATCAAAACCTGAATTATCTATAACCAAAATATTCTTTGATTTTCAACTAGGGCATGCAATAAAATAAAAAGAGTTTTCCAGGATAGGGTTACCGCGTTGTTTTTTGCGTAAATATGTTTAAAAATAACGCATTTTGAGAAAAATATTCAACGAATCATTAAAAATAATAATAACAATTAAAATCGTTTTATATTTATGTAACATGTGTCTATGAGTTCAGGTACACAACCATTTTCTGTCAATTTTTTTTAAATAAAAATTTGAAACAGAAGCAAACGGCTGATTATAAATACTGCTCCGTCCATCCTCTATTACAGAGTGATGAACTCACAGTGCTTTAATTTACTCAAAAACCATGGCACCTACGAAAAAAATATCTAGGATCTTTTTTATCTTAGAATCGTTTGTCTTAGTTTATTTTTTAGGCAAAAATAGTACTTGCTTTTTCCTTACACGCATCGTTAGAAAGTAAGATCTCCCGAATATTTGAAGTACTCGCAAATACTTAAAGAGCTTGCAAGCATTTCTTAAGATTGCCAGGCCTTTTGATGAAGTGCTCTAGGAACAGTGCTCCCGAACACTAATTTGCTTCAAGCGCCCGACCGAACAGTAAGTACAGTTTGTTTGGACAGCTTTGTCACTGACACTCCTCAGCAACTAATATTGATGAGAAAAGCTTCAATTCCTGAATATTAATATGGCCGATCCAAGGCTCCCTTAATGAAAACGATGACATTTTTCTTACCCTCCCCCCTCGTATGTAAGCAGGCGTAAGAATTTTAACGACCCCGCAACAGTAAACATTTTCCGCACGCCCCCCCCCCCCACCTCTTCAGTGTTTACGTAATACTTGAATGACCCCTTTGAATAATTGCTCGCCAAGAAATAGAAATTCATTCGATATTATAGCTGTCACTGTTATCATACAATTATGTTTCAGAGCGTGGCTGCAATGAAGTATTTTGCATCAGGTACTGCCGATATCATGGACATTTTGGAGGATACTGCGATGGAACAAACATAGAGCCCTGTTACTGTTACGATGTGGGCGATGAGCAACACTAAAATCTTGAAATGCTATTACTACATCAGAAGATAACGTTCTAAAGTATCAAACAAATGCATATTTATTTTATGTAATTTAATATTAATAAAAAAATTATATGTATCTTTTTGTAAACTACATTTTCAACAACGGTTAAAGGGGGTACAATCTCAGCCTAATTCTTCTAAGCAAATATTTATTTATTTATTTATTTAACAATACACTACCCAACAGAGCATTACAGGGTAGGAAATGATAAGTACTTACAAATATATAATAGTACAGGCAAATTAGCCATAGAAGGTAACAAAAATTAATAAAAGGATCATCTCTGGGATTTAAGTAGGTAATATCCTGGAGAATGAGATGATGCATTCTTTGCACTTTCAAGTTCCGGGAAAATTCAAAAAAATTTGGGAAAAACTCTTTGATTTTCGTTTTTTTTTGCGCTAGCAGACAAAATAATGAAAATAGAGAAAAAAGTTCCCAACAAAAGTTATAGCTTTTCTCTTTCTCTACAAAAAAGGTCTTTACACATTTGTCCTACTTAAGCCGTTTAGAAGATACATCGAGTTAAAACTCGATGTATCTTCTAGGGCTTAAAAGCCACTTCGAAATGCGCGAAAAATTAGAATTCTCCGGGAGTTTCGTACGACCGAGCCCCTAAAAAAGTTAAAATAACATAAAATATAGAGAAAAGTCTCAGCTGTAATGTGGAACTAATCACAAAATTCATAAAATATTTTATCATAGAGAAAAAGTGTCAGAAGTTGGCTTAGTAAACTTTGTACAGTTGATCCACAGATTTATTCATTTCTTTGCCGGGAGTCGTTAGAACGATAATTCATTTTGATTATATCTTCCTATATAATGATATATGAATCCAATTAATATATTTAATTGCAATTACTTTTTTTGGAAAAATATGCCTGGGGATCAAAATAGAGGGTATATTTCTCATCGATCAATCACCTCCAAATTTTGAAGTTCAATTCGCTATATCTTAATTAATAATAATAGCACAGTCTTAATTTTCGGATTATAAGTACAATAAAACATATTCTTTCGAATGACTTCAGAGTTTTTAAATGCATGCAGTACTTTTTGAATTTGTCTACATTATTCATACACGTTCAGGAAATGCACAATTATACAGCAAAACATATACAACTTATTTGTTTTCCAACATTCTTCAATTAAATTTTCACAAAATATAGATTAAAATGCGTTGAATCGAATTCACGTAGTGAAGAAACACCCGTTGTTACGGGAGAAATAGACAGGATGCATAAAACTCAAAGATATAACTAAATCAAATGATAAGGTTTACTTCCATCTTCTAACACTTTTTTCTCTATGATACAAATTTTTATGAATTTTGTGACTAGTTCAACATTAAAGCTGAGACTTTTTTGTACATTTTATGTTGTTTTCATTTTTTTAGCGGCTCTCAATAGTAAGAATAATCGATCTATGTGTCTGGTAGTACGAAACTCCCAGAGAATTCTCATTTTCCGCGCATTTCAGAGCGGCTCAAAACTATAAATGGAGAACTGGATTTATCTCCTAAACGACTTAAGTAAGGCAAAAAATGTGTAATGACCGTTTTTGTAGAGAAAGAGACGAGCTATATATTTTGTTAAAAACTTTTTTTTGCATTTTCATTATTTTAGCCGCTAGAGCAAAAAAAACGAAAATTAAAAAGTTTTTCCAAATTTTTTTGAATTTCCCCGCAACTTGGAAGTGCAAAGAATGCATCATTCCATTCTACAGGTTATTACCTACTTAGATCCCGGAGATGATCCTTTTAGTAATTTTTGCGAGGTTTTTACAAAATTTTGCCTTCATTGCCCGAACTATAACGTCTGAGTATAGAATACAAAACAAACAGATAAAAACAAACATGAAACGAAAATTTTAAATTATATAGTTAATCTTTTTATCGCAGCTACATTGCAGTGGAATATATGAAACTGGTCTTGTAGATTGCTATAGTTCTCACACATTCTGTACAGTGGTGAAAACTTCTGAATGTTACTTCTGGGAGTAGGCAAACAGAATAATGAGTTATACCTAAAACCAGGTTTAAGTGTCCGAAAATTTAGTAAGCTTAAGATAGCGCTATAATAAGTTATATTATATATTATTTTAAGGTAGTTAAATCGCGAGAGGTGCGACATCTGTTAGCGAATCGATAAACTCGAGACGCGAGAGACAGAGAGGGAGAGAGTAGGAAAATATTTGGCAACGCCGCGTATAGTTTTTAAAGCCAGCTGATCGACTCGTCACTAGTGTCAGTACATTTGTACCTCTTTTAATAAATTAATAGAAAAATTATTTTACTTCTAATTATTATACATATAATAAATAAAATCGGAATGGATATTTGTAAATCATCTACTTTCTTATATGATACTGTATATAAAATAAACCCAAAGTATTTTCAAATTCCACGCCAAGTATTAGAAACAGCGCGACGTTGCCACGTTTACTACTCACGTCCTCCATTCAATAATTTAAATAATTTTCGGGTAGCTGTCATTACGTTATTTTACGATGAATCATTTCGATATTTGTGCACGTGCTTCGTCAGGAATTGATTTAAATTTGCCTCGTTTTTGAGATCATCCTTGAATAAGGATCAGGCGTAAGAGGGAAAATAGTGTCACGACATCAGTTTATTTCACATGGCGTCCACGCAATCTTAAATGTCGATAAAAACGAGCGAATAAATCTCGGAAACGTAGCGGTAAATGGAGTTCATATTTTCCAGAATGTTTATTGCTATGTGATGTGAATTGCGATATAACTACATTTAGTCGCGTCATTTGGCATTTTACTTAGAAAAAAGGTACAGAGTCAATTGACTTCATTTTTGTTGCAAAGAGTTCAGAAAATGTTTGGTATAAATTTTGGACCAATATTAAAGGTCAATTTAATTTAATGAATTAAAAAAATTGTTGTCATACACAATATGCCATAGAATTAGACAATAATGGTTATTCGGGGGTTTTTGCGGTCGCTGATGACCAGTCTGAAGGCCAACTTGGGAAATTCAAAATGGCGTACCGGAAATCGGGCCATTCTTCATAAGAAATGAGAATGGATATTTTGGTCTTGAAAATCTGTACTAGGGGGTTTTCGAGGTTGCTGATTACGAATCCGAGGTCTGATTTGGTAAATTCAAAATGGCGGACCGGAAGTAGAGACAATTTATCAAGAAAAACTCGTATCTTTTTCGTAATTGGACTGAAAATGAGTACTCGAATTACGAATTAAAGATCTAATTTACGAAATACAAAATGACGGACCGAAATAACAGTCCATTTCTCCGGAAAACTCGTATTTTTCCTTTGGGGCTGAAAGTGGCGACTCGGGGTTCTCGTTATTGCTGATAATGAATCTAATATCCAGTTAGGGAGAGTTCAAAATGGCGAATCGGAAGTAGTATATTTTTCAGTAAATACACGTATTTTTCATACCTTCAGCCCGAAAAAGTAAAAAATAGGAGGTTTTCCGGAGAGATTGACTATTCTTCCGGTCCGCTATTTTGAATTTCGTAAATTGGGACCTTTGATCCGCAATCAGCGGCTTCAGAAGCCCTCGAGTTCTCATTTTCAGCCCAAGAACGAAAAAAATACGAATTCTTCCTGATAAATTGAGTCTACTTCCGGTCCGCCATTTTGAGTTTACCAAATCAGGCCTCGCATTCGTAATCAGCGACCCCAAAAACTCCCGAGTACATATTTTCAAGGCAATTCTCATTTCTTATGGAAAATGGCGCGATTTTCGGTCGCCGTTTTGAATTTCCCAAATTGGACTTCAGATTGGTGATCAGCGACCCCAGAAACCCCCGAGTAACCATTTTCGTCTAATTTTATGGCATTTTGTGTATGATAACAAATTTTTCAATTAATTTATTTAAATTGGCCATTAATATTGGCTAATTTTATCGGAAAAAAAATTAACCCAAACATTTCCGCCAAAAAATAAAAGATACTGCTTTTTGTAAATGCCTTTCTGAACTCTTTGCAACAAAAATTAAGTCAATTGACTCTGTACCTTTTTTTGAGGTTTTCAGATTTTCATGCTAAAATGACGCGACTACTTAAAAAGAAAAATTTGCTGCGAAATAGTTCTACGGCAAGTTCTTCTCGTACTTCAGTAACTATTTATGTTTATTGTGCATAACTACTTTTGTTCAATGTAATTGTATTGTATTTTTTTATATATTATGCAAAATAAACATTAGTATTTTTATTATCCCAGTAATACCTAGTTTATTTAAAGATAATATAATAATAACTTCGAATTCAGGGATACGGAAGAACTGTACGATGTATCGTACATAAAAAGAAGTGAAACGTCAAAAATAAATAAGAAAAATGTAAAAGAATTCTGCGCTTCCGCCCACCGAATTTGACACAGAACCAATTTAGATATTACATTTCAGAAGCTACGAAACTAATGTTTATTACGACATCTGACTTTCTCTCGTATCGCTTTGAGCAAAGTGCGAGTCAAGAGACGAAAGAAAAAGATTGGAAAATTTAAATTTATTGGGAAGTTTCCATAGGGCAGCTACCCCGACAGACGTTCATTTATATGGATCAAAGGAGATCATTCGGCTGACTGAAATTCACTTCATTCACGGTTTCACCATTTGTTAGAATTTCTTGCATTGTTATAACACTATGTATCAGACGGAATCAAATTAAATTTCGCAGATGGGAGATTGTCTCCAGAATAGCAATCTCGAATGCACTTTTATAATATTGGCGAATACAAAAGAGAGGGGTTGATTCGTGTAATATATTATTCTTGGACGGGTTGTTCGATTCGCGCTTGTTTATTATATTTGATACAGAGATGCGAAGCTGGCAATTCTGAGATTCTTTAAGTAAGCTCTTCGGTCTGCCAAGATTTCCTCGGATAATAGAAGCAACTTTATTAGGTAAACAAAATGGTTAAATATATTTCATCCATTTAAGTTTTAACAATACATAAGTATTTATAGTACAGAAAAAAAGGAAATAATGAAACTTTTCTCGGATTTTTATGTTTATTTACTTCTTCAGGATCGAGGAAATTTTTTTTGAGGGTAATGTTTTTCTTGCAAATATTAGCTTCGGCAAAGAGTCAGAAAATATCTGTTTAAAAAAAAAATGTCAACCAGGGTTTTTCAGCGGAAATATGTACCTTTCAGTATGTATAGCTATTGTGCCTTAAATCCAGCAGACGAAAATTAGTGCGTCTATGTTTAATTAACAAGTTATGGAAAACGAGTTTTTGGCTTGTAAAAATTTATCTTTAGGTTTTACGAAAATGCGTCCGTGGATGGCATTTTTTTTAAAATTTCCATTTGCATAGGCTATATCTCGAAAAATAAACGTTATCGTGAAAAATGTCCAAAAGTCTTTTTTAAATTCTTCAAAATTTATGAGACTATTCAACCAAAACACAAGTAGCGAGTGCTAATAACACCAAAAGAGACACCTCGTGTGCCGAATTAATTATCAAAAACTTTGAGTCTAAGTTAGGCTGCAGCAAAATTTGAAATGCCCCATTTCGCTCTGGGCCAGCTGAGAAAAATAATATTCACTCTCAATTAATTTATTGTTACCATATTTCATAAATAAAAAATTACTTGTATTTGGATCCGAGTTCTACGCAACCCACAATGTTAGATAACCATTGTGACCAACAAATGGCGTATCTCTCCGAATTGAACAACTTTATCCACAACGCTCGATGCCCCTCCGTTAGCGTATATCACCCGACCCAAAACACCCATCCTTTCTGCCGCACCTTGTACTCTATAAAACATTGAGACCCAAACTGACCAGATATAACCACAATGGAATTAATTACATCGACCTATGTGTAAACGTACAGAAAATTATCGAAAAGGCACCATAGAAGGCAAATATTTACAGCAGACTTGCCTGATTTGATCTTAATTGATATATTCCCATCACTATAATTTAAACAATTTTCTCTATCTAACCTCAGTAGAATTTGTTTGCCTCCATATGTGTGAATATGTACAAAATACTATTCACAGAAAGTAATGGAACACAAACTGACTCGATTTGTCCCCAATCGGTCTATTTTTCCTACTAATAGTGTATCAGGTTCTCTTCCTTGGCAATAGTGTCAACTAGATGCCAAAAATTACTTTCTTCATCGTTTTCATTAGTAAATTTTTGTTTAAGGGAAGTCACACCATAATTTACTATGGCCAATTAAAAGTATTACTTCCACATTCACGCACGCCCACGTAGTGGATTGGAAGTATTGTAATCGTAAAATAATTTTCAATTTTTTTTTTCTTCAAATTGGTTTAGAATGTCATGAAATGTCGAGATTTTAATTTTGAGCGAAAAACTTTCTGTCTTTGTCTGTCTGTCTGTCTATCGGTCTAGTAACTTTTTTGTCATCACGTTTTCTTCGGAACGGTTTAAGATATAAACATGAAATTTTGTACACGTATATATTGTAATGATATCTGAAACTGGATTGTTTTTTTTTAACATATCCGTTTAAGTATTGGGGGTAAATAGGGATAAATAAGGGGAAATAAGTAAAACAAACTGGTAAGAGTACAGAAACTTGAAATTCGGTGTATGTACTAGAAACCAAGGTCTCAGATTTTTTATAATATTTTTCAACCTCCTTCCATTTTAAAGGGGTTGATAAAATAAAATTGAGATATTCACTTGAAATTCGGTACATGTATGTATTATAACGACATCTGGAAGTAGATCATATTTTTGGATGATTCCGATGAAGGGGTGGGAATGTAAGCATAGGACAATAGGGAAAAATGATTAAAGCAAGCTATGTAGAGTACAGAAACTTGAGGTTTGGTGCGTATACTAGAAGCTCCAAGCCCTCAGATTTCTTTATAATATTTTTCAACCCCCAATGTTTTGCTTTATCAATATGAACACCGTGTTAGTGTTGCCGAGTCGTCGAGATAGTACAGGAACGTAGTATTTATTCACTTAGAACAGATATCTGTAAACATGTGATCGAACGTCTTCAAGAGTATCATGATTTTCTAAAAGGATTATTTGAACTGGCGAAGCTACATTTTTGAAAGAAGGAATTTTTCACAGACGAAATGTACCCCACTGGGCACAACAAAATTCTCATGCGCTGCGAAAATCGAAATCGAAATTTTGCGAACAGTGATTTTTACTTTTATTGATAATTTGGCCTCAGATATTTATAATTCTATGAATTATCAAATGGATGGTAGCGGTCTACATAATACATGGGAAGTGTTTGACGAATTAGTAGCATCGATCGAAAATGGGTGGTTTGGCTACCGAGGATCAAGATCCAAGGATATGGCCAACAAGGTCTCCTGATTTGATCCCCTTAGACTTTAACCTTTGGGGTAATTTCAAATATATTGTATATGCCACCCCCTCTACTACCAACGAAGTCCTGAAGAACAGAGTACGGGCTGCATTTCAGCAAATAAATTAACTGCACCTGTAAATGCCATAAATTCCAGAATATCGACTTGTCTACAGCAAAGTGGAGGGCATTTGGAACATATGTTGCATTGAATATTTATATTCAATGTGTTAATTAATTTTGTAAATTTTGTTCCAAAGTATTTGGTATAAATCTAATATAAGATGATCTTTTGATTTTGATGTTATTATCTTGATCATTAACAAAGTATGATAAATTATCTGCACGATATTCTCGTTTATGATAAAAAAACACAAGTTGGGTATGACTTGTATTGGCTACTAACAAACAGTATTGACTTTGTGTATGTACGTTTTACAGAACAAAGGACCCCGCAGTGTTTTATAGTAAGAAATTAAGGGAGAAACGAATGTTGTCTTTAACTACACTGTCTTTTTTTTTCAAACGTCTGAAAAACATGACATTTCTTAAAATTTAGACGGCTGTGCGTTGTCATTAGCTGCGAGAGCTGCATTACAAAAGAGATCGAACTGCGAAAAAAAAGAATTCATAGAATTTTATTAATTAGTTTAGGGTGAAAGAATCGTTTTAGAGAAAGACGCCAAGAGCCAAAAGTTGCTTATTTTTGTTCAAAGAATTATTTCGACAAAGAATTCCCCTAGATTTTTAGTTTTTTCTACTTCAAAAAGATCCCAAAATATTAAGGCATATTCTTTAGGTAAAACTAATCAACTTATGCGCCCTCAACTTTTTTTTTAAAGTGCTTCCTTTTCCCGTGAAAAAAATTCAAAGAAAAATATTTTTCTTTGTTTGTTATTTTTTTCCGGGAGAAGGAAGCACTTTGAAAAAAACACCAAGAGACAAAAGATGCTTATTTCTCTCCAAAAAAGGAGCCTGAATATTTTCAGAATTTTTATGGAACATTTAAGCAGACGTTCTCAGATGTTCACAGTTTCAATCGCCTCTAGATCAATAAATCGAATTCGGTCGGACTAGTGGTCAAAGAGAATTTTAGTCAGGGGGCCCAGGAGAACATTTTTCCCAAGTTTCAGAACAATCGACTGGAACCCATGTTTACTATAAAAAACTGCGGGATCCTTTATTACTTTATTAAATTATCTAAAAATATACAGGGTGCCATTTGAAAAAATTGACTTTTGGACGTTTCACCTAAAACAATGTTCGACTATGAAAATAAAATACCCTGTGTGATATTGTGAAAATCTAAGACAATTTTTCATTAGATTATAGGGTACTTGTATGAGTTTGAAAAGAAAGTATCTGAATCGGCCACATGATAGAAGATATCAATTTATTTTCGGAAGGGTAGGAACTTTCTAAAATCTCCAAAAATATTACATATCTCGAAAACTGGTAGATTTAAGAGCATGTTATGGTATATAAATCAAAGCTTATATTTTGTAAGGATTCCAAATATGAAATTTAAAATAATAAAGTTAGGTGCTACATCCGGTGTAAGCGGAGGTTGCATTAAAATATTTTACTTAGATCCGCCATTTCCAGAAACCCCCTAGACCAATTTTGAAAGTTCTAAACTGAACAGATCCCAAGACATGAATAATACACCCACTCTCCGTGAATAGGTTAAAGGATACTCTGTATAAAAAAAAAATTCGATAAACATTTTTGTTAAATTATACAACTATTTAATTAAACCAAACATGTATTAGTTGGAGTAGCAGAATAATCAAATTTCAAAAAAAAATACACATTTAATAAATAAATATCTGATGTTATGAGTATTTACTTTTGGAGGAAATAGCGAGAATGCAAAGATCTGAGTACACATTAATGTATTAATTTTGTTCTTATTGTTTTCTCATGTTGTTACTTAATAAATTTCTTAATTCATGTCATACTATAGCACAAGATATTAATAGGATTAATTATGGCTCATCTAACAGATCCTCGTCTGGTTCTAATTAAACAACCACAGTAATCTGGTAACGCTATTTTTCATCTCTATTAGGGCGTCTATTCGTCTGGTATTTAGAAATACGTGTAAAACTGCAGAGCAATTTGTTTTGCGGCACAATCACCGTAAACTCTCCTGTAAAATGTATTTATGGAAATAAATTCAGCAATAAAAAGGGCTTAAACAAAATATATCACTTTATGACTATTTGATTAAAACAAATTGTCTCTAAGACAAAATCCTATTTAAAAGAACTTTCCCCAAATTATTTTTCTTCTGTCTGGGCATATATCTTTCGTCTTCTGCAGATTAAACAATCATTTGACTGATGAATTTAATTTCCACTGACAAGTAAACAAAGTAAGGTCTGAGAATCTGTGGGGTGAAAAAGAGAAAAGAAGGAGCATTTTAAGTAGTGGGTACCCGTCAGTCGAGCTTTAGGCGCTTTTTATTTTCGGCTTTTTCACGAAGATTGTTCTTGAATCCCATCCATCAGTCTTTTTAGTAAACTGAACGATGTTTATTACACCATTCCACTCGAGAATATTTGCGCTGCTGCTCCCGATCGATCATCATTTGCATACATTAATATTGTATCAAAAAGTTTTCTTTGCATTATATTCATAATTTTGGAGCGATTTTGTTTATATTAGATAATCTAAATTTTATGGTATATCGTAATAATGATTTATACTTGAAATTTTAAAATCTCATTAATTTTATATCTGGGGTGAAATATTCCGTACTGAAAAAAATCTGTAGCTCTTAAAAAAACATATTTACGTTAAGTGTACCCCAATAAATCACTAAAAATTAATTTTTATTGTAGAAAAGTAAGTATTTTAAGTATAATGTTCTTTCCTCTTTAGAGACGTTATACGTAGATAGGTATTAGCAAGAATGTCATTGTTCTTCTTATAAAACGTGTGATGATAATGGGAGAAAAACTTTAGATAATTGTACACATTTTTTAAAATATTTAATTCAAAATAAATACCTATCTGGTGTTCTAAGTTACACTCTATAAATTAAATAAGCAAAAAGAACCCTCTATTCCTAATAGTTCACGTGCCCTCAAAGTAGAGTATTATCGACAATGGATCTATCAGGATAATCTAGGCGATCATAACCGACCTTAATTTCTTTTAGAAGTGTTGGACCCATTTGATTTTAATGAAACAATTAGTGGTAATAGTAAGTGTAATTACCCATATTATATTTTTTTTAGCGATTGTACCTTGGTTCTAACCGTACAGAAATTCATTCTTAAATTTTTATTTAAATTTTTCAAATAATTAAAATTATTTTGATAAATATAAAATAAATACATAATACAGCCAATGGTCTAACAGAGCCTTTTTGTTTCATCCGTCTAACTAAAATAGTTTTTGACAAAAACAAGTTTAAATAATAGTCGTTTCGACGCATGTTTTGTCCATTATTTCAAGGGCCAATGGTGGTCAGATCCTGTTATTATGACTTGCCAATATTATAACATAAGTTATTTCAAAGATTGCTTTCTGGGACCGTCTCATCTAGCTTATCCTGCCAGACCTTTTGCGAGGATCTTTCACAGAATTACAGTTTTTCGAAAATGATTCATGTATTCAATGCAAATTAATGTTAAACTAAAATGACAAAGAACGGACTTAGGTGTAAAACCATCAAAAACTAGTACGTGATGATTTTCAAATAACCTCAATTAGAATTTATAGGATATTTTGCAATGAAATTTTGCCTAAAATTATAAGTTTTGCAGAAATCTATTAGAACTTTTTTTTTGCTTATCATTATGAGTGATTTCATCGGCTTATTTGTTTTAGAATTCATTCTATTGATATGCCGAAGTGGAGCCAATCAAGTTCAAAGTTTTATGTTTGTTAATTACACGTATAGTGGTGTCAATAAGTCGCACGAGTAGGCAAATTACGCTTAAAGTTACGCGACATACTTACTCCCCATTTTAGAGGGTGCTGAACAAGAATATGATGGTTAATTTACTCTTTGACCTTTCTTACCCCCTCAAACGGTCAAAAACCATCCCTTTTCATGGTTGTCGTGTAGCATGGCTCGGAATATTGGCTTAACCAGAAAAGTGGTTTTGTCTTCGTCAGAAGTGATTGAAAGAAGACGGGCAATAACATGGAGAGCATCCCAATAACCATTGGGGGCTCATTCTACCTCATCAGGGGGTAAAAAATTGATATTACCTACATTCTTAGTTTAAACGTGGGGGTACACCATTATCAAGGATGCTGAACATTAAAAAATATTGTAAGATTAGTTCACCCTTTCTACCCCCTTAAAATGAAAATAACCACCCCTTATTACGGTTTTTTAGCACTAATGGTCAGCAAAGCCTACTTAGAGGAAAATAGGAAAATTACTATGACGTGGGGTCCTTCCTACCCTCCAAGGGGGTGGAAAATTGATCCAAACATGCTTTGTCGCGATGAGGGGTGGCTATTTTCCGTTTAAAGTGAGGTAGAATGGGTTACATAATCCTAAAAAAAAATTCTTCATGTTCAGCATCCTAAAAAAAATTCTTCCTGTTCAACATCCTAAAAAATGAGGTGAGGGTACACGTTTAAATTAAGAATATAGGTAATGTTAATTTCCCAACCCCTGACAGGGTAGAATCAGCCCACAAGGGTTGTTAGGATACTCTCTTCATTGTCCGTCTATCTCCAATCACTTCTGATGAAAACAAAACCACTTTCTTGGTTAAACCAATATTCCGAGCCATGGTTTACGAAAACCATTAAAGAGGGTGGTTCTTGGCCGTTTGAGGCGGTGGAAAAGGGAAGGTTAGAAAGAAAAATAACCGTCACAGTCTTGTTCAGCATTCTCGAGAACGGAGGTAAGTATGTTTGTAACTTTACACGGCATTTGCTTTTGCCGAGTTTCTCCGACTTAATGACTGCGCTAGTATATCTACAGTCCAGCTCGGCAATTGATAGGTCAGGCGGAGCGGAACCAACACTCGCTGAAATGTAGAAATTAAAATATTCCTAACTCCCTTAGTCCCAAGGGCAAACTAAAAATGGTTTTCAACATAAAACTTCGAAACCAAAAAGGAGTGAAAATTAAAACTTCAAAGTATGCACATACTAGTAAGAAAATTGATTACTAATGAAGAGATCCAGATCAAAAACCCACTTCAATCAATATACTGTACACCGTATCCCAAGGTATAATTTCGAATGTTCTGGTTTCAAAAAATTGGGATTTTCTAGAAGTTGATATGTGGGAAGATGGACAACGTCAATATGTCAGGGTAATAGGATATGTTACTTGCTAGTAGATTCTCGCCCAGCTTGACGGTGTAAAATTTTTGGGAGATCTGCTGGATGTAATCCGCCAGTGAAGTTATGTCGTGAAGACTATTGCTTCCGACTTCTTGGCATTTACCTGCATCCTACACACTTCATATCGGGGAAATCTGCATAATCGGAAACGTACCGATTGTATAGTTTAAGTGGAAGATACGACTCTTGTGAGACGCTGGTGCGAATGTTCTACCATGTTGACAGCGTCATGTTCACTCGCACCTGCAGTGACCTGCCTACTAAATACGAATGACTGCATTTGGTTATGTGAGTTTCAAAAGTTACAGTGGTGCATCTTGTATATAGTAGACCTAGAGACCAATTGGTATCGATAGTGTTCTCAATATCTCATAGAACCATGTTGGTACTCTTCCAGATATTATATATTCCAACGCCTTGTTGCACTAGGCTTCTACTTCTCTGAAGATCGAACTGACACTCATCATTGTTGTGATGTTCATCTTCAATAGCGTCTAGCCTACCAGGATGACATACTCCATCAAGGTCGTGATCATCGACAACAACGAAATGGAGCGATAGCTACTCTACGTTCTTACCCGACCTCAAACTGGGTACAATCATAGCGCATTTCTACTGGCCAAGCTGGTATTACAGCCGTAATATCGATGAGGATATACGTTAATTGTGAAATATCTCTCCACAGGCGAAGCATACTCGATACCACTTTTCCTCGAGCTTTACTGTGTCGTAAACTCCTGACAATTTTGGCCAATTCTGCAGGCTTGGCCATAATTTCTATTCTAGTCAACTGAATGTCTTGGTCAATGTTCGCGTTTATATTATTTTCTATGGAAACCAGTTCTGTACTGGTCGGAATGTCCACAATGGGTGCATTTAGGGAAAATGCGCTGACCGATGGATATCTTGATCAGGGAAAACATTCCATTCATGAGTTTTGCTTAACCTCACTTTCTTTCATTCTTTAGTATTTGTCCGCTTCCGGTAATCCATGGTGCTTGTTTTTTTTAAATAAAGAAGTATTAATATTAAATGATTATTTATCACTAATTAATCATAAAGGTTTTCTATAACATGACATAACCTCAATTGTAATGACATTTAGCAACTTACTTGATATCGTTTAGGAACTCAAAGCAGCTTAGTAAAACAGCAATCAGGTTGAGTGATTGCTCTTAGCAGTTGCAAACCATAAGCGTATTCACAGTGAAAGTGTATGTCTCGAAAGTGATCAACTAGGTCATTCACTTTATCCATTCGTGTTATCGACATCCGTCGGTTTGCATTTGAGTTACAACTGATCAATCTTCTATTTATTATTTTCGTATCTATACCAACAAAATATTTATAGGAATATATGCAGATCTGAATTATTTCCCTATAAAAGTGACTCGAGCAATATTATTAGTAATATTATGAATGATAGAATTCCCGTCCTTGTGTTATATTAAGATTATCATCCATTTGTATGCTGAGATGAGAACAATAAATATAACATAATACTCTCTCGTTTTCCCTATGAAAACCGATGGTGTAAATGATGCCTTATATATTCTAGCACAGTCTGCTTACATACATTATTTTTATTAGGAACTTCGCAGTGAATAAATAATAAATTAGTAAACAAAATTAAAAAAACATGTAATGAGCAAACAAAAGTTTCAGTCAGATTAACTTCGTTTACTTTAGCAGTTAGGATGAATAATTTCTCAGAGAGAATCAGTGATAATGCCCACCGATTTTAACGAAGTTAACTTGAGGTCTCAATTTGAATATCATTTGCACATTATGTAAACTGGCATAATTCAGTTTCATTTTATTTAATATCGTTTACCGAATTTCAGTTGTAATATTTCTGGAACAATAAATATATCAGAAGAGCGGCATACATTAAATTTAAGGGTTTGTTTATTTGGGATAAGTTTCGCAAATGCAAATAAAAACTAATTGAATTGAAAGCTGCTTACTCTAGAAATCAAAATTGTCTTTAAAGTCAGCTCACAAAAAAAAAAAAACTCTAGTTTTTTTTTATAGATACTTATAGGTATTGGTTTTCAAACAATTTGGTTATTACTGCATGATAAAACGACGGTTTTGTGATTTTTCATTCTTGGTGTAATACAACTAGAAAACTTCAAATTGGTGTCTTCGATATACGTATTTATGGTGAGTAAATGTGTATATTATTTTTTAGTTTTGACATAAGCTAGATGAGCTAGACAGTTTAGTTTCGTTGCGTTTACCCTCGTGTATCATGGAACAAAACTACATCTTGTACCTTGGAACAATCTGTTGAGGTAAATAATGCTACAAACTTGCTTTTTTTATAGGTTCGCATTGCTGCGAAGTAACGTAGGCCTGAAAAGAGCTTCAGTGGATTCCGAAATTTATGAAAAGCTGTAGCTGCTGTTTTGTGTGATAATGACAGGAAAATTTCTTTGCGTGAGGCTCTAAGGTTTGTGATGTGAAGCTCGTCACTATCTCGACATTTAAATCGCTTTAAGGAAAGTGGAGATAAAAATTTCACTTATAAAGCCAAAATAGATGTTAATAAAGTTTTTAGTGAAGAAGAATAAGAATCAGATTTATCAAAATACATTATTCATATTGCATACGATATGGTCTCAATAAAAAGGGAGTTCCAGAACTTGCATACAAATATGACAAAGCAAACGGAAAATAGATCCAAAACATGGGAAGAAAACCGCATTGCTGGAGAAAAATGGATGCGTCTTTTTATGAAGAGGCATCCACCGTTATCCATTACTTTTTTTAAATTTCATATTCGAAACTTTTAACGCTATTTTGTCAGGTTTTATTGAGATAAACGAAAGTGTTCCAAGGTACATGAGGATGTGTTCTAAGGTACATGAACATAATTTACCATGGAACGATTCTCCTTAAAATTTAAAGATTGTGTGAAATTGACATTTTTACACCCATGGCCCTCACAAAATTTGGATAATAGTCCAAATGTGTACTATTTAATATTTAATGTCTGATTTATGCAGTGCTGTAAAATTAAATTTTATGCTAAAAAATATTAAAAATCAAAAAGTGTTCCGGGGTACAACAGTCTCCCCTACAGTTTTTTCAAATAAAAGCTTTTTCTTAAAAATAATTTTTATCTAATTTTATTTTTTACTTTTTAGTCTACTTATTTTAAGACAAACAGACAGGCAAAACCCTTTCATTAGGTACCCATGGCAAGGAAGTCGCGAAGAAAAAGATAATTTGCCATCCTAGGGTGTCCGCGACATTTAATTTAGAATGAAGTCACATAATTTATCGTATTTTCTTCGTCAAACCCATTCATTTGATATCCATAGCAAGGGGGTTTTGGCGTACCGCCATCTTGGGACGTCCGCCATATTGGATTTAGATCGATAATGGCTATACCGTCTTGCATTGTCACCGAACTTACATACGTATGCCAAATTTCAAAGCTCTAGCTTAATTAGATCTAGTCGAAATTCAGCTTACAAGATTTGGCCCAAACAAACTAACTTACAAACTAACATTGTAAGTTAAATAAAAGCCTTCAAAAAAGACATGCTTTGGGCATTTTGCAGATAACTTTTATACACCCCATTTAACATTTAATATGAGAAACAACAAATTAGGTATTCATTATTTTTATTGTAGTTATTCTGATCATGCAAGTACGCTACAAATGTCAACCATTAACACCATTCTGAAATTATATAGAACGTTGAAACGTTGAACAATGTCGAACGGTTCAGAGAGCTCCGTTTGTAAACGCTGTAAAAAAGTGGCAAAAAGTGCTTTAAAGTGTAATAAGTGCGAAACACAATTTCATATCAGTTGTGCAAAATTGTGTAATGTAAAATTTGTTGACGACAACACAATAATATGTTGTGAAAATATGGGAAGTTCGGAAAATGACGCGGCCTTTTTTGATGCTATGGAGGAATTATCTGGCCCAGAAAAAAAGGTAGATTTACACTTATTTAACTATATAATCAAACAAAAAGACACTATTATCAGTGAGTTAAATGAAAAAGTGAAATTATTAAACAATCAAATTGAAATGATGAATAAATATCAGGCAAACTGCAGTATAAAAGAAACTGTCCAAAAACGCGATAACATAAAAATAAGTGATGTCGCAAAAAACTCAGCTATAAATAAAAATATAAACGAGTCTAAAAACTCAACAATGACTGTATCTAGCAATACGAATATAAATATACCAAAGAACTCAGCTATAACAAAAAAGGACTTATCAGCTGGTCTTTTACAAGTGGAAAGCGAAGCCAAATTGAATAAATATATTAATTTAGCAAAAGAGGATACGCCTCGTAATACACCCTCGACTTCAACTGCCAAAGAAAGTGAATGGCAGCGAGTTTCTAACAAACGAAGGAGACGATCTGTTATTGTTGGAAATAATAAGGAATCGGTCATACAGGGTGTACCAAAATATGCCATTCTTCATGTATACAGGGTAGATCCACAAATAACAGCTGCCGAATTGACAAAACAGCTGAAATCTCATTTGCCAGAAGTAGTGTGTGAGGCTATAACGCCAAAACATCCTGGGCTTTATTCTTCATACAAGGTCTCCATATATGAGTGCAATTTTAAGAAAGCGATGGATCCATCAATATGGCCTTTTGGTGCATGCATCAGCCGTTTTTTACAGATGAGCAGGAAGAATGTGGTACCAAAGGATTAATGTTTGATCCCAATATTCTTCTACTTAATATAAATACTTTAAACAACGATAAGATTAATAATTTGAATTTGGATATAAGCAGATATCCCAGTTTAAATATTTTGTGTCTAGTTGAAACTGGAATCAAAGCAGATTTAATTAATTTAATACATATTAGTGGATATACATTAATAAGCTCGTATTGTAGATCTTCACTTAAATGTGGGGGTGTAGGAATTTGGATAAAAGATAACATTAATGTAAAAGAAATTAATCTAGATAGTTATTGTATAGAACAACATTTTGAAATTTGTGCTGTTTCTTTTAAACAAAAGAATACCACGGTAATAATTTTAAATTGCTATAGGTCTCCTTCTGGGGACGAAGGTATATTTTTAAATAATATTGTTGATGTTTTAAATCATTTGTACAAACCTTATATTGATTTTATTCTGTGTGGCGATTTTAATTTTGACATGAATAAGAATACTTATTTTAATTCTTTATGTACTGTATTGTCCAGTTTTAATTTAAAATCTGTGGTAGGGTGGCCAACTCGAGTTACAGACACTTCCTGTACTGTGATAGATCATATTTTTATTAATTTTAATAACAGTGGAATTTGTTCAGTGCTAGACAATACTATTTCAGATCATAGAACAATTCTGTTAGAATTACATTCTGAGAAAGTTAATTCGCAGAGCATAAACTGCATAAAAAGAAGTTTTAATGATAGCGCAATTTTAAAGTTTGAACAAGCACTTCAAAATGAAAATTGGTACTCTCTCTATAATATAAATGATCTCAATTCAGCATTTTATTATTTCCACGAAACATTTTTATACTATTTTAATTGTTATTTTCCTGAACGTAGATATTATTTTAATACACAGAGTGATAAAAAGTGGGTAAATGACGCGGTTAGATCATCAAGTACACATTTGAGGGATCTGTATGTTTTGAAAAGAACTTATCCTGACTTAACTTCTGCTTACAATGAGGCAAAAAAGATTCATAATAATTTAATTAATAAAACAAGGAAAAACTATTACCAAAATAAAATTGTAAACTCACAGAACCCCACGCGAGCTGCTTGGTATACTATATCAGAATTGTCAAACAAAAATAAAAAACATGCTAATATTAAAATAAACAACGACGAAAATATTACTGAAAATCCAGAGATGGTTGCATCATTGTTTAATAATTTTTTCATCGATACCCCCATCAATATTATAAGCCAAATACCGGATACACTTCCCACTTCTTCATATAATCAATTAAGTAATATTGACTCCACATTGTTTTTAAGGCCATTTACGGAAGAAGAAATGTTCTTGTTATTAAATACTAAGCTTAAAAATAAAAAATCATCTGGACCAGATGATATACCTGGTTTTTTAGTTAAGAAGACTCTAAAATCATTGATAAAGCCACTTACTTACTTAGTAAATATGTCTTTTGAAACCGGAACGTTCCCTGAAAATTTAAAAATAGGTAAAGTGGTGCCTATTTTTAAGAAAAAAGATCCACATCTCCTACAAAACTATAGGCCTGTAACAGTACCTTATAGTTTTTCGAAAATATTTGAGTATTGTTATTTAGACCGTCTATTAAAATTCGTAAAAAAATTTAAGATATTGTCCGAAAAACAACACGGTTTTCAATGTGAAAAATCAACATTAACAGCTGTCAACTCATTTTACAATCAAATAATTCAATTTATTGAAGCAGGAGAATGTCCTGTTGGGATATTCTTTGATTTTAGCAGGGCATTCGACTGTGTTAATCATGAAAAGTTGTCTTCCATATTATGTGACTATGGTATTAGAGGACAAGCATTAAACTGGATCGAGTCCTTTTTAAATAATCGTCAGCAGTATGTGAGCATACATCATCATAGCCAAAATAAAATAAACAGAATAAAGTCTGAATGTGCCTTTTTGAGCATGGGAGTTCCACAAGGCTCAGTATTGGGCCCGGTGCTATTTATATTATATATTAATAAACTTGAACTTAGTTTGGGCAATGAGTTCTTTTCAATGTATGCTGATGATCTTTCTATGATTGCTTCAGATTCCATTAACAGTGTATTAAAAACAAACTGTAATAATGTAATAGAAAAGGTATCTACGTTTTTTAATCAACATCATTTATATTTTAATGCAGATAAAACGCAGCTAATTCGTTTTCATACCAGGCAAAAAAACTGTGAATCAATTTCTATTAATATCAATAATTCACTTATAACAGATACCCATGATGGCGTGAAATTCTTGGGTTTATATATGGATGAATGTTTGAACTGGAAGACACACTGTGTACACCTGATTTCGAAATTGGCTTCGTTTTCCTATTTAATTAATAGCATTAAAGCAGTACTCACAAAAGTACAATTACTAAATCTATATTATGCCCAAGTAGATTCTAGATTAAGGTATGGTGTCTGTTTTTGGGGAAACTCCACTCTATCACAGAATGTTTTTATTGCACAAAAACGTATATTACGTTGTATGGCAGGTATTTCCAGTACCCAATCTTGTAAAGAAGTGTTTAGGGAATATAATATTCTAACCTTGCCAAGTATGTACATATTTGAAATGTGTGTTTATGTTTTCAAACACAAAGACAAATTTATTATTAATAAAAATGTTCATGGTGTAAATACTCGAAACAAAGAGGACTTCCGCATACCACATGCTAGACTAAATGTAACAAGTAATTCTCCAAATTACCTAGGCCCTAAGTTATTTAATCACTTACCTGTTGAGTGCAAAACAGCTAAGAATTTATTTCAGTTTAAATGTAATTTAAAGTCATTTCTGTTGACTGAATGTTTTTATTCTGTATCTGAATTCTTTTTTATCTAGTTTGTAACTCATATTGACTATTCCTATACAATGTAATATTGTCTTTATGGAAAATAAATTATTATTATTATTATTATTATTATTATAATAAGATATTTTTATCTGAAAGGCAACAACTGCCCCTTACGACGGTTTTTCAAGGTCGATTAAAAATAATTCTGCATGGTACACTAAAGGTCAAAGGGACTGCGATTACTTTCATAAATGAGTTCTCGACAGTGGACATATTTAAACAAGTTCATTGATGACAATTAAAAAAAGTCTATTTAAAAAACTTTTTTTTTCTAATAATAGCTTTATTAAAAGGATGTTAAAAGTTTTGTGACAGCACGCACCCTGAACATGGAATACCTACTGACTTATCACAAACACAATATTTTAGAAGTTTTGGCCCAAACAATGAATTTCCATCTTATGGCAGCGAAAATAAAAACATTTTATAAAAAATTAAACAAGCTTTCGATTGCATATCATCCAATTTTTATATCTAATCTACCGTTTTTCAGTAAAACGCGCTATTTTGAAAACTAAAAAAATTCCGCCTCTTCGAGAAATTCCATATCGGTCATTATTTAGGGTACGGCGACTACAAACAATACAAATGTAACTAAAACTATTACATTTTCTGTTTGCTGCTAGCCTGCTAACGACTGAGCAACTACTAAACTCTATAACTCAATTTTTACGCTTATATGCATCATAAAGACAAGGAGTAAATTAATATTCAACCCTAACATTCAATTATGTGCCACCCCTCCTTGTCTGTCTCGTCTTCCTTGAGTCAACATTAAACTTAAATAGAGAAAAAACATCAATCAGCATCTTAGATGAAAGTATAGAAAGGTCTGAATAGATATTCACTTATTTATCACTTTTGTGCTCTACAGAATCAATTCAGGCATGCTTTGCAGCAAGTAATTGCATTGTGTAAATTCTAAGCAGGCCCTGCAGCCACAGCAGACAACGAAGATACATGCGGTGTCTGCTTAATGCAGAGACGGTCTGGACTATTTTACTTTGCTTAGTAGAGAGTGCACTGCCGTTAGTTCTTTGTGGCATTCAGTAAGTTTGCTTACTCTATTTTGCCGAACTGTGATTTATCACCTAGATAAAATCAGGAAGTCGAATATATTACATGCTCAAACTCATATTTTGTCTAAACTGGTATTTACATAAATTCGACGATAAATGCAGTAATACTTTTGTACGAATATCTCAAAAACTGATGTACTTGCTTCGACCGTTGATATTTCTTAAACATTATTGTTTTTGGAATAACTGTTTGATTGATTACACGTTAATTTTGGCAACGACTTATCTTCAGAGACAACTGAATAAACATGGTGACACATTTTTGTAAACAATAACGAGACATTTGGTCACGAAAGTTGAAAAATTTTTCACCAGACCATTACAAAATTTGGTTAAAAAAGTGATTTTCGAAAAATGACAAAATTTAGTGTGATAAGAGCCTTTTTTCAAAATGAGTACATTTTGTGGTATAAATTGAATAATCTTCATAATGTTTTAATCAAAGTGATTCAACTTTCAGTAAGTGGCTTAAAATAGACACATAATTAACACACAATGTTTAGAATATGTGTTTCCTCCTCTGTGTGTTAAATATCATAGTTAAGTGAGGAGTCCATACACCTAAATTGTATATTAAGTCAGCTATCATGTCGTCGACGACACGTGCAAGGGGATAATTCAGGATTTTATTTTTTTGTTAAAACTCTTTATTTAACAGTCGATGTAGAACACAGATAATAATTTTGAAATAAGCCCAACAAATCATTGAGTCTTGCATTAAGAGCAGTTTCAGGGGTGAAGAGGAGTGTAAAATTCCGAGCAAAACAAACATAATATATTCTAGTCCTAAAAGTTTCCAGAATGCACATTTCCAGAAAACTTTTCAGATTTCTTCAAATACACCTACCTGTTCTTGATGTCACAAATGATGTAAAAAGGGTTTCAAAATGAATTGAATTACACTCAATTTCCTATAAATGAGAAGTAAGTAGCTTCTAATCCGAATAGGTCAAAGAAGATCATTTTCGATTGTTTTCGAGTTTGTTCCACAAGATTATAGTTTTTCGAAAATAATTGTAAACGCATCCAAGGCAAAAGTATATTAAATTAAAATGAAAGAGGACAATTTTACTTAAAAATGGAAAAATAGTATTCTTATTTTGTCAACAGTTTGTAAACCAAGCAATTTTAAAAAGCTTCCTTTTCCCGATGTATTTTTTGATTTACAAAAAATTTAGTGAACATTTTTCATCTTTTGACACCTTTTAAGTGTAATCTCCGCCGAGAGAAATTGTAAATTACTCTAGGGCTAAAACATTATTCTCTAAAGGTTTTACGTCGACTCTCTTTCATTTTAATTTAATTCATTTTTACATTGAATGTACTTGCAATGAGTTATTTTCGAAAAACTGTAATTCTGACTCGAAGAACGCTTAAAAATGTTTTACTTGGAGAGGTCACAGCTAGTAAACTAAGAAAAAGCGTACATTTTTAATAAATCATTTATTCAACGTCGGCCTGTTTTCGCCACAATTATCTCCAATTTGAAAATGTTGCCCATGCCCTTCTCTAACAAAACGTGAGGATTTTCTCTTTAGTGAACTTTTAGTAGACAGGAGACCGACATCTAAGAAGTACGGAAAATATACTAAGCAATTGTTTTCTAATCTTACATAGTATCTTCGTATACATCCAAGCCGCTAGGAGGTGGAGCGAGTCCGCTGTATTTTTAAGAAAGTCACCTGATCAAATGCAAATCACAAATGGACTATTGAACATTACTCTAGATCAAATGTTGAAGAAACAAAGGAGAATTGGACTCATTCCCAGTTCGTTGCTTCTGTACCTCCTACTCAGGGTCCTTGTCAAAACGAGCAGAAAACTCTGCGCTAGAACAGGAAGCAAGCTAGAATCATGGCAGGCATCTTGACTGAATATAGCCTTTCCAGGAAACATCTGCACACTATCGGAGTTGCAACTGCAGTTTCTGTGAAGAGACGCGGAAAATCTCTATCCACATCCTAATTTACTGAGCTGGTTTTCTAAGACCTGGATAAGAGGTTAAGCTTGCTCCCAATAATCATAATTTTGGGGCGCAAGAACTTCGGTATAGATCATCCTGCAAAGGATATAAGGAATGCTTCGACGGAAGAGATTCTGGACGTTAGCATAAAATCGGGATTGAAAGAAAAAACTCCCTGATTTTGTAACGAACTTTCGTTGCCCCGTTAAGAAGTAGTACTATTCAGTAGGTCTTAAATCGCTAGGTATGCCCAGATAAGTAGAACCGCAAATTAAGCTTTAGAAGTTATAGTTCGAATATTTTTTTCTTGCTTCCCGGATTTCGTCCACCACGTACGAGTTGGCATTCTAAAGAGACAGAATGAACATTTCTGCTGGCAGCTCATTGCTATCAAAGATCTGCTTCGGTTTGATGAACCGTGAATATGTTGTTATGAAAGGCTTTGATTGATTTACACTAACCTATGAGCAAAACCAGATTTGTACAATAATAGCTTCTGAATTATTTTAAGCGGGACCGGTCCTGCACATGTATCCCCTAAGTATTCGGTATCATCAACGTCTCGACCCCCGAACACTGTGACGCCCTGAACAGCATATATTTTATCGCCGCTTTTTCATTTCGGCCAAGTCAAGAGAACTGCTGCCGACGTTATACCCTTATACAAGTTGTCTTCCCGTTGCGTACTTTTTATTTTTTCGCTCTGTTTGTCTATCATACCGACACTTTTTTTTGTAGTTGCAGACTAGTTGGGCCAGTTTGTTTTTATTTCATGAAATATGCAACTGCTTGAATCAGCAGATGCATTTATTCAACTTTTGGAAGACACCAGGCTGCCCGAGTCACGTTTGCCATTTAATATGATTTATTTGTTTTCAAGGATGACAATATTTTAGTAACTGAATGTAAATTGATTAAATAAAAATGAGAAAAGGAAAAAGAAACATATCGTTTTAAATAAATTGGAATTTATTTTCGAAATATTAAAAGCTCTTGCTGGAACTTGTAAACATTACAAAAAGTGCAGTAAAAAGTTTTGGATTAAATCCATGTGGTTGAAAGCTATGATTTAAACAAAAAAAATGTTCAAACTTGTGTTTCTTTTGCAGGTGTCCTTAATAACTTTGAGTACATAGTTCGTATCATAATGAGGAAAAAACTTATCCACAAGGAAATTGCGAAGAAAACTAGATTTGCCCGACCCTTTTTGATGAATTTGTCAAGTTGCAAAATACAACATTTGAGAGTGGCTACTTTTAAACAATTGATGGTAACCTCTATAATATTGCACATAATTTAATGAAACTATAGGAGAATATGGCCCTCAAGGAGCTAAACCATCAACTCAAGTTTCAGATTAAAATGTTTATATAACGCCTAAAAAATAATTACAAACTCAAAAATTAAATCGGCGATTGTTTTATTATCAAGTCGAACAAGAAATATTCTCTCTTCATAGTATAGTTTTCATTATGTACTTTTCGGACTATTAACCAAAATTGTATTTTTTTAAATCAGTCTTAATATTTTCCGGATTTCTCAAATTTAAAAATAAAAATTACATCATGTATCAAAAGTACAGAAAAACAAACAATCTAAAAAAATCTGTTTCATCTACACCAATTGGGTACCGAGATATGACATTTTTTGCAATATAGCTTCGTGATATGACGAAATTGAAAGGTGATGAAGTAGGTTTTAATTATGTTGTGAAAATACTCGACTGTCCTAAACTATTGATGTAGGCCGCGCGTGATATTGCTGTTTGAGCGCACCGTCGGAAGATTTTCTAATTTTCCCTAATTTTGCAACAATTTATATGATTATAAAGATTGCAACATGTTAAACAAGGAGATCTAAACATTAGAAAATGTCCAGAGCCAAGTTATTCTGTCATTAAGTTTGCTTATAAATAGCCATAACGTAAAAAAATCATGCCTCCGCTTCCAATTGATTTAAGTAGATAAAATTCATTTTATTTTACATTGTTTGTTTTTTATGTACTTCTGATATATACTAACAATTTTGCTTCAGGGAAAACATTGATGAGTAAAATGCATTTGTTTTAAGAAAATTTGAAAAAATTTTAAAAACTGCTTTATTTATTTTTGTTAATATCCCCGAAAAATTCGTGAAAGATGATAACTAAAAACTATAAACTAAAAAAAAAAAATGTACTGCTCGATGCACTTAAACAGGCAATGACAACAGACGACAACTTTCGAGTTTGCAATTGTTCTTTAAACGGTATTATAAAAATGTGTTCTACAACTTAAAACTTCGCTTGATGAGAAAGTTTTGCTAATATATGTGCACGGTTGTATAGGTTATATAGGACATATAGACTCCAAGCAGACAGGCAGATAGACAGAGAGCCAGATTGACTGCCCTGAAAGACCTTAGTTTTCTAAATCAAATTCGAATTAGTCCCAGAGAGTAATTTTTTCAAGGTTTTCAATAATTGATCACGGTAAGCGAGGGAAGAAAAAACTGTTAAATGTAAATCTAGAAAAGTCTTCTACTACACATTATAATGGATAGAAGTAATTTTGCTGACTTGTAATTAATCTAATGAAAGATATGTATGTATATTGCTGTATTTGCTGTAATATTTTTAGAGCGGAAAATCTCATCCGAATGTTTAAATCTGGAAAAAATTACTACCTTTTTCATCCCAATACCAAACAAAAATTTTTGTTTCTTACAACGTCTAGGCATGCATTTTATGATTCACACATTATTTTAACTAGCCTTACTTTTCTTTACGAAAGCCTGAATAACGAAATAGGAATGATGAAAGAAATAGTAACCAATAACTGTTCCTAGTACATATAAAAGATTATTTAATCACAAAAAACCATAAAGATATTAAAATTAGTAAAAGACACGTTATAAATGAAAAAAATCGGAAAAAATGGGTAAATCTTACATATCTTAGCCCCTTGTCATACGCAAAATTAGAGTAAGAACTTACGATTTAAACGTAGCCAAAAAATGTCGAGTAACTTTTATAATGCAAAATAGGAAGCACATAAAAACAAGAAATCAGAGCGTACAAGGTTTCTGATGAAGAAGGCAGTAGCTGTTACATGGGTGAAATACAGAGGACTTTTAATAAGGGGGATGAATTTTAAGCAAGAGATGTTCTATGAAGTCGATAAATCAAGATTATTCGAGTTAATCGCTATTAAAACTGTTGATTTTTCATCTAAAAAATGTATGTTTTAGAACAATTTTTCACGAATAACTCGAAATCCTAACGTTTGATCAAGAACATCATCAGGAGCAGAAATGAAACTCATATCAAATCGGCTGGTTTTTTATTTCGGTAGATGCAATACGAACCGAATTATGGCTCGTTGAAGGTGATTGTTCGCCGAAAACTGAGTCCGATCCTTTCAACGTTAAATAAAGAAACAACGATGAATTTTTGGAGGAAAACTTATCAGATCTTTTTTGAAGTATTTGAGAAAACCTTTAATGTGAACTTTAGTAAAAGTTGTTAGCATAAAAACTTACAAATTTTATTTACACGAAAGAAATGGTTTATTTGTATTTAGCCAATTAAATATTTCTTTGTGAATACCAAGGCGTTTATTTGAAAATGAAAACTAAATATTTATTATTGCCAAATAAATCAACATATTCATGAGTGGAAAATATTTGTTTCTGAGCAATAAATATATGTATGTCATAAAATATATAAAATTTCTTGGATTTATTTGTAGCGAACAAATATTTATTTGTAATAAATAAATATTTATTTCTCAACAACAATCCTTGATTTGATTTAGTTGCAATGATATTAGTGTTGATAATTTGTTGTTTAACTGGGGCCTTGGGGTGCCTTCAACAAACTTTTAAAGGTAAGTTTTAAAGTTATATATATTGCCATCATTTTAACTTTTGCATAACTTGCAAAACATACAAAACCATTGACTTTTTATCAGACAATTGTTAATGCAATAGAAATAAATATGGCGACCCAAAGGTTTAGTTGAACTTTTTTAGTTTATTTTTTTATCGAATAAAAATAATTTGATTGAAATATGCGAGTTGTGTAAATATTTCTAGATCTGATGTATCGAAAAGTATACCCATATCATGCAAAAAAAGTCAGTGGATGAACTATTAGAATAGTTCTATGAACGCGACCATACCCAAAAGATAGTAAAATGATGGCAATATATATAACTTTAAAACTTACCTTTAAAGATTTGTGGCAAGCACCAAAGGCCCCAGTTAACAACAAATTATCAATACTAATATCTTGATTATTTGTATCCATATTCAGTAAATAAAACACAAAACTATACCTAATGCAGAAAGCATAAAATCAATAAACTTCTGGTCGTTCCATGTGTGAGATTGCAAGTGGGGTAATGGCGGCATGAGGTTTCGCCTCGCCGGCTACTCCATTAGGTGCCCATACTTTTGGCGCAAAGCCCCCATATGTAAATATTTTGTTGTCAGAAATAAATATTACTTCCTAGTAGTCGCATCATTTTAGCATTAATAAAAAAGGTACAGGGTCAATTGACTTCATTTTAGTTGAAAAGGCACTTAGAAAAAACAGTACCTTTTTTTGGCGGAAATGTTTGGTTTCATTTTGTGTCCAACAATTGGCCAATATTAATAGCCAATTTAATTAAATTAATTGGAAATTTTTTTATCATACACAATATGCCATAGAATTAGACGAAAGTGGTTACTCGGAGGTATTTGTGGTCGCTAACCACGAATCTAAAGTCGAATTTGGGAAATTCAAAATGGCTGACCGGAAATCGGGCCATTATCCAGAAAAAATGAGAATGGATATCTTGGCCTTGAAAATCAGTATTCGGAGATTTTCAAGGTCGCTGATTACGAATCCGAGGTCTAATTTGAAAAATTCAAAATGGCTGACCGGTAGTAGAGTCAATTTCTCAGGAAAAACTCGAATATTTCCGTTTTTGGGCGGAAAATGAGTACTCGGGTGTCTCTTAGGTCGCTGATCACGAATTAGAGGTCCAGATTACGAAATTTAAAATGGCGGAACAGAATAACAGTCCATTTATACGGAAAACCCGTATTCTTTTCTTTTTTGAGATGAATGTGGAAACTCGGGGGTTCTCGTTATCGCTGATAACGAATCTAATGTCCAGTTAGAAATTATTCAAAATGGCGGACCGGAAGTAGTATATTCTTCAGGAAATACTCGTATTTTACATACTTTCTGCGTAAAGAAGTAAAGAATACGAGGTTTTCCAGAAAAATGAACTGTTCTTCCGGTCCGCTAATTTGAATTTCGTAAACTGGACCTCTGACTCGTAATCAGCGACCTTAAAAACCCCTGAGTACTAATTTTCAGCCCAAAAGCGAAGAAACTACGAGTTTTCCCTGATAAATTGACTCTACTTCCTGTCCGCCATTTTGAATTTACCAAATTAGACCTTGGATTCGTAATCAGAGTTCTCGAAAACCCTCGAGCACAGATTCTCAAGGCCAAGATACCCATTCTCATTTCTTATAGATAATGGCCCGATTTCGGACCTGCCATTTTGAATTTTCCAAATTGGACCAGAGACCCCAAAACCCCCGAGTAAACATTTTCGTGAAATTATATGCCATATTGTGTATGATAACAAGTTTTTCAATTAATTTATTTAAACTGGCTATTAATGTTGGCCAATTATTGGAAAAAAAATTAAGCCAAACATTTCCGCCAAAAAAAAGGGTACTGTTTTTCTAAATGTCTTTCTGAACTCGTTGCAAAAAAATGAAGTCTGTTGACTCAGCACCTTTTTTTTTAAGAGGTTTTCAGATTTTTCATACCAAAATGACGCGACTATAGAAATAAATGTAATAATGTAATAGATTTGGGAGAAACAAATATATTTCTCTCAACTAAATCTATTACTTTTGGTGCAGTAATTTAGTTACGAGAAACAAATACGCCGTAAATAAATCATTTTGTTCTGCCAAGTAAATGAATATGTAGCATATTCTTATCATAACAAAATTATTATCTGAGTACAATAAATATATTAAAGGGTACTAAATATTAGAAATAAGTCTGAGGCCTTGGTTTCTAGTATATACACCGAATCTCAAATTTCTGTACTCTTATCAGCTTGATTTACTTATTTTCCCCTAGTCGCTCCTATTAACCCCAACCCTTCTACGGAATCATCCCAAAATATAATCTAGTTTCAGATGTCGTTATAATACATACGTCTACCAAATTACAAGTGAATATCTCTCAACCACTTTAATAATGTAGTAAGCGTAGTGGAAGGGTTGAAAATATTATTAAAAAATTTGAGGCCTTGGCTTCTAGGACATACACCGAATTTCAAGTTGCAATACTCTTACCAGCTTGCTTTAGTTATTTTTCCCTATTTACCTCTACTTACCCCACTCCTTCAACGCAATCATGTCAAAACATGATCTAGTTTCAGATGTAGTTATAATACATAAATGTACCAAATTTCAACTGAAAATTTAAATTTAATTTTATCAACTCTTTTAATAAGGGTGGTGGGGGATGGAAAATACTAATAAAAAAACCTGAAACCTTCGCTTCTAATATATACACCAAATCTCAAATTTCTGCACTTTTACCAGCTTGCTTTACTTATTTTCCCTTATATACCCCTATTTAACCCCCAACGGAATCGTCTCAAAATATAATCTAGTTCCAGATGTCGTTATAATACATATGCGTACTAAATTTCATTTGAATATCTCAATTTTATTTTATTAACCCCTTGAATAATGGAGTAGGGATGGGGGGGCTGAAATATATTATTAAAAAATCTGAGGCCTTGGCTTCTAGTACATACACCGAACTTCAAGTTTCTGTACTCATACCAGCTTGCTTTACTTATTTCCCCCTATTTAGCCCTAAATAACCCCCAACCCTTCAACGAAATCATCTCAAAGTATAATGTAGTTCCAGATGTTAGAATTCATACGTGTACCAAATTTCAAATGAATATCTCAATTACATTTTATCAACCCTTTTAATAATGAAGTAGAGGTGGTGGGGGTTGAAAAATATTATAAATAATCTGAGACCTTGGCTTCTAGTACATACACCGAATTTCAAGTTTCTGTAGTCTTACCAGCTTGCTTTACTTATGTTCCCCTATTTACCCCTATTTAACCCCCACTCCTTCAACGCAATCATGTCAAAATATAATCTAGTTCCAGATGTCGTTATAATACATATGCATACTAAATTTCATGTGAATATCTCAATTTTGTTTTATCAACCCCTAGAATAATGGAGTAGGGCTGGTGGGGGGCTGAAATATATTATTAAAAAATCTGAGGCCTTTGCCACTAGTACATACACCGAATTTCAAGTTTCTGTACTTATACCAGCTTGCTTTACTTATTTCCCCATATTTACCCCTAAATAACCCCCAACCCTTCAAAAGAATCATCTCAAAGAATAATCTAGTTCCATATGTCGTTATAATTCATACGTGTACCAAATTTCAAATGAATATCGCAATTTTATTTTATCAACCCTTTTAATAATGAAGTAGGGGGTTTAAAAATACTATAAATAATCTGAGTCCTTGGCTTCTAGTACATACACCGAATTTCAAGTTTCTGTAGTCTTACCAGCTTGCTTTACTTATTTTCCCCTGTTTACCCCTATTTAACCCCCAACCCTTCAACGGAATCATCTCAAATTATAATCTAGTTCCAGATGTCGTTATGATACACACGTGTATCAAATTTCAAATGAATATCTCAATTTTATTTTATCAACCCTTTTCATATTGGAGTAGGGGTGGTAGGGGTTGAAAAATATTATAAAAAAATCTGATGCTTTGGCTTCTAGTACATATACCGAATTTCAAGTTTCTGTAGTCTTACCAGCTTGCTTTACTTATTTTTCCCTATTTACCCCTATTTAACCCCCAACCCTTCAACGGAATCATCTCAAATTATAATCTAGTTCCAGATGTCGTTATGATACACACGTGTACCAAATTTCAAATGAATATCTCAATTTTATTTTATCAACCCTTTTCATATTGGAGTAGGGGTGGTAGGGGTTGAAAAATATTATAAAAAAATCTGATGCTTTGGTTTCTAGTACATACACCGAATTTCAAGTTTCTGTACTCTTACCAACTTGTTTTACTTATATTCCCCTATTTACCCCAAATTAACCCCCAACCCTTCAACGGAATCATCTCAAAATAGAATCCAATTTCAGACGTTGTTATATGACATACGTGTACGAAATTTCAAATGAAAATCTCAACTTTATTTTATCAACCCCACTAATGGGGTAGGGGTGGTGGGGGGTTGAAAAATATTATAAAAAAATCTGAGTCCTTAACTTATAGTACATATACCGAATTTCAAGTTTCTGTACTCATACAAGCTTGCTTTACTTATTTTCCCCTATTTACCCCTATTTAACCACCAACCCTTCGCCGAATATCCTCAAAAAACAATGCAGTTCCAGATCTCGTTATAACATATACGTGTACAAAATTTCAAGTCAATATCTTAAACCGTTCCGGAGAAAACGTGCGGACAAAAAAAAGTTACAGACAGACAGACAGACCGACAGACAGACCGACAGACAGACAGAAAATTTTTTTTCGCTCAAATTTAAAATCTCGACGTTTCATGACATTCTAAACCTATTTCACGAATACAAAATCCACTACGTGGATGTGGAAGTAATAAGCCCTCTTTCATATGTCAAGCCTCATATTTCTCTCAGTGTATTTAACAAACAAATTGTGTGTTCGTTATTTGTTGTAATTGTTCAAAGATGTCGTTTAGTGAATGATTACTGAACTGTATTTTAACGATAAATAGTACAAATTGACTGGACTCTTGATAAGAACTTCTAAAAATGGTACAGTCCTGATCGTAATTGGTTTGTAAGTGACCGGGGAATGACCAACAAAAATGTTTCAGTTTGATGGATAAGTCAAATCAAGAATTCAACAAGGGGGATCCCGTTTTTTCCATGGAAAAGTCAGACGACAATCACCGGGATCATTTATCTTTCAGACCGTAGAAAAATGTCCGAACAGAGTCCGCCTTTGGGGATGTGTAAGAGCGACTGGCATCTCGGGGAATATTTGTGGACTTTGGCCAAGTTTTCGTTTTTACGTCAAAGAAATGCCAACTTTTAAATGGTGTTGCTTCCAAACACTAACAAGTTGTAAATTATTCTCAACTAATTTAACAAATCTTGTAAAAGAACTGTGTAATGTGTAAAGTTTCGAACATTTTGCGATAGTAATATTGAGTTTTGTGTGCACGAGTTACTTCAGTTTGTCGTAAAAAGATTGTATATGTGAGTTTGGTGTAAGTTTAGTCTATTTTTAAGTAAAGAAGAAGCAATCACCATAGCTTATAATTTTTATTTATAAGATATAATTAAATGCAAATTCAAATTCCCTACAGTGTAAGAGTACTGCAAAATATATTCTGAGGAAATAAATATATTACTAGCAAATAATACTCGTAATTATTTCAAACTCTATCGGATTTTGATACGCTGAACACAATGCCGTTACTCGTTTTGCTCTATGAAGTCAGGATTTTGAAAAAGCATAAACTCAAAATGGATAAAATAATATTTTTATAATATTCAGGTTTCAATCACTAAGCGGAGTTATTATTATTTTAGATGGATTTCTACATGCTGAACACGAAGCCGATATCCATTTTACTTTATCAAATCACGATATAGAGAAAGTATAACATCAAACTGAAGAAAGGCTGTTTATAATAGATTTAGGTGTTAATAACTTCGAAAATCAAATAAAATGTAAATCGTGGAAAAAGTTATCAAATGTCTGTGCAAGTTTAGCAGCTAAGACGGTAAAAACATTCACCTAAGAGGTACTAAACGTACATGTACCTAATGAAACATTCATAAATAAGAGGATTTAGGTCCGATTTAGTTGTATATACAGATTCGGAAAATGTTTGTTTGGGTATGTCAATAGAAGCAAACGAGAGCGAAGCAACTAGGCTATTCCTGTTTATCGTATAACACATCGCCTGCTTTCCCCACCACTTGTGTGTGTGGGCAGCTCTGTCTGCGGTATTTCAAGTTGTTTCCGACTTTCTTTACGTTTTAGTGCAATGCCAAAATCAACACATTCCAAATCTGTATATACTCACTACAGAAACTCTAGTATTTCTCGATAAACTCAGAAATAAAATAATGTGTGCGCTTTTTATAATTATGTTTTTTTATTGTTACTATTAGTTTTTCAAGATTTTATACAGCTGAATAAAATGGTCCCCAGCTAACAATTTAGGTGCCATCCGACGTCGACTGCACGTCGAACAGGTGACGCCACCAATTTCGATAGGTGATATAGAGACATAAATTCGATGTCGATAAAATCTAAATGGTGTTTTTTGACACGTCGTATTGACGTGCAAAATAAGTTAAATCAGATGCATTGCAATATATATGTGTTCTAACTTTCAAGTGAATATCTCAATTTTATGTAATTTATCCCTTTAATAATTGGCTGGAGGTGGTGGGGTGGAGGTGGTGGGGTGGGGGTTGAAAAATATTAGAAAGAAATCTGATGCGTTGGTTTCTAGTATATACACCAATCCGTACTCTTACCAGCTTACTTTACTTATTGCTCCCTATTTACTTTTACTTACCCCCACTCCTTCAACGGAATCATGTCAAAATATAATCCAGTTTCAGATGTCGTTATAATACGAACGTGTACAAAATTTTAAGTGAAAATCTCAATAAATTTTATCATATCTTTTAATAATAGTCCAGGAGGCAGTGAATTTTTTCGTACTTATTTTCCCAGTCGGTGTGCATCTTTTAATCTGTTTTCTTGTGGACAAAAAACAAGAACTTTTTGAGTCTGGCTAAAATTTTAGATGGATTCAAAAAATAAAAATAAAATAGGAGTCCACTTATTTTCCCAGTCATAAATATTTTACATTTACTAAAGTGGAACATACAGTTCATGAAAATAGCAGCCTGGCTTATCTCAGATAGCGGAAAATGACTGGCTGAAAATTTGCGCATTCAAAAATTAGACCGATTTTGCGGATCCGTAACCCTTATTTTTCCAGGCTTGAAATTTAGCATATAAATTGTTATAATCATAAACTGCAATTAAAAATAAGTTTGGCTGATTTACGAAATTGGCAAATGATTCTGGCGGCATCTTGAAAAATGGGAAAAATAGAAGATTTTTGCTCTTATTTTCCCGGGTTTGAAAATTTGTCACGTGATAGATCATACTATATTTTCATAGAAAATACACGTCTGGCTGACATTTACAATCACGAAGGCCTTGCCAGACTCACAAGCCAGGTAGTTAAACGAAGGCGAAATTGATGAGGAAGAAGACGAAGACTTCATTTAATTTATTGTTACGCATTACCATCTGCTAAGGCCTGGCGAGTGATACTCCCATGACTACTAATAGCTCCCAATGGTTATGCAACCAGTAATACACCCTTCTGGAAGCTTGTAGATGCTCTAGAGTTCTATATTGTTCTGGAATTGGAAATCTCTGGATGGATCTAAAGGCAATTTTGGGATATATAAGGCGAAATCGACGGAGAGTATTGTTATTGTGTAATCAGTAAATTATTCAATAAAGTCTCTTGTTGCAATTATTTTGAAACCCACGGATTCATGCAGGGTGTTTTCTAGGGACGGAAACACGTAACATTATATTTAATTATAATAATATTTTTTATTAAATAATTGATCATTATTTTTGATCAATTATAGTTATTTTTTTCATTAGCCGATGTCAAATAAAAACTTTTCTGTGGCTTTCATTAAAATTTATGATTTCGTCAAGAAATATTTTTCAACCTGCCCCATCACAATTCTGTGCTCTGCGCTTCTTTGTATTTCATTGTTTAATGCTCTCATAAAGCACATGTAAGTATGACACTAATCACCTGTATAATCGAACGTGCCGAATTTAGGGCGCCTGACGACCATTAGACGAGTCTGGCAAGGTTTTGGGGGTGTTCCACATTAGCCAGATTGTATTTTAAGCTGTTATTATAATATATCATCTGATAGGTTTTCATCAATGCGAAAATGAGGGAAATTTTTTTGATAAAAACTTTTCAGTTTTTCACGTGCCAGGCATGTTATCCATACTCACAGATTAGCCAGACTATTTTTTATACTTAACTTCAGTATATCTCTTACTACTAGAACTATTTTTATCACTGGAAAAAAAAGGGCAGTGTATTCGTATGTTCTGACGCATTTTTAGCCTCAACCTATCGGACCCCCCCCCCAAATACATATGAATATTGCTTAGAATTACTAACCAAACAATTCTATCCATGTTTGCTAACTGGGAAAATAAGTACCGAAAATCGTCACTGCCTCCTGGACTAAGTTGGTGGGGGGATGGAAAATATTTAAAAAATCAGAGGCCTTCACTTCTAGTATATACACCTAATTTCATATTTCTGTCCTCTTACCAGCTTGCTTTACTTATTTTCCCCTATTTACTCCTATTTAACCCCCAACCCTTCAAAGGAATCATCTCAAAATAAAGTATAGTGCCAGATGTCGTTATAATACATACGCGTATCAAATTTCAAGTGAATAACTCAATTTTATTTTATCAACCCCTTTAATAATGGGGTAGGGGTGGTGGGGAGTTGAAAAATACATCAAATTTGAAGTTTTGAACTCTTACCAGCTTACCTTACTTATTTCCCTCGTATTTACCCCTATTCACCCCGCAAACCTTCACCGAATATGTTGAAAAAACATCCCAGTTCCTGATCTCGTTATAATATATATGTGTACAAAATTTCAAGTCTATATCTTAAACCGTTCCGGAGAAAACGTGTGCGGGCAAAAAAAAGTTACAGACAGACAGAAATATTATTTTTTCCGCTCAAATTTAAATCTCGACGTTCCATATGACATTCTAAAAACATTTCAAGAAAAAAATTTTGAAAATTTTTTTGCGCTTACTATACTTCCAATCCACCACGTGGATGTAGAAGTAATTAGTCAAAATTTTGGGCAGGCGACTCCCGCAAAAAAAGTTACTTTTATTATCATTGGCTGAACCTGCAGGAATTACATATGCCTTTTGTAAATATGTATATATTTTACTTAGCTGGCAATAATATTGTCAATTTAATTTTTTGGTCTTCTCTTTGTTTTATTTCGCGTGGTGAAATAGTGAGTAGTGAGATTGGTATACCTGCCAAACAGAGCCGACGGCGGCGCCCAGAAGAAAACCGACAAGAAAAGAGAGAAGCGGCAGTGTATTGAAAGTGATCGCGGCACGTTGCTTATTTCAATAATATTGAGCATTTTTCGCATTATCACTGCTACCAGATTATTACAAACTACCAGTAATCTGTCGATTGTGTAGTGCACATAAAATCTTCGAATTCAAGAAATTGGATAGAGTAACGAAAGAGTTGTCTTCCTGTCCCACCGAGCCATTACTGTGAGGATTACGGAACGCACCTTTCTCACTAAAGTCGGTTGTATATTTCGAAAACTAAGTCAAAATCATGCAATATACTTTGTGATAATTTAATTTAGAAACTGTCACTCTAGTTTGAAGCACTTTGGCTTCCCTAATACTTCAATTTTCTAAATCGTCTCAGTGAACTAAAACCATGTTTCAAGTATACCGAAAAAGTTATTGTTTAAAATTCACTTCGATAACTCAATTATACTTATTTTCGTTTGACAATTGACTACACAGACGAGGAGCATATCGTATCAAAATTTTGTCTGTTGGCTCTGGCCTCAACTTCAATTCTCGAGTACCTACGATATTAATTTGGCAGTTCATAGAATTATTAAATTTTAACAGAGTTGTTCTCCTTCAGCATTAAAAAGAATTTAGCTTAAATTACGACTTCATAATTGTAATGAGATTATTACTTTTCTTAACTTTAAAGTGGATATTTATGTTTTACGACTCAAACTTTCCTATTTAACGCTTCGGCAAATTTAGTTAACGCTCCTACAAAAATTGTATTCATGAAACTTGCATTGTATTAAAACCTTTTATTTTGTTTTCTGGAGCCATTGTAATGATGTTTTGTCCAGGAGGAATTACATCCAACAAGGTCTTATTGTTTAATTAGTATTCGTGTTAGCTGCTCGGTTTCATATCTCACTTCAGTTATATTTCTTGCAGCACTGTTACAATGCGATGCATAATTTACTTCATTATTTTACTTGTCGCATTCAACAAAGTTGTAGAGAACGTTGCGGGTAACAAGAAAAAGTCACGAATAAATTATGCTGGAGCTGTGTATTTCTCATTGTCTGGTTCGTTTTCATTGAAAGAACGAATTTAATGGGTATTATGATGAGATATAATGAATGCTGTAAATGTATCTCTTATTTTCTAATTTTCTTATTTTTTCATTTAATCCAGTGAAAGGGAAGCTATTGTAGTCACGATAACTTCAATATTCATAACAATGTCTACAGTTAACCGAAAGAAGAACCGTCCTGCCGCAGAAATATAACAAATTATTGACAACTTTTGTATAAACTGATTCGCTCTTAACTCGGTTCTAATCAGGATAGTTGAAAATGAGTTGTAGTTGTAGTTGGGCGTTGCCGACTGTAAATAGGTTTTTGAACAATAAAAACGATATTGGTCCTCACAGAGGCATCAGTTCAATCAAGCGAATAAAATTTTCTCAGTCGGTGAAATTTGAAAATGAAACTATTGACGTTTTCACATTCCTGTGATTAGCAAAATTTGAAACAACATGTCAATTTAGGACTAAAACTTGACTGGTTTTACTCATATTGGGTACAAGTGGGAACTTAAAGCATTTCAGAAGAAATCTCAAATTGGTTTCTTGAAGGCAGTATTGTCAATATTCATTAAATTGACCGCTGCACAGTGGGTCAAAATTCTTAAAAGCTGGCCAAAATTGCAAATTACCAGCTTCTCAAAAGGTTACCCGAACAAGTTTTACCACGAATTAGAAACCTCCAGAGCACACAATACAAATGGTTTTATAGTGGTAGGTAGGCAAATTTGCCCTGTACAGGTAGCGGTATCGTGCTATCGGTGTGTACAGTTCGCTACTTTAAGACAAGTTAACTTTCGCTGTGTCGTGAGTGAATTTGAAAGACATTATCAAAGAAATTTAAGGTGAACATCTTCCTCTGGGTAAGTGCAACACAGTGTTACATGTTTTTTAAATAACCTATCACTTTTAATCTGTCAAACGTGCATTAAAAATACTTAATGCCGGCGCTTTTAAAATTCACGAGAAATAAAAGTTTCTGTTGAGCTACAAATCGAAAACCGCTATACCCCCTGTGTTTTTGACATCAATTGATCAGTCATGGAATCTAGTATCTGCTCACAAAAAATGGCTTTTAATACGTGCTATTTCGGGAGCCTCGATTTTTTTTACACAGTATTGACAGTTTAAAAAAATCAGATATGTTACGATTTTGTGGCATATAGGTTTAAGTAGTGAGTAAAACATATATTTTAAAACAGGAAATTTGCAATTACGTTTTGCTATGTAATTAAATAATAATAATTACCCTAAAATAATAATAATAGTAATAATAATAATATTAATACCCTTAAACAATTATTTTATTATTTCCAGCAAAATAAGAAGCAGAGGTATATTATTATAATCTTTTTAGTAATTAATCAATTGTTTTTTACAGAAAATAAATCCATCAGCACCAGAATGGAGCTATTCCAAATTTGGCATGAAAAATTTCAAATTTGTAATCAATACATGCAAACAGTAGTTTTGAAGACAACGAGTGTATTGAAGCCGATGTCAAGTTAATTTAAAAAGATTTAAGCCGATTTTGCAGCAAACTTGGCAAACGTAGGAACGAAGCTAAACGAAATAAAGAATACTTTTGAAAAAGAACAAGACGTGGTTAAATCAAACAGTTAGTTTGAAAGTGTTTGGTTATGAAATTGATATTGAAAAACCCTCAACTTTAACAACATCGATTCGGACAGTAATGATTAGGTAAACAAGTATATATTTTTGATAAGTCTTACTTTGTTTATTGTTTCTGTACAAATATCTAAAATAAATTTAACTTTTTAATTCCTTTTATCTCTTTTTATTCCACAATGTTATTATATAATTTTTTTGAATCTGTTTCTAAAAACATTGATTAAACAATTTTTTGAACTCTTACATATCACTTCCAACTATTTAAAAATATTTTTCTTATAAATACCTAAGTGCAATCAACACGTATGCCAAGTTTGAAAAAATCGTGGAATATTTATATTTTCAACCCTTATAACTCATCCCCAGGGATCATAATTTTTTTCCTCATATTTCTGATAGAAATTTAGGTATCGAAAGTACGTAAATTGAGTTTCAAAAATATCGAAGGTTGTATATATTTTCAACCTCTATATATCACTCCCAGAGGGTTTCAATCTTTTTTACCATTTTTCCCTTAAAGACCTTTGCAGAGTATCAGAATTTTGGCCAGAAATTTTAAAGTAAGTGATAAAATAGACCAAGTTGCTCTACACTGTTGACTATTAGGTCCAATGTCCCAGTTTAGTAATTTTCATGACCTAGTGGTGATTGTTTTATAATGGCGTATTTTAAAATCGTCGCGGTGTTATGAAATACACTATAGTTATCATCATGAAATACACTATAGTTATCACAAAAATCTGTTGTTTGAATGATTTCAGTTAATTGATTATTGTTTTTAATAAAAGTAGTCCCAGATGCCACAGTTATCACATCAGATTTTTTATTTGTTACTTGACATCTTCTCTTGAGTGTCTTGTCATTATTATTTCCTCCTATTTTCTTTATAACCCTATAATAATTTGTGGAATATCGGTAAGGCTTGAATCTATTTTTATTCTCCATATTTTGGTTTTAATGTTTACTGGACAATATAACATGGCGTCACTCTACAACAGTAGGTAAAGAATGAGAGAACTAGAACCCCCTACCACAAAACCCCCCACCACACCACCCCCACCAATCGGAGATTGGTAAGTGGGGGTGGTGTGTTGGGGGGTTTTGTGGTAGAGGGTTCTAGTTCTCTCATTAATAAATAAAGAAGGAGGGTGGGTTGGTGGGGTTTTTTGCGGTAGGGGGTTCTAGTTCTCTCATTGCTCTAATTGGGGTAAATTGTAGTGGGAGGTGTTCTAGTTCTCTCATTGATAAGTAAATGCTCTAATTGGGGTAAATTGTAGTGGGAGGTGTTCTAGAATTCTCACCGAAATAAAAGTATGCTGCTAAGCTCTCATTAGGTTTAGTATTTACCTCCACTCTCGCCAACGAGATCACTTTCTCCAACTAGAGAACTTCCTCACACAAAAATATCAAACTTCTTGACCAATTAACATTTAAGAAATTATATATATATATATATATATATATATATATATATATGTATATATATGCATTTTTCTTCTTGTTACTGTCTGGCTCAAGTACCCATTATACAAAATAAAATATCTTCTCACAGAAGTAATGTGCCTTGAAGATTTTTCAGGCATATATAGTTATCTCTCATATAATACATTTGATGAACGTTTACTGTCATTTGATGGATGGACTGGTGTTTTACCCCCTGTTGAACTTGCATTAGCAGGTTTTTACTATACAGGTGAAAGTGATATTGTGCGATGTTTCTGGTGTAAAGTAGAAATTCATAGATGGATAATTGGTGACATGGCCATTAAAGATCATTTGAAATATAGTAAGAATTGCCTGTATGCGAAGTTAATCAAAGAAAAATTCGATTTAAATACTATGAAGGAGAATTCATTTGCAACAGATGTAGGCTCTGGTATGATGACTTCACATCCCAATAAAATGACGGTAGTTACGTGCTCTCACGGATCAACATCTTGTAGATGTTTCAAGAAAACCAATTGTGTTTTATACATTCTGATAGTTTTAAATATAATGAGTAATATTTATAGCACTTTTTATTAATATTTGTATCAGATATGCAAATCTTTTATTATTATAGAAAATAATGTATTTAAAAGCAGATAGTACAGAAATTATATTCATTAATGCCATCGAAATAATATGTCTTGTACTTATTTGAATATATATTTGTAATATGACTTGTATTTAAAGCAGATAGTACAGAAATTATATTCATTAATACCATCGAAATAATATATCTTGTACTTATTTAAATATATATTTGTAATATGACTGAATAAAAAATTGAAACTTACTGCTGTCTTTTATTATTATTAATCATGACTTTATTTTAGAAGCTACTATAAAAAATTAGAATTGTTTGGTTTTATTTCGACTATACTGAAAATTAAATAAATTTGATATAACTGTATGTGATATGGTAAATATGTGGCAAGTATCACTAGCCCTACAACCTAGTATGAATTCTTACTAGAAATATGAAACGAGTGTAAACTTTATGCTTATCAAATTGTCTACAGTTTTAAATCGGGTAATTAAATAATTAATATTTCAAAATGAACTACCATGTTATTATTCTTATTGCAAATATATTATTGCAGAATATTTTCATATATTACATTAATGAATGCACATTTATAAAGTGTGTTATCACACTACATATTTATTTTATTAAATCATAATATTCAGAAAATATGCAGATTAAATTAAAATAAAATAGAGATAAATATAAAATATTTATTAAAAATAAAAAATATGGCGATTTTTACAAAGCTCTAAAACTAATATTTTTAAACATATGTAAACTTATGCCACGCTTATATATAAAACATGTATTAATAACATAAAAAAATTAACGATTTTACGAGGTACTAAAATTAATATTTACAAACATGTGAAATTATGCTACGTACAGTATTTAAATGCTAAAATATACTATGAACCTAAGATTATTTAAAAAATCATTTCTCAAACGGGAAATTTTTCACAAAATAATCCACATAGTCAATGTCACTCAAATATTTTTCCTCTTGCGCTGATAGCACTTTAATTAAATTGTCTATATTTTTTCTGTGCTGCCTCAATTGCTTCAGTTTGTGGGTAATCCTATTCGTAGATGATTTTAGCTTACCCACGTAATTATCGGACTTTGTTTCAATATACTTCTGCATCTCGTCTAAAAATTGGGTCTTATGTACAGCCATTTTATCCTTTATTTCTACCGCGTCGCTTTTTACGGTTTCCAAGTATGCTTCCATCTCCATCGATAACAGCGCATCCTCCTCGGCCTCCCTATCTGGGGACGACGTGATACTCGGGTTGAAAGCCATATACTTAGGTAATGCCGATATCACCTTGGACCCCTTCGCTGACGCAGCCATAACAGAAAACGGCACTTCACCCGCCGCCGAGGATGATGCTGTAGCCGAGGATGATGCTGTACCCGAAGATGACGACCTAGCCGTAGGGGACGTTGTAGCTATCGCGGGACCTGGTGGACACACTATTGGACGCACCTCCGAGAAGGTACCCTCCAAAACACATATCTCCGACGTGACGGAGTCGTCCAGCTTCGCAGTGTTCAAATGTTTAACTACTTTTTCATCAAAGGATATATCTTCATACAACTCTTGACACTTTTCACTGTTGTCTTTTTTCAAACTTAAGCGACTTGGCTTTTTTGCAGGGTATACAATTTTGTTTATGATTTTAGAACTCATGTTGAACTGTTCTGTAGAAACTGTGATGCTGCAAACACGGAATCGTATTTAAATAATAATCGATCTGAAACTGATGCGGTGGGAGACTAGCGTGCCTATTGATGCAGTTGGGTACACTGACCATATCTAACCCACGCTGTTCAAGCTAAATTAAACCTTACTACATATTGCGGGGACTAGCATTGATGTGATTGGGGACTCGGACTATAGCTAACCCACACCGTTTAAGCTAAATTAAACCGTACTGCAAGCGCCAACATTCCGCGAGGACCAGTTCTTTGTCCTTAGCAGGTACCGTGAATATTTCAAACTCGTTGAACTCACATCAACTCGGGCGCTGGTTCATGGTTATGTAGACAAAAATAAAAAAGCTGAGCCCACCTTAAACGCAGGCAACATTCTTTGTCCCCTCGAAAGACATGTTACAGAGATAGCCAGACAAAAATAAAGAATTCTAGCAAGGCTTCAGAGGCCAGCATAGGGTATTTACATTTTATATTCGTAACGACGTTCGTGTTTTGTGTTTGAAATAAATACAAGACAAAGAGCGGTCACCGTACCAGTATCTGCCTGGTACACAGACAAAAATAAAAGAATTAAATTCTTCAGAGACCTGCACAGGTCATTTTATATTTGTAACGACTTTCACGTTTTAGTCACCGTACCAGTATCTGCCCGGTACACAGACAAAAATAGAGAATTCAATTCTTCAGAGACCAGCTCGGGTTTATTCACAATTTATATTTGTAACGACTTTCACGTTTTATGTTTGAAGCAAATACAAAACATACTGAGAGAGTGATCACCGATACCACCTATCTACCTGGAACCCAGACAAAAATAGATGTTTAGCTTCGCTTGTGATAGAGACTGTTAACATTCTTCTTTCTATGCTTGGATTTTCATATTATGCACCATATTTACAAGATGTTACCTATTAGTCAAGAAATTATGGATAACTTATGTTATTTTTACCGAACTTCGATGTCAGTTCTTGTACATGCATAAATTAATTACTTGCAGTATAATTTATAATACGCAATGATGCAAAATATGTTTCTCAAATATATAATAAACCATCGGGGTATTGTTATCATCCGCAAAATATTGTCGAGTAAAGTTACAACTTACTGCAAATCTGTTAAATTATCGCCGTGCAGACCGTAATGGGTCTTATTAAAAACTTTTTCAATTTTATTGTTTTGGACTACATTAAAAATATGTAAAATTTAAATAGTCACGCCTGAATGATTGACAACAAAAATAATGATCTTAGAGCAGATAAGGATAAATAAATTATAGAACGTATATTTTTATCAACAAAGACAAATCGTGCTTGTATACTACTATAATTATGACACAAAATTAACTAACATTGAACGAGTGAAATTTGCGATAAATGGATTTACCGGCTTTAAAAATTACCTTTTGTCTCTAAATATTTTTGTTAAAAATGGACACGAATTAATTTAATATTAGATAATTTTTAAACTTATATGAAATTTGCATATCCACAAAAAGTAGTAAAGATATATATTTTCTCTTGTAGGATTTCACGAAATATTCATGAAATGTGTTTTCGGTGCATATGATGGTCAATTATTTATTTTAAACGATAAATATATATTTCCAATAACATAATTAGGTACTAATTTCTAATTAAAATTTATCACACAAGCTTGTACGAAAGTAAAACATAATATCCTGAAATTATACTCATTTCAATATCACAAAGTACGAAACTACAAGTTTCAGAGGTCGTAAAATTGCGATTGGTAGCGGTCGAATGGGAATACTTAAAGATATCACCGATATTTTATTCCATAAAGAATTAACACAATCTTAAAGTAAAGTTCATGCATTAAATAACATTTACATTTGAGAACATGTAACCGAAACAATTCATTCCTTTAATAGAGATTTCCACGTACCTCTTTTAATAGTACAAAGCTTTAAACTGTAACATCCTTAATTATTGTTATAAAAATAAAAATTCACATTTAAAATTGTTGACGTTAGCCGCAAGCGGGCGAGGGGCGCGTAAGTCAGAAATTCAGCTCCGCTGGCCACGAGGCCGCGTAGCGGCGAAAATTACGTAATTTTTAGTCAAATAGAGCGTTCTCCTGCGTAACCTTGGTGAAATTTTGTCTTTTTAATGACTTGCATAAATATGTATATGTACCTACCTGTAGTTGTACAAATTAATGACAGTCTTACTACAAAATGAAAATGTAAAATATAAAACAGGTAAGACTGGCCGAGTGTCTTATTATGGCTAAAAACGATCTCAAACTGGTTAATCCAGCTACACAATTCGTAAGACCGGTTAAACTAGTTTTGTGGCTCTCTGGCGAACAACCTTCTTTGTTTTACCTCGTATATAAGCACGTAGAATCGTACGTCCAGTAAGTATTAATTTCAGATTTAGCAGAAATACAGTTAGTTACAATTGTTCAGTGCTTAGAATAGTTTAGTAAATAGTGATATAATGCAGTGCATTCGATGTCATAAATTCTTTTCTGCAAAAAGCAGTCTATTACGTCATGAGAAAGAAAGTTGTCCATACAGATATCATGAAGCCGTACCAGAGAAAAAACTGAAAATGTCACCCGTACAGTGCGATAATGAAATAAAAGATGAAATCATGAATCTACCGGGTCCGTCAAATGCCCAAGATGAAATCATAAATTTACCGGGCCCGTCAAATGTCGATAATAAGTTTACTGAGTGCCCTGAATGTCATGTCAAAATTCAAAGAAACTGTTTAAATGCTCATATTAGAAGTAACGCGCACAAAAAGAATACTTTGCATACCATGGAGGAATGTGTTGAAAGAGTCAACAGTGCATTTAAGTGTCGAATTTCGAGCTATCGTTTCACCACTACATATCACCACATCGATCACTATGAATTTTTCGAAGACATCAAGGAGAAAGTATTTTCAGTAATTGCTGACTATATTAAACGATATCGTGCACTAAAAATACATTTTGAATTATTTTCAATGTACATCATACCTGAAAAAGATATATTCGATCTCAAATCGTTTAACACTAAAAATAAAATTTTGACTATCTCTACCGATTTAACGGAAATATATGACGAATTTATCAGGGATATTATGGAAAAAGCCTCACATATGCAAGAAAAGGACTCAGGTATATGTTTTAAAATTACACCATTTTCTCTTTCTTATAAAATATTTTTTAGGATGGAGTCTACAACAAATTATGTTCCTAGAAGTTAATATAAATAAATATAATCCGCTTTTTGCTTCATCCTACATAAAATTACCAAAGCAGATTGAAGCAAAAAAGGCTGTTGTGAATATATGCAATCATGATCAAATGTGCTTTGCGTGGTCCGTCAACGCAGCAATTTTTCCACCAACAGGACTTCCGCAGAGAGTATCATCATATCCACATTATTCCACTCTACTGAACTTTGAAGGTATTGAATTTCCTGTTAAATTAAGAGACATACCCAAGTTTGAAAAACTGAACAACATTTCAATAAATGTATTTGGTATCAATAATCAATTTAAAGATGGCAAAATTATTTGTGAAATTGTCGGTCCACTATACTTCACCAAAACTTTGCAAAATACTCACGTTAATCTCTTGCTTATTACGGATGATGGTGGAAATAATCATTATTGTTTCATTAAAGATTTGTCAAGACTAGTTTCTAGACAGAGATCTAAGCATAACGGACAAACGTTTATTTGCAACGGCTGTCTCTACTTTTTTCGAACGCGCGAGGCATTACGCCTTCATGAAAAACATGATTGTAATTTTATTTGTACAAAATTACCAACAACTAATTCTGTGATAAATAAGTTCGGTGAAACCATTCCTGACAATGTTCTTAAATTTGTCAACTTTGAGAAACAATTAACAGTTCCATTTGTAATATATGGAGATTTTGAAAGTATTTTAAAACCTATACATCACGCGCAACCTAAAGATGACAATTCATTCACTATAAAAACGTATGAGCATCAACCCTATTCATTTTGTTTTTATGTAAAATGTAGCTTTGATGATTCAGCATCGCAATTAGTTCATTACCGCGGCTCAGACGCAGCTTATGTTTTTATACAGAAATTAGAAGAATGTGTGCTCAATTTATATAATAAACACATAAAAGATATTAAATCAATGTTGCCACTTTCAGAGCAACAACTGACGGATTTCAGTAATAGTAGTACATGTTACATTTGTAACAAGGTTTTCACGGAAAATAATCAGAAAGTTCGTGATCATTGTCATTTAACCGGGAATTACAGAGGTGCAGCTCACACTGTTTGTAATTTAAACTTTAAATTACCCAAATTCATTCCAGTGTTCTTTCACAATTTAACAAATTATGATTCGCATTTGTTTATTAAAAAATTGGCCTTAAATAAAGAGAAAATTGATGTCATAGCGCAAAATAAAGAGAAGTATATATCATTTTCAAAACATATTTTAGTCGAAAGAAAGGAAGGTGCAGAAAATAATGTATTTATAAAATTGAGATTTCTCGATTCATATCGCTTCTTGCCAGCTTCTTTAGATAAATTAAGTCAAACACTAGAATCTGAACAATGTTTAGAAATAAGAAAGTATTTCAATGATCAATCCAAATTTGATTTAATACGTCGCAAAGGAATTTTCCCTTACTCTTATGTGGATTCAATGGGTAAATTGGACGATACTGAATTACCTACACAAAATTTATTTTTTGATGTATTGCGTGGTGATGGTGTTACTGAGGAGGATTATAGTCGAGCGCATGTCACTTGGAACACCTTTCAATGTCAGACTTTGGGTCAATACTCAGACATATACCTAAAATCGGACGTATTGCTATTGGCGGATATTTTTGAAAACTTTCGTAAAATTTGTTTACAAAAATTAACATTAGATCCTGCACAATATGTCACAGCACCATCATTAAGTTGGGATGCTATGTTGCGTAAGACGGGTGTTGAGCTTGAACTCCTTACTGATATAGATATGCTTCATTTCTTTAGAAAAGGCATACGCGGCGGTGTAAGTCAATGCAGTAAAAGAATGTCCATTGCCAACAATAAATTTATTTCTAATTATAATTCTTCAAAACCTACGTCATATTTACTTTATTTAGACGCCACGAATCTATATGGTCATAGTATGAGTCAAAGTTTACCATTGGGGGGGTTTAGATGGTTAAACGACAACGAAATTCAATCTTTTGACTGTTCGCTTTTAAGTAACGATTCTGAAAAGGGGTATGTATTAGAAGTGGATTTGGAATATCCTGAAAATTTGCATGATGCACATAATGATTTACCATTCTGCGCAGAAAATTTAATTCCGCCAAATAGCAAACAATCTAAACTTATTTTAAACCTACATAATAAAACTAACAATATCATACATTACAGGAATCTCAAGCAATGTTTAGAACACGGTTTAAAATTACAAAAAATTCATAGAGTTTTAGAATTTTCACAATCCCCTTGGTTGAAAACCTATGTTGATTTGATTACGGCGTTGCGAAATGCATCCAAAAATGCTTTTGAAAGAGATCTTTTCAAATTTGTAATAAACTCAATATTCGGTAAAACTATGGAAAACGTGGAAAATAGAGTAGATATAAAACTTATTTCTCACTGGGAAAATATTCGTGGAAGTGTTGGAGCTGAAGGGTACATAAGTAAGCCTAATTTTAAATCATGTTCAGTGTTCTCAGAAAATTTAGTAGCTATAGAAATGTCTCAGCTGAAGATCTGTTATAATAGGCCATTATATGTGGGTTACTCAATTTTAGAGATATCAAAAACGGTAATATATGATTTCTATTATGATTTTATCAAGCAAAAATACGGTAATAATGCGACTTTGTGCTACACCGACACAGATTCTTTAATTTTAGAAATATTTACTGATAATGTTTATGATGACATAAAGAACAATTTAGGTTGGTTCGATACATCAAATTATACTAATGATAATATTCATGGTGTACCCAAAACGGTATCCATTGTGGGGAAAATGAAAGATGAATTTGCAGGCGCTCCTGTACAAAGTTTTTATGGAACTGGGGCGAAAGCATATTGCGTAAAACTCAATGAAAGTGAAACAAAAAAAGCTAAAGGGGTATCAAAAAATATAGTTAAAAACCAATTAAGTATTGTTGATTATAAACAAATTGTGGAAGAAGGTGGATTAATCTATCGCAAAATGTATGTGTTTAGATCGCATTTACATACGATGTATACTGAATTAAAAAACAAAGTCGCCTTATCTTCAAATGATAATAAACGTTATGTTATTGCTGGGTTACCGAATACCTTAGCTTGGGGTCACAAATCTATTAAGTTAAATTCAGATAATAAACAATGCACAAGTGATGAATTATTAGATTTGTTAATAAAACTAGCCACAGAAATTGATGAAACAATGAATGATGTTAATGATGATGAATTCTATATAAATAATTTTGCTTTAAATGTGTAAAATATTTAATAAATTGAAACTCCTCTGTGTAATTAATTATACTAATAATAAAACTTGATACTGTTAAAAACTGTAAATTATGGGAATAGTGTAACTAACTGTATTTTTTAAAACTGAAATTATGTGAATAATGTAACTAACTGTATTTTTAAACCTGAAATTAATACTTCAATAAATGATACCAATAAACTATTTGTTTTATTTATTTTAATCTAGTTGGGAGGTATTATTAGGTGGGAGTTAACGTAATGTTGGAAATATTAGGTAGGAGGTATGAGGATTTACTAAGTGGGGTTAGTATTATAAAACTTCAAACTTGGTTAAGTCTCACTACAACCAGTATCATACCAAATTGTAGTATACCAATAAATATATTTTCAATATGTGGATGTGCTACGTAAAAGAAATTGAGGTTGTCGATTTAGAAAGTGGGATAGACTATTTACATCAAAAGTTTTCTAACCTCCAGTTTGATGCTGAACATGAAGCAGTCTATGGACTGGGAGCATTTTACAGTGAAGAAAAGTGCAACGAAATTGCAAAAAATTATGAAAATGGGTTAAGACTGTGTGAAAGTTACTCAGAAGGAAAAATTTCTTTGGAATGTTTAGTCGATGGATTAATTGAGTTAAATTTAGAGGGGTTTCTACATCCATTAAAAAACTATTTGGGCGTAGATCTTGTAAATAAACTACATTTTGACGATGAAACTGATAGTGATGAAACTGACTGTGATGAAGCCGATTGTGATGAACCATAATCGGGTGACAAATGTATTGAGGTCGAGTCAAATGATTCTGTAGGAAATAAACTTGTAGAATTAATTTCTGTGTATATTATACTCCACATATTATATTAAACTAAAATAAAAAACAGTGTTGTTTTATTTATTTATTAAAATTTAAAACATTACAAAGGTTTCATATAAATAAAAAACATTGGACAATGCACAAATACATTTAGTATTAGTATGATAAAAACATTTCGCGGTAGACATAATTAAAGATGGTTGTTCTTCGAATTCTCTTACTGGTTGTGAAATGAACTGTCTGATGTAGTCAGCCTTTTCTTTTCCTTTTACGTAAACACAGTCAGCGTTTGAGCTCAAATTCTGAATAATTTTATGGAATAGATGCAATGGTGTAAATCCATAGTTCCATTTAATACAGTGATAATTCTTTGTTAACCAGTGGGCTTGCTGCTGTAAATCTGGTGATAGCATATCAAATGGGAAAGGTGGCTTAAATATGTAGTGACATATTTTTACTCCATCATAGGCTGCGAACTCTTTAACTATAAATTTATTTTTTTCTATTTTAAATCCTTGCACATCGAAAATAAGAGTCATATTTTCAAATTACACAATTTCTTTAATACACTAACGTTCATACTGTATAATTCCACAGCTTTTCTTAAGTCCCTCAATTTTCTTCGATGTTGTCTCAGTGCTTCTATGTATTCTGATCTCATTATGATACTGACATGGGTAGGTTTTGTTCTCTTTAAATAGTAAAAATGTGACATGCGCATGTTGTAGAAAGTCTCACACATCTCAGTGTTGTCGAACAATTTTAGTTAGAGGATTATAAGTAAAGTGCTTCTCATGCAGTATGAGACAATATGCTGTAATATCGGCAGTAGTAGGGACATTCGTCTCAAATTCAATTCTCATAACTACGGATCCAGTCTGTATTATTTCTTTTTGCCGCGAACAATCAATATGAGTTATTGGTGCTAATTCTTTAAATTCAGCAGGGTTGAAAATTGGTTGATTTATTTTTTGAGGGTAATATGATTCTTGAAAATTAGCAAACATTTCATAGAGGGTGGCATATTTGTTGTTTTTAAAGTCTAAATATAAGTCATTGTACGGATATCTCTCGGAATTTAAGAAAATTCTAACGTTTTTAAGATCGCAGTTATCAAATTTACTCATATCAGATGTAATCTTTCCTTTTTTATCTTTTTGGAAAGCTATTATTACATGCCTAGGAGTTTCAACTTTGGTAGATGTCTTCACAGGCCACGTATGTCGGTTTGAGGTAGGTAAGGAAGGGTATTCAATTAGTTCCCAACTTCTAAATTTTATAGGAAGCTCCATATTTCTATTGGTAATTTTATTCAGTCTAAGTTGCTCTGAGATGCTGACGGTCACGTGTGGTACTTTCCAAAATAATTTAGTAATAGTAATTTTTGGTTTTTGAGTATCATCTATACTCGTAACGCTGTCTATATCATTACTATTACGTATTAGTACTAATTCCTGCCTCATGTTAATGACAAGTTTTCGAAAATCTTCAAAAAATCCTACCAATAATTTTAATGGTATGCATACATTAAAATTCCCATTTGCATCTACTATAATTTTGTCTGATATGCCCAGCTTCTTCTTTGGGAACCATCCAGCATTTTGCAAGAAAACGCTTTCATTTTCATATGATAGATAACTTTTTAAAGTCGAAACTAAACCAACATTTCTCACGGAGTCTATCACTATACCATTCATTTCATATCTAATTTCTCGAAATATGAAAGCGATCGCGTTGTTAATAAATTCCAATTTAGTAGTCGCAGACCCATCTTCTTGTGTGAGTTTTCCTTCGATATATAAATAACTATTGCATGGTGCAGTGTAGGCATCTAAATCCTGTATAGGGATTCTTGTTTCATCGTTATAATCTAAAGTTCCAGAGATATTTGGCTGATACGTATGAAATTGATAATCTTCAATAGAGTTGTCACTGAAAGGTTGACCGGTGATATTAAGTAATTCCATTATCCTAAGACCTCAAATCCTAGAGATTCTAAGAACTTTTTATTTTCCGATGTTAATCTATAGACACTATTTTTAGAACTGCCAATTTTCACCTTATTCACCCTTTTATAGTATGGTTGGTGTCTATTGTGTGATGTTGTAGAATGGAATCTTAACACCATTTTATTAACCAATTAATTTTCTAAGGTGTAATCTAACGGTTATAGTTTCTTCCCGAAAATTGACAAGCTCTCCACCTTGATCAACTATTTTGATTGTGATGTTGTTAATAGTCTTAACGCTTACTGGGAAGTAAATAATGTTTAAAGGTGATTCCACTATTTTATACCCAACTGGTACTGTCGGAAAAAACTGATGAATAACGTGTACGGGATGTCCATTAAAGAATGATCCTATTGCAATGCTACAATCGACGCATATAGTGTTCACCTTGGAAATTTTTACTGTATAATCTGAAGTATCATTCTCATTAGGATTCAACTGTCTTGCCGCGAATCCTAGTAGTGGTCCAATTGAATTTTCTACAGCGAAATTAATTTTTCTATTTGAACGGATATTCACTTTAGAAGTATTAATATCTGCAGTAATCGTGATAAAGGCATCTTCATCTACCTTAATTGTCTGATCCTCCAAATATTTTGTGATATCATCGATTTCATAGCAACCCTCAGGAATTTTGATAACATATTCATCGTTTTCCCCCCAAACAAAGGTATTGTTGCTATTATCAATGTTTGGAATAATATTGTAGGTATCAAAATTTGTCAGTCCAATTTCATAATCTACATCATCTTCTAAATAAATGGGGGGGTTGAAATTGTAACTCAATATAGAGGACGCGTCGCTAAGAGCAAAAGTGAAAGACATATTGTTATGTTAAACGTTTATTACAAAATGAGTGGAGTACATTATTTATATTAGTTATATAAAAAAGCCAGACATATATGTCCACACATATATGAATCATAATTTTGTAATGAATTATAGTTATATTTGATTTTATTCAAGCTACCATCACTATGAAAATAATTTATTAACTCTTCAGGAGGTCGCAAATCCCCAAAACTATCAAAATACTTCACATTATTATTTTTCTTTGTATATGCTACCCAGTGAGTTCCATCTCCAGCGTCGATATCTAGATTCACAATACCAGATTCATTTTTATTTATATGTTTTGGAAGCTTATCTCTCATGAAAACTCCTCGAAAATTAGGGATTCTAAGAATTTTCGAGTATTTTAGTAAGTCTACATTAGTTAACGGTCGACGAGGTAGCTTTATTGGAAGTTTTTTTGATAGGGTTTCAAGTATAATCCGAAGCCTTTCTTATAAGGGCCCAGATATAGTCCGTTTCCTTTGGTAGACTCTTCCATCGCCAAATCATGCCTCTTTTGCTCAGCTAATTGTTCGCGATTTGTCTTAGCATCGTTAACCGCCTTTGCAATACCAGCTGCGCCCCCACCTAAAGCCCCCAATGCTCCCAAAATGGGTAATAGGAATGGGAGAAAACCCCCTATTTTTTCGGGGATTGGAATAACTTTAACTTTTCGACTACGTCTTTTTGGGAGGGATTTCCTTTTTACAGCAACTTTTAAATTTATTTTACCTCCTTTCTTCTTTGTGATAGGTTTCTTTCGGACTTTTAAGCCCATTCCCAACTTGTTCTTTATTTTCATTATTCCACCAACACCTAATGCAGCAATCTTTTCACCGATACCTGAATCAGACGCTTTTACAAGTTTAAACGCAGCCTCAGCTAATGCCCTATCTGCTTGATTTCTACTCTCGACGTCTTGAAATTTAGAATACGCTATATCGTGTTGTTTACACGCCTCCTCTAACCTGTTAACACCTTTATCACCTCTTTGTAATCGCTTGGTAAGTTTCGTTCCAGGGCCACAATAATTATATCCAGGTAAATGTAATTCTATTGGAAGTTTATCGATTATTTTATTTAGCAAACCACGTCCACTCCGTTTAGAGATGTGATTACTAGTGTGTACAGAACTTTTATATCTATCCATTATATCTAAAACGTGAGACAAATAAAATATGCTCTTTGTTTCAAACCCTTTATATAGATTCAGGAATCGAGTACAGTTCAGTTCACTATAGTCCTTATTATAATGTGCTTCTATTTTTATAGTAGAGTCAAGGTCCAATATATATGATCGTTAAAATGTTTATTCAGCAACAAAAAACTCTTTTATCTGTAGAAGATCATGATGATGTTTCATTGACTGAAACATTTCAAAAACATGGCATTTTATTTGGAGGACAATCGAAACGAGGGTTGTTGGTGGGTAGTTCAGGTTGCGGAAAAACAAATGTAATGCTTAGTTTATTGGAACATCCCAATGGTTTACGATTTGAAAACATTTACATATATTCTAAATCTTTGTATCAACCCAAATATGAATACCTCAGAAAGTTAATGAAACCTGTAAAAGAAATTGGGTATTACGAATACGATGATGGTGACTCCGTTATACCTCCTGAAGATATTAAACCAAATTCTGTTATAATATTCGATGATTTAGCATCATGCAATCAAAATATCATTAACAGCTACTTCTGTTTTGGACGTCATAAAAATACCGACTGTTTTTATTTATGTCAAACTTACTCATCAATTCCTAAACAACTATGTAGAGATAATGCTAATCTCATTGTTATATTCCAACAAGATATGACTAACCTGAAACATATTTTTGATGATCACGTGAGTGTTGATATGAATTTTCAAAATTTCAAAGAAGTATGCGCATTTTGTTGGAAAGATAAATATGGCTTTGTTGTGATTGATAAAGATTGTGCTATAAATTATGGCAGGTATCGTAAAGGATTCGACAAATTCATACATATATAAGGTGAATGTACTGGTCGTACGATCAGTAAACATGGATAATCGAGTAGCAGTGCAGCTGCTGAAGGCAAGGAAGGCGTTAAAAGCGAAATATAGAAGCTTGAAAAGTGATATTGTCAAATCACAGTCACAATTAGAGACAACTTACAAACCCATAACTCAACCACTTAAAGAATTGGTATCAAGTCTCAGTAAAACTGAGAATAATATTCTTCCAAAATCTGATTTGAAAAGGGAATTTAAAGATGAATTGAGCCGTCAAAGCTTTAGCCCTAAACCAAGAAATCAAGCACCTTTAGAATATTATCGTACAACCGCTCCTATCAATTTAGAAGATGAAACATTTCAGTATGATCCTTCTACATCTAGACCAGAATTCGGCGAAAGTTATTTTGATGAAACATTTCCAGCACCGATAGCAGATACAACAACATTGACAGAACAGGACCGTTATTTAGAACAATTCAAAAAACCGTTACCACGAGCGTATATAATCGGTAAAATTGAAGATGTTAAAAATGAGTATGATGATACCTTTGGTGTTTACTTTGACCCGCGTACAGAAAAATTTGCGATTGGTGACTCTACCATTGATTTTGAAGGAGCTGATTTTATAATTAATGATCAATATAAATATACCGGTACGCCTGGATTGTATGAACTGATGTTTAAAAAACTTCCAGCAGGACATCGAGCAACTGATGTGGACCAATATATTGATATTATTAGAAGAACTAACACTCAATACTTAGGTTACAATCCTGAAAAAGGTCTATCTACATCAAATGCTCCTAAATTTATAAATATTATAAAGCCACGAATTACTAGTTTGTATTCGATGGCGCGAGAAAAGACGGCTAAGAAAACTAGTTCAATAAAGCCTCCCTCTACTTTACCAGCTATAGTACCAAGGTCGAGATCCAGTTCACTGCCTTCATCACAATTGATAAAAACGAGAAGTCAAGGGAAAAGAGGTGGAAGTCTGAAAATGATGGAGCTTAATAACAAAAAAATTGAATATAAGCATTTTGATGACTATAATGAAATTGTAGATCGTTTAAAATTGCTTACAGCATCGCAATTAGCGGGAAACACTAGTCATAATAATGAAATAATTTCTATAATAGAAGAATTGAGGGAGGGTGAAATAATAAGATAAATAGTGTGTAAAAAAATAGTGATCTCATTTAGTGCGTAACATTGAAGCTTTAACAATGCCTATCGATAAGTTTGGAAGACACATGTTGCGAAGTAGATCAACACACACATCACCACATTCCATCTATTCACCTGTCTTAACATCATCACCAATATCATCACCATTTTACATTTGTGAACCATCTTCACATCATAGTAAATGCATCATAAACATACGTGGTCATCTGGAAAAGTCTCAAAGTTTATTACGTTATACACTTGAAAACGCAGCAACTGAATACAAATTTCCCGTATCTGGTAAAATAGAAAATATTGAAATTTCACCCATTGATGCAACAATTTTTGTGGGTACCACTAATTTTACAAAAGATAAACTGATTGGAAAAGTCATAAATAAAGGTGATGAGATTACTTTCCTAGTATCGAAGAACCATCCATCTTTGCACGTTGAAATTGTGCTACAGTGCCCAGTAACTAAAAATGACTAACGTTAAAGAAGAAATAGTAAACGAAGTCCATAGACCATCTAGAAAACATTTTAGAAGGCGAAGAGTAATTGTTAAAGGTCTCAATGATCTCTATCAAGCAGATCTTATAGAAATGCGTCCATACGCGAAAATAAATAGAGGTTATAAATACATCTTAGTAGTCATTAATGTATTTTCAAAATTTGTTTGGTGCGAACCAATAAAAAATAAAAGTGGGAAAGTGGTTACCCAAGCAATGAGAAATATATTGTCACAGGTTAAAGTACAACCCACAAATTTACAAACGGATATGGGAAAAGAATTTTACAATAAAGAATTCAATAAATTAATGGATGAGAAAAAAATTAATCATTATAACACATATTCAAATCTCAAAGCAAGTGTTGCAGAAAGAGCGAATAGAACATTAAAAAATAAAATGTGGAAACAGTTTAGTTTGCAAGGAAATTACAAGTGGTTAAAGATTTTACAGGATATTGTAGCGAAATACAATGACACTGAACACAAAACCATAGGGATGAAACCAAAGGATGTAAAAAAGAAACATGAAAAATACTTACTGCGATTTATTTATAGCAATTTAAAGACAACCGATCCAAGGAAACAAAAATTCAAAGTCAATGATCATGTGAGGATAAGTAAATATCGTGAGGCTTTTTCAAAAGGGTATACACCTAATTGGTCAAATGAAATTTTTAAAATCAGGAAAGTTCACCAAAGCAATCCTAGAACATATTTATTAAAAGATCAAGACGGTGATGAAATTAAAGGTGGTTTTTATGAACAAGAAATTCAGAGAGTAAAGTATCCTGGCATATATCTTGTGGAAAAAGTTCTAAGAAGAAAGGGGAATCAGCTTTATGTTAAATGGTTGGGATTAGACAAGAGACATAATTCATGGATTTCAAATAAGCAAATTGTATAAAGATAATATGTAATATTTAATTTTTTAATAAAAACAAATTATATGTATAAACTATTTTATTTACATACCAATTTTACACAGAAAAATATAAAATGTACTTAATAATTGCTTACATCTCATTAGTAAATCTTTCGTTATATACTTTACATCTATGATTATAATCTAAAATAGGTGTAATAATTTTTGAAATTAATGCTATTCTTCTCTGAAAACGTCCTCTATCATGAGCTAATGACATCCAGTGCCCCTTCCTTGATGAGTTGTAGGCAAAATTCCTTGTTACAAGGAAATAAATTTGATTATCTTTTTCATTAAATGTCACTTTCTTCATTTTACACCTTGCTAGTACACTCAGCTTCGAATATATTTGGGTAAATGTACATTAATTCCATGAGCATACCAAAATTTTCACTATTAGAATTTTCACTCGGTGGAAGTAAATTCTTTACGTTATCAAACACATTTCCTCCTTGACGTTGTAACCCTTTTTGCACAATCTTGAAATAATTTGCAAATTGCGATCTTCTTAACATGTCAACTCGGTACTTAACAAGTGGTAACAGCTCCCACAATTTGCAGATTGTTTCATGTCCCAAGTAGATATATGAATTATTTTTCCAAACTTTTATCACTCTTGATGTAGTAATTTCTTCAAAATATATAGAAAAACTTCCAGCACGTATAGGTTCCACTTTATCATTAGTGTATAAATAATTTGATATTATTCTTTCATTTGCAATAAACTGAGTCCACTCGTTTTCATCGAAAACTATCACATCATTTTTATTTCCTGACAGTATTACACAAGGACTATAGCACACTTCATATGATAACCCTGTTGACACAAATTTACATTGAGATTTGTTCAACTTATATGTACGTTTACCGAGCACCACTAAGTCATTCTTACTTTGATGTGCTGGAGGTAAATCACTAAACAAATCAAATTTAAGCTCCGGTAAATCGAAAATACTATTTTGCATCATCTTGAGAAACTGAATCGAAGAAGATTATTAGTGGCAATTTATGTAAAATGCTGTTATACAAGCGTATATTATTGAAATATTTGATGGGAGGTAGTTCTAGAACTCCCCATATGCTTCATATGGTTGAGCTGTACAGTGGTGGGAGGTATTAAGACGTCTCGTGGCAGGTGGTGATAGTGGTGTGAGGTCGTTCTTGAACTCTCAATCCGGGATTCGGGAGTGCATCGAAACGGTATCATATGGATATTTTGTCTTCGTATATGATTTTATTGGTAATGTCATTAATTCTGGTAAATCTGCTAATGTCAGTACTTGACCCAGAATACCTTCGGCGTTATAGTCTGTCGATAAATGTATATCATGCCGTTGATTCATTTCTTCTTTTAAAACTCCCTGCAATATTTTTTTAGCCATTAACATTTTATGTTTTCTTTCAGAATTTATCACTTTCCGAATACAATTAAATAGCATATATGTACGTAATGCCTCATGATCCACTGATTCTTCTTTTAAGTCATTATCTGGTGTCTTCGGAAGAGCATCATGAAACCAAAAATTTAAAATTTTTTCAATAGCTGCCTCAATATTTTCTTCAACTTTCTCATATGCACATACTAAATTCTCATTATCTTTGTAATTCATATTACCACTACCTTCCAATGCCATTTTATCAAAATTATGCTTTGTGTAAACGAATTTAAGAATATCTTAACGATGAGAAGTAAAATTATTGAGTATCACTTCTTATATTAACCACTCAAAACTGGTTTTCAAGGAACAGTACATTTCCTATGAATGAGAATTCTAGAAAACCTTCCACCACAATCTAGCCCAATTAGAGCAATGAGAGAAATAGAATACCCCCCATCACAAAACCTCCCACGACCTTATCTCCTCATTTATTTATTAATGAGAGAACTAGAACCCCCTACCACAAAACCCCCACCACACCACCCTCCTTCTTCATTTATTAATGAGAGAACTAGAACCCCCTACCACAAAACCCCCCACCACACCACCCCCACTTACCAATCTCCGATTGGTGGGGGTGGTGTGGTGGGGGGTTTTGTGGTAGGGGGTTCTAGTTCTCTCATTCTTTACCTACTTACAACAACCGATACCTGGTGCCTAACTGATGAAGTTTGTGGTTTAGCTCGCCCTTGAAGACTAAACAAGGCCAAAATGCTTTTTGGTATATTTTTACAGGTAATTTCGACTTTGTCTATTGTCGTTATTTCCAAGAGTTCTATACCCATGGTAATTTTGACTCTATGGTTACTGAATGGTAATTATTTTGACAGATGTTTTCTAAAATATTACTTCGCCTTTTTTTGAATTTTGAATGGTTAGAATTAAGTCATTTGCAACCTATTAAATGACTTATTATGTGTATGACCAAGAGGTAATTTTTGAAATCAATTTCTGGTAAATTCTTACCTTGCTGAATGTCTTTAAATAGACCTATGGACTCTGAAGACAGTTTTTAGGTAAAATTTATGTTAATTTGACTTTAAAAATGACTTAATGTGTCTATGAACTTTGAGGGTATTTTTGAGGTAGGTTTTAGGTAATTTCTAACTCGGCAGAGTTACCTACAAGATCAGTGGGTCATGAACACATCTTCTGAGTAAAAAACAAGTGCTTTACAACCTAAGCAACGAATTTCAGGCTATTATTACTTTATAGTAAGTGATTAAAATGAAATTAAGTAATTCTTGACCTCGTATAATTATTCTGCCTATGCGGTTGGTCTAATTTGCTTGCTTGCTAGTTGGGTAGCCGCTTGAAAACATGAGCCTCAAATACGTATCATCAGTCTGCCATACCGGACCGCACCTCCTCTATTTATGCTAAGGTTATCTAAAGCTGAAACGAATCTGTATAAAAAAAATTTAGTGAACATTTTAAGTGTGACTAAGTAGCTCACAAAAGATGATCGATAGATATATTTTACATGTATGTTACACATGTATAAATAATGGATCCCTTCCCTGTCAATAGGGTTAAGTGCTCAGGCTATAAAATATCATAGAACGATATGTAAGTGAGGCATTCAAAGGAAAAAATTCTACTGGTAAACGACCGGCATTAATTTATTTTTTAAATTCACACGATGTACCGTTATGTTACAAAAGATTTGGATATTATTTGGCAAAAGATGGACTTGGCTATAATGGGAAATGTAACCTTTAAAAGTGAATCGGATTGAAAAGCTTCCCAATATTCATTATAGTTTGTTCAACATTAAAATGGCTGCAACATATAAGAACGCCAAAGGGAAAATTCTGCAAATGCTTTAGTTTGAACGGAACTTATTTTCTGAAGTAACTGATAATTACAATACTCAGCATTGTCGAGTTACAGATGTGAAACTTTGTCAAATTAGGTTGGCAACGAATCAAAGAAAAATTTAAAGTCGGCGATCCTCTTCGTATTAGTAAAAATAAACAAGTAGGGATACATGCCCAATTTGACTACAGAACCATTCAAAATCTCCAATGTACGCGTTGCTAATTCCATTATTCGATTTAAGTGGAATATCTGCCAGCGGAGCTTGTTGCGCAGTAGAGACAGAATCACGTACCGTAGTTAAAACTTATTTAAATGTTCAAATAGATCGGTTTAGATAAATCTTACAGCGACTGAGTAAATAGAACAAATAAATTTTGAAGTTTGTGTTTCAATCGAATTATACAATTTCGACATCTTGCACTCATCAAAACCGTAGTAACATTCTGTTCTAACATCATAACAGAAAATAACACAGCCTTTTCAGTGCTCTGTATAAATGTTCAAGTATTTCGTAATTTTACAGGGTGAATAAATTACAGCCAGTCAAATATTAATAATTATGAAAAAGAATTGAGAAACAAAAGATATTTGGTCTACATAGAGTACTTATAGATGTATAGCTGCCATCAAAATTTGAAAATTGGAAAAAATGTATGTTCTCTGTCTCACTTTAAGAGGATGTACTTCCTCAGGGATATATAGCAGGCCAACAACTCTTTCAGCCTAAGTAGCTTTATTAAGAGTTGTAACAACCTCCTGGAGGCTGAGTTTCAATACTATTTAGCATTTGTTTTAATTCGAGTCTATTGGCTTTTATAAAGGTTTTATGGTGGTGGTCAGCACTACCTTGATAAAATCCTTTGGTCTAGGAAACCAATTTACCTCAGAGATAACGTTCATAAAACCAATATGCCTAATAGTTTTAAAGGGACACCTGAATATACTAATCATAAAACTGCTATAAAGCTGTATTAGCTTGTATAATGTTAAATGTAACATAAGATCCATTTAGTCAGGACAAATTCCTTCATAAAACCGCAAAAGTTGCAATTTGACAGATAGACTTAGATTTTACTTATTTTAGGTTAAATTACTTATGTGTGCATATGCGAAGTACCTTAAGAAATGGAGACACATTTTTCACAAATGCGAATGAAAATAAAAAGAAGAGGTTACTTTAAAAGGAAAGCTAGAAGTAAGTAACTACTTGAAAATAGTAAATAACACACCACCAGTTTCGATTAGTAAAACAGAATAGATGATTCGTCACCAGCAAACACTCAACAACTGATAATTGAGACCACCTGCAATTCATCAATTATGACAAAACATAAGACTTATTGTAAACAATTAGAGCCACACCACACATTGACACATTTGACTGTTCAAAATATCCAAATAAATGTGAAAGGTTATCTTCCTCTTATTTATATATTTTTGGGCAATAGGTTTTATGGTGGTTGTGAATAAATCCAACAAATCTTAATATAGAACAAATAGTATTAGACGGCAACCAAGAGGTTTTAATAAAAAATCGCCATTTTTCTACAAAAATATCTTTGTAAAAAAAAAACTGCCAAGTTAGAATTATTCAAATGAACAATTACTTAGTTGCAATTTTTGCAACAATTTATGAGTAGTAAGGAGTAAAATCATGATTATTATTATTAACGTGTGATTTAAGTTGATATCAACGAAAAATAAACCCTTTTTAAAAAAATGAATTTTAAAATATTTTTAAAACTTTCAAAATTTTCAATATTGTTGAAGGGCTTCCGTATTTTTCAACATACTAGTTGTGACATCATCAGTACAATTTAATGCGCAGCTAAATTTTCACTCATGGTGAGTACCTATACTGAACTTGATATTTTTATAATACCCATTATCAACATGCGACTAATTTGCCAACATTTCCAACTTAGTTTTAATATGATGGCCAGCATAAAACCTTTTTATTAAAAATAACCATATTAATAGAGCAAATAGCATTTTTCAGTGCAGTTCTAAAGCATTTTAGTTTTATAATGACTTTACGAAGTGGTTTTATAATAGTTTAAACAACGGTTTGAAGATAGATAGTCTCTTAAGGACAAAAGTATGCTTTTAGGATATATTGTTGGTTTTGTAGATAGTTTTATCAAGGTCTTCAGAACGTTATAAGGGCTGTTTTGAATAAAACCAATTGGTTTTTAAAAAAAGCCCTCAGAACTCTTTTAAGAATGGTCCCTCTTAGCATTATACAAGCTTAATAAAGGTTTAATGGCGTTTGTCAAAGATATGTAGTTTTATCACAAGTTTTATTAAATAGACTTCAAGAGGTTCTGAAGATCATGATAAAATTTAAATTGTTACATGGGGAGGCTGTATCAACCCCTTCGGGAGAATTGTTACCTCCTCGCTTAAGCCATTCATTCCTTAATGTTAGGTACTTATATTCATAAATTTACCTCATCGAAGGGATGTTTTTGCCTCTACACAAAAATTGAACAGTATAGGAATTCCTTTAACCCCGGATTCGGATTCGGCGTCGAAATATACATAAGAATACCAAGGCCAGTCATCCAGATCAATACTTTTTTTTTGTGGGGCTGGGCTGTGTAATTTGTAAGAAAGAAGATAATTTAGAGCCATATGTCAATCACCTAGGATAGATATGACCCAACATCAATAGGGAGTATTTTACCATGCTATTAAATACATGCTCCGAATTAGGTTTTGTACGAGTGGCTTTGTAGTCACAGCCATATATTATGTCTATAGATAGTTAGACCATCTAACAAAGGCTAAAGAGCGAGTATAGATGAGTCTATACTCGTATTTCGATACGATAGGTCTAGCAACTCGAAGTGCGGTTACCACTCTCTCCAGGAAAATACAAAGTTCTCGCTCGACCTAACGGTTTGTAGATTAACCCATACGTAAAAGGCATGCAACTATAAGCGAGAGTTGCGTAGAGGATATACCATCCTTCGGAGGGGATGTGAAGCAGTGGGTCTCTCTTTATTCTTCGATAAAGAGATTCGGCAAAATTTCTAGGTTGGTATCTGAGTTAAACGTAGTGGTAGTGCACCAATTTTTTTTCTACGGTGTATATTATAAATATTTGACTAGTTGTAATACATTTACTTGATTATAATAGCAAACACATATCATCATTTTATAATATTTATACGAACGAAATGACTGATTCAAACCACGGTTTAGTAAAATGTTTTGCTTTGATATTAATAAAAAAATATGCGATAAAACGAAATCAGATTTAACCTTTATAATATTATGATCCGATTATCCATGTGAAAACACGATGTGAAGTATTACCACATATCAAACGTAAAATCAGCCACTATATAGTATATCGGCTTATAAATTCAAACAAATATACGATAATTAAGCATAGTTACGTGCAATTGTAATGATTTGTAACCGCTATAAATATAGAACTCTGAAATGGTTAGTGGATGTTTTCTAATTAGGGCGTTTAACAGCAAATTAGTTACATCAGTAAAAATAGCCTCAGAGGACTTTGCTCCAAATTATACGAAATTTGCTTTTGTTTAACAGTATTTGACACTTTCTAATACAATTGATGACAGATATTTTATTTGTTGTTGATATCTGGTAAAACCTAAATACCAAATAACGCAAACAATGAGGATGTTTGAGCTACTTGGAAATACATGAAAATATGTTCAAATTGTATTCAAATAATAAAACATATAGATGCTAGAATTCGGAATAAAGATTATGAAAAATCTCTAAACATCAAATTTCGTATGAATTGATTGATATAAATATTTTCTTTTTATTCACTTATTTCGCGTCGCACAGTGGCACGAATCGCAAGTTTTTCGTTGAAAATTATCTAAAGCACTTGTTTCGCAACCGATTGGAATCATTTTTTTTTAAATACTCGTCACTTAATTTCCAAAAAATGTAACTTAAATTTTCAATTATGATAACCAAAATTATTAAGCTTAGCCGAAATGGCGGTGTTGTATTTATAATAATATATAATAATAATAATAATAATAATAATAATCGGAGACAAGTGGGAGGGGCCTTACCAGACGGTCTCATCGATGACGATTTGGCTATGTTACAAGGACGCTTTAGGTGGACAGGGGAACTACGGGACGATTTGCTAGACTGCTATGAGAGCAGCGAACCTGAGCGCAGGGGGTACATGGCGCGACTACACCGGTTGTGGTGCGATATGCACCCGGAGTATCACGCCTTCTCTCAACAACACCTGAGAGATCAAGTATCCTTCCTGCGCAGAACAGGTTATCAACGGGCACCCCGTCAGCAGGAAGAACTGCCAGCCGCATTACCACCGCGGCAACCAGCTGCTGACGCAGAACATCCCCTGGATGACGATGTCACCCTCAGGACGAGGGTTAGCCTTAACACCAGGGTTAACCCAAAGCCACAAGACCTGGCAAGAATGGATTCGTTAATCAATGAGGAACTTCCAGAAGATGCCAACATATGGCAGATCAACAGTGCCGTGTACGCTGCTGCTAGACAACTCGTCCCCCAGCAACGCCTGGCAAGCGTGTTGGACAAGGTTGAGAAGACTAAGCGGCGCGTACAAAAAATTGAGGCGAAAATTAAATCGGCGAGACAACACGCGTCTCGAATCCAGAGTGTAGTAGAGTATATAACGGCAGCTAAGCCTTTCACGCCGAAAATTCGGCGTATAGTTGCCGGGGTAAGACGACAACACCACACTCTCAATCGGACAGTGCTGCAGACGATCAAGCAGCACTGTCTAGATAGGATTCGAGCACTTAAGGTTATTAAAAAATCTTTGGTCAGACAAACGCGGAGCATGGAACAAAACCACCTGTTCCAAACAAGCCCCTCTCGTCTGCTCCAAGAGCCACAGCGTGTTGTCGAAAATCCGCCGTCTGTTGAGAATGTCGAAGCCTTCTGGAAAGGAATCTACGAGACTACGAGTCCATTTGACAATGACACTCCAGCGATAGCACACTTCGAGGCCCTCTGTCACAGACTTTTAGAAGTGCAAGGTGAAGTGTGCCCGGCGATCAGTACGGAAGAAGTCCAACAGGCGCTTGTTGGCACTAAGAACTTCGCTGCCCCGGGTCCAGACGGCATAAACAACTGGTGGTGGAAGAAATTTCCTTCCACCCACCGCCGTCTGGCTCGAGTTTTCAACTCGTGGTTGAACGAGGGGCAGCAGATTCCGGACTGGTTTGCCGAAGGGCGAACTCTACTGATCCCCAAAAAGGGGGACCTGTCCAACCCGAAAAACTACAGACCGATCACTTGTCTCAATTCCTGCTACAAGTTATTTACACGTATCTTGTACGCCAGGACATTGAGGTCAGTTGAGCCTGTATTCCAAGAGATACACGAGCAGCGAGGCAGTAAAAAAGGTGTGGCAGGCTGCAAAGAGAACCTATTGATAGACCGCTGTATTGCTCAGGATTCTGTGCAATACAAGCGTAATCTATCAATGGCGTGGATCGATTACCGTAAGGCATTCGATACAACATCACATGCATTATTGTTACACCTGCTCCAATGACTTGCGGTACCCGCCCCAATAGTGAGATGCATTGAACAACTGATGTCACTCTGGAGAACCCGCTTCACCGTAACATCTGGTGCTCAACGGATTTCAACAGAGCCGGTATCATTTAGGAGAGAAGTTTTCCAGGGCGACTCTCTCAGCCCTCTCCTATTCTGCATCTCGCTGCTGCCGGTGTCTGTAGAACTACGTCAAACTCGCGGATACCAATGTGGATCACCCAGCAACCGAAGGCACAAGGTCACCCATTTATTCTATATGGATGACCTAAAACTGTATGCCTCCGGAGAGGGCGAACTCCAAAACTCTCTTAGGGTGGTCCAAGAGTACACGCGGGCTATTGGCATGGAATTTGGGTTGGACAAATGTGCAGTCGTCCACCTCAAGAGAGGACGATGCGGGCTATTCCCTGAAGATGCGCAGCTGGCAGACGGAAGCATCCTAAGACATCTGGATGCCGGAGAGACCTACACGTACTTGGGTGTGCAACAACATCACATCCAGGACGTAAAGCAAATTAAGGACACTCTCCGCGGCAAGTACAGACACCGACTCCGAAAGATTTGGTCTTCCGAACTTTCGGGAAAGAACAAGGTGTCAGCGACTAATATACTTGCCGTTCCGATTCTGCTCTACTCCTTTGAAGTAGTTAAGTGGACAGTAGATGAGCTGCGTCAATTGGATAGGGATACCCGCAAGATGATGCATATTCACAGAAGCATTCATCCTAGATCGTCCGTTCCTCGAGTGTACCTCCCACGTCAACGGGGGGCAGAGGACTCTTGAGCCTGGAGTGCATGCACGGCAGAGTAGCGCTGAGTATGGCATGTAACATCTTGAGGAGCTCAGATCCACTCCTGCGGTTAGTGAGAGATCATGAAACCGTAGGAGTGGGCGGATTTTTATTTAAGGCAGCACGCAGGGCCGCAGATGATCTCGGTCTCGTTTTCGACTTCAGGCGAAGAGGCAGGCGAGGTGCTGATGCACAGTCAGTAACTGAGCTTCCGCCAAATCGCCTGACAACCCAAATTAAATCTGCCGAGCAGAGAAATCTGTTCAGGCAGCACATCGATAAACCCATGCATGGAGTGTTCTACAACAACATAGAGACACTGGGTTTATCGACAAAGCTGACCTTCGTATTCCTGAGGTCAGGAGAGATCAAGTCCGTTGTCGAGAACGAGAAGTGCCGAATTTATTGGAACTACTCGTTCCCGACCGTCAGGCTGATTCAAGCCAACAAGCCTGACATAGTCCTCCTCGACCACCAGACCAAGGTGATGTATGTCATCGAGTTCTCGGCACCTGCCGAGACAAACATCACCTTGAAGGAGGAGGAAAAACGGACTAAATACCGAGATCTCCGGTATGAGCTCCGAGCGCTATACCCAGACTACTCGGTCAAGATGGTCGTCCTGATAATCGGCGTTCTCGGTGGGATGAGACCTACGCTGCTCTCAGCATTGAAGACCATACCGGTCTGCCAAAAATCAGCCGAATGGTTGGCAGGTCAAATGCAGAAGGCAGTCGTCTTGGGATCCCTGCGTCTACTTAGGGCACACGATTCTAGAATTTACAACCACTAACCCTGCGGGATGTAGGGAGTGGTTGTAGATAATTCGCTGGCGCTTCCGCCGTGAGAATATCGGAGACACGGGAGAACTGTCCAGTATCGCTAACGCGAAAAAAATAAAATAAAAATAATAATAATAACGTCCGAGTGGTGCCCATAATCATCTCGTCCACTGGAGTTATTCCAAATAATTTAAAAGACAGCTTGACCGCATTAAATATAAATCCTAGTGTCGTGAGGGATATTCAAACATCAGTGATCTTGAACACCTGTAGCATCGTCCGCAAGTTTCTCGCGTAGATATGACTGACTTATTGCACATCTTGCCGTCAGGCCGATGTGCATGAGATAAAGTACCGCTCAGTGCGAGAGAAAGGAAAGAAAACAATAATAATAATAATATGTTTATTTATGAATACATAATATGCTTATTTATGAAATAATAATACATATATCTGACATAGAAAATTTGATTAAGTAGATATACATATACATAAATACACAACGATACATAATTAACCAACATATAATAATTCAGAAAAAAACATTATAGCAAAATAATATTTACAAACAAACAGAAAAAAACCCATCAAAATTAATTTGTACGTGGGGTCTCCTATTCATAGATAATGAATTTATGTGTTTTCTTGTCTTATATAAGATCAAGACTTCGTCGATGGCCTTTTGGTTACTTATTTATTTTTTAACCAACAATAAACTTTATTATCATTATTAGATCAAGACATGTAGTATAATTGTTCAAAATATTTCTGAAAATACATCTAAATGGTAGATGCGAATGCGAATATATCTAAACATGATAATTATTTTTTTTATGTTGATCAGGGAATGGATAAAATCTCTCTGCCCGAGTTTAGAATATTTTGCATTTATATATAAAATGTTTTAATGAATTAGATTGTTTTATATCGGTTGGCAAAATACTATAAAGGCGAGGCGACAGGAAGATGTAACACCTTTGACCTATAGTTAAAGCAGAGGCAAGATTTTTGCTTGCAAATTAGTTTTACCTCTTGTTGTATATGTATGGCTGAGTAACTCAAGATTATTTTCATTTTTATATTGGTTAACCATAATCTGAAAAAAATATATTTGTCTAACATCAAAGAGTCTGGATTCTGTAAAAAGTAAATCAGTCGGATACTAAGGCCAATCACCGACGCCAGGAGAGGAGCTCCTTGTCTATCGAAGAGTAGGGATTTTTTACTTGCATAATATTTAATAGATAAGGAACCGACTCCGTTACAATCTCTCCGAAGGATGTATCCACTATGTAACCCCCGCCTACAGTTACATACCTTCTACGTATGAGCTGTTATACAAGCCGTTAGAAGGTGGAGCGACAATGCTGTATTTCTCTGGGGAGAGTCACCCATCGAAGTAGTAACCGCGACCGGATGTTGCTGCGTTTTTGTATGGAGATACTAGTATATGCAGGTGTCTCTACGCTCGCTCCCGATATAGGTATTAATTTTTATCTTCTTAGTTAAAGTCCGTTAGATTTGATCTACAGCTTTACATTGTGTTTTAGACATAAAATTCGAAACACTGGACTCGAACAATATTAAGAAACTTAACACAATCGCTACAACTTTTAGTGCGTGAAATAACCGAGGTGAGGAGAGGCATTCGTTTGTTAAAACGTCAACTTACCACCCACTTTCAATAGTTAATAACTAGGAAGGCAATATTGTGCTAGCTAATTATTTCGGGACAAAGATAAGCGCACGATGAGTGCCATTTATTGAGGAAAACAAACATTTTAAAAACTAGTGAGGTCAGTTAAATTCACCTACCTCGCTCCTAATAGTGAGAGTACACAAAATCATTAAGACACGACTTTAAATATTTTCTAAAATAAAAATTAAAAGTGTTTCATGAAGAAGTGGAACACAGCTAATAAATCTCACAAAAAGACGATTTCGTAAGATGTAATTAATTAACTAAACCGAAGACTAATGATTACAACCCGTGGAGAAAGTATATGAAGAATTAGTAACACCAAAGGCTTGGAAAGCTTTATGTAGCGCTTTAAACATGGGTTACCCTCGTCAAAAGCTTGTTGTCGTGTAAAAAGTTTAAACTAGTTGTAACGTTGACATAAAGCATGACCTGCGATTTACATAGAACTTTTCCACCAGTGGTGAAATAATTTCAGTAAATAACGAGAATGGAAACTTTCGTTTCAAACTGGATTCACATAACGGATGTATCTCACACAATATTTATTAATTCATATAACATATAACAATGGTTTAATTCAAGAAACAACTGCATTTTACTTTTATATTGATATTACTAAGAATAATCCCAAGAAATGTGGACTAATTTAAGTTATGAAGAGTTGCAAAGAACGAAGCTCCTGAAGGTCTTTGTAATGATGACAACAATTGTTTTATGAGCTCCACACTATATTTAAAATCGAATTATATAACGGTACATTTTTACAGAGTTTATAGTAGGGAGCAAAATTTCCCATTCAAAGGGGAAATTCAATGGTTTTAAGTTAAGGTGATTTTAGTGACCACTAATGAAGACTATTCTCTTCTTCGCAGCTCTTCCAATATTACGTCTTGTAATTACTTTACTACAAGTCGCGCATTATGTGGTAGTCCCATCTTGTTGAACGTTCAATCAATAATTGCATATCCTTCAGAAAATCCTTAACTCAATTTAGAAAAAAAAATTAGATAACGTTCCCCGATCAGGCGTCTATTGAATATATTCGGACCAATGGTTCTTCACCCCAAAATACCATTTTAGATTAGAATGTTATCTGACCTGACAATTTCCATTTCTGAACAGGTGCCGGTTTTCGCTGGCTACATCGAAGGGACGGTATCAATCGATTCTATAAAAAAGATACTATTTCATGATACTGCTTTACAGTCATGCTATCTCTTATCGTCAACACACTAGTATCAAATTGGCCTAATTACAGTATTCTAGATTTAAAAACATGGTTTTAAAAGTAGTCCAGTAGTTGTAGCAATCACTAAAATTGTTCTTCGGTACTCATAATTTTTTGAGAACGTAAAAATGTGTATTTGATAGGGTGTTTCACGTCAAATGCAAAAGTTCTCTTCCTACCAAACCGGAAATTTCAAAGTTAGACAGGGAAAAGTTCATCTCTTTGGGTGTATATTAATTATCTTTACCAAATTACCCCGCAGTAATCCTATGGAAATTCGTTTTCCGCCAAATTTACTAGAGAAAATGTCTACAAAATTTACTAACTTAAGGTACTATATGGACAGAGGCATAAATAGTTCCATGTAGCATATTTTGATGATTACTTCGATGTCTAACAGCATTTGATTAAGATCAGTATTTTGACTTAAAAATCTTTTTCGATATCTTCTTTTTGTGTCTCAAAACTTTTAATTATAAAGATAGTCTTGCCTGTATTGACCTAGCACAGCATGTAAAGTTCTACCCTAGTGACGCTCAATAGAAGTAGGTATATTATATTACTTATTATTTTTAAAATGATATACACCTGTGCAGAATTGGAAAACGACTCGATATTTCCAATTTCTTTGTTGTTGCATATACATATGTTTCGACATATATCTGATCAACTTCGATAAAATTTTAAAAGTTATAACTTTTCGCATGTACACCAGCACCAGTTATAGACAATTATGAGCTAAGGAACGGGAGAAATGACAGGACCAAGTATCACGTGACGCCTACTGTCTAGGAACCGTAGCACTCTGGCGCGCGCATTATGTTTCCTACTTGGCCACCACAATGAGTAGTATTCACGGTCTAGGCAACATAAATATGCTAACGGTTGAGATAAACCTAAATAGTAAGAAGCAAAGAAGACGACCTTAAAAATTTTACCTGATGTCACAAACGAGTTGATGACAAAATGACAAAGAGCTTTGGTGAAGCCGTGTTCCTAATAGACAGCCGCGATAGATAGAGTGGGGAAGTCGGACATCCTATATATGCACACTGCATGTATAAAAAAGAATGTGCCTACTATATTTTAACCCTGTATCTGAAAGGGATCGGGAAAAATAATTAACTCCCAGTTAATTCCCTTGAGGGAAGTTTTAAAAGCAATATTTTTTTATGATATATCCAAAATAATTGAAATCCGCCTTTTCCACAAAGTATTTATTAATTATGAGTATTGTTTATCTGTTTGTAAGTGTTTATATTTTTGTGGAATAAAGACTATTATTATTATTATTATTATTATTATTATTATTATTATTGAAATGAATCCCTTCTTAGTCGGTGGCGTTGTAACTAAGATATATCCTTTATGGATTCAAGGTTCTACTCCCAGAGCGATTGCTTTTTTGATTGAATTATTTAAAAGGCCGCCGAAAACTAATTGGTGGAACATTTTAAGCAAAAAAAACAGGACATTCCATTTGAAAAAACCGCTGCCTAGGGAATCACTACTTCCACATCCAATTTTTCATCCAAGTCACTTTAAAGGAAACATCTTGACTATATTTGCACTCTATATAATAAGTGGAAATTATTGTTCATAGAATTTTAATAATATTTGGGGCAGATGTCATAGAAAAATTTGAGGCGTTGGTTTCTACCATATACGTTCAAAATGAAGTTTATAGCTTGCTCTACTTATTTTCCCCTATTCACAGCCTACTCCCTCCCACCCTTTCAAGGGAATCATCTCAATCAGATGTCACTACAATACATACATGTACTAAATTTCAAGTGAATATCTCAATTTTATGTTATCAATCCCTTTATTAACGGAGTGGAGGTGGTGGGGGTGGGGAAGGGTTGAAAAATATTAGAAAGAAATCCGAGGCCTTGGTTTCTAGTATATACACCAAATTTCAAGTTTCTGTGCTCTAACCAGGTTGCTTTACTTATTCCCCCCTATTTGCCCCTACTTACCCCCTATCCTTTCACCGGATATGTGCAAAAAACAATCAAGTTCCAGATCGCGTTATAATTTATACACGTACGAAATTTCAAGTCAATATCATAAACTGTTCCGGAAAAATCGAGCAGACAAAAAAAAAAAAAAAAGTTACAGACAGACGGACAGACCGACAGACAGAAAATTTTTTTTTAGCATAAATTTCAAATCTCGACGTTTCATGAAATTCTAAACCTATTTGAAGAAAAAAAAATATTTTTTTTTTACGATTACTATACTTCCAATCCATTACGTGGATGTGGAAATAAAAGATGAGTTATATTTTAAAAGTGTAAACACTTGAATCTCTGTGGAGAACACCACGTAGTATTAGGCTAGACTTTGACTGGCCTAGAAATTAGTCCAAAGTCTTGACTAACACTTAAAGTGAAATGATGGTCGAATTTATGAAAATACAGATTTTGACCGTGCAAATGCAATTTTCTTCTGATAAAGTACAACATGACAACGCAACGCAGTGTATATCCAGAATTATATAAGCCTGGCTAAACAGTTAGAAGTCAAATACAAATATGCAAAAAAATGTTGGGTGTTCCGTTTAAAGAAATATAGAACTAGCTTGCTACCACTATGCGAAACACTCCCTAGATTTTAAAATAATTTTAGAACACATGTAGACCGTACCAAACTTATAGCAGTTTAAGCCGTAAAACAGAGAAGCGCTCGATCTAATAAAGACATGACGTTCGTCTGTTCGAGAAGAACTTAAAATATTAGAATTTTCAGGGCTACAAATAATTGAGGACACATAAGTAAATTCTCTCGCTGATTAAATTGGATGGCTGAAGTCTTACTGAATACTTCTTGTTAGTTAAATCTTATTGAACAACAGGCATGTACATGTACACTTGCTTGCAAACAGAATAGTACATTATTAATGTTATTATCTAAATTGCCGGCCACTGTGCAAAAAAAGACACGAGTAAAATTGGACGCCGAAACTTTTAACTCTGAACGCTGCCAATACCGTTATAGTTATGAAAAAAATGGAGATAAACAATTTTATAGAGAATTAAACTTTAGGCGTGAGAGAAAGTTGAATACAATATTTGCAGTTGTCCAGTGCGCGACCATCTTCTCGCCAAAAGTATTTAAGATAGACATATGCTACCACTGACATTTTTATAATTGTTTACGTCCATTTTCTTCGTAACTCTAACAGATTTTACAGCGTTTCAAGTTAAACGTGCAGGCGTTCAGTCACTGAAGAAACTGTGGTGGAAAGACAGTTCTTCCAAAAGCACAAACCAAACATTGGACAGTGTTGTTCGTCTCTATCTTCGTCGTACAGCTGCATTAAAAAATGAAACGAAAAGAGGTACACGGATGACAGACGTCATAGTAGTTGCCCGCATGCCTAGAACAAAGAGATTCACTTGTTGACGGCGTTTCGTAGCTTGAATGGACACTTTTACAACTCAGAATGCTATAAGTTTGGTATAGTGTATATGTCACTCTTTATCTTGCATTATTTGTAGCTGAAACATTTTTTCAAACTTCGTGTGGTTGAGGATATATTGACCATCCACGTACAGTGATTGTAATTTTTATACAATTATTTTGTGATGAATCTAAGGTATTCTCTAGTGATATAATTTACATATAATAATAATAATAATAATAATAATAATAATACTTTATTTACGGACAAAAAATCCATTACAAAAGTATGCACGTTAGATTTACAATAACTGAGTATACATATACAGTATATTACACACTAATCTCACAGATACGAACATACACATATAATAGAAAATATACAACACATTGACATTATTTAAGTTACCTAATATAAATTAAACATATAATAATTAAATAAATAAAATCACTAGTACAAAATAAGCCGAGCTTGTTTGCAGAATAAGCTATAATTAATATTAAAATAATCAATATGAGCTGCATACATATTATAATTATTTATCATTCTATTCAGAGGTGTATGATTTCCGTAAGAGGTTCTATGAAATTTTGGGTTAAAAACGAGTGGATTCCTGGTGTTCCTAGGAGGTACATTGATATTAATTTCAGACAACAGGTACGGTGAATTGATCAGATTGTTCATTAACTTATAAATGAAGCTTAAATCGTAGAATATACGTCGCTGATTAAGGGTGGGCAGGTTAAGATATACGGCAGCATTAATAGTGTCCAGGTGAATCCCTTGCACGGTGAGTTTGTAACATGCTTGTTTTAGAAATTTATGCTGTACATGTTCCACCCGTGAAATATGGGTTTCATATGAAGGTGCCCAAACCACTACACAATATTCAAGTACTGATCTTACTAGCGAAATATATAGCGTACGAAGAGCTTGAACACCCTTAAAACTTGAAGTGGATCTTTTTATGACGCCTAACATTCTATTCGCTTTGGAGATTACATGATCGACGTTACTATTAAAATTGAGTTTAGGGTCAAGTATAACCCCAAGGTCTCGTACTTGATTGGTTTCATGGAGATCATGGCCATTAAGTTGATATATAACATTAATACCTCTATTTATTCTCCTTGATAATTTAATAAAATGACATTTATCAACATTCAATGTCATTTCATTCTCATGACACCAACCAGTGAAACTATCGAGGTCTTCTTGAATTCTTTGAGAATCGTGTAAATCAGATACCCTTGAATAAATTTTTAAGTCATCAGCGAATAGTAATATGCGACAGAATTTAAAGCATTCATAAATATCGTTAATGAACAAGTTAAATAATAGTGGTCCTAGGTGAGAGCCTTGAGGCACACCAGAGGTAGGTGTGAAAATGTTGGATAAATGTCCATTGATTCGCACCTGGTGACACCTATTTAGTAAGTACGAGGATATCCACTCCAGCAACATACCACCAATCCCCACGCTAGATAACTTTTGAATTAAGAGATCTATGTTTACCTTGTCGAACGCCTTACTAAAATCTGTATAAATTACATGTACCTCATCACCTGCTTCCATGGAATTTATTATTATTATATAAGCATTATGTCCCTGCGAAATCTGTTTTTTATATCAAAAGATATTATTTTTTCTATTTGTATTCGGAAAAAATTATACGATTTTAGAAGATTAACTTGACAAATATTGCAATTTGTGCATTTTGTTTATAAAATTGTAGACAGCCTAGGAACAACTCATTTGCAGTAATTAGCGCAAAAGGTGTACAGTAACTTAACACTGGTGGAAAATTATCTGGTCGTGACAGCAGTGACAGACGGCACAAACGTTAGCAACACTGAAAAACTCATTTAATGTTTTTACATGTGTATAACGATTAAAAGTGGACATAATGAAATTGCATGTTTGTTTCATAATATTTAGAGATTTTATTTTTATTCCTGACACCGACAGAAAGTTCATTAAAAACTTTTTAATTAATAATTTAAATTTTTCAAACGTTTTTATTTTCGCATATCACAGAAAGCGAACAAACATGTTAATTTTTTATATAGCTATTTGGTAACATACAAGTTTAACGCACAAAAAAATTGAACAATTTTTTGTTAATAATCATGATACCATATCCACACATATTCATAATATTTACTTTTTTACAACAGAATAATACAAAATATAAAAACATTTTGTCGTTGTAATGTGGTGATACATTGTTGACAATTATGAAACTGAAAAGCCTACTCTTTTAATTTATTTCAGTATAATTAAAATAATTACAGGAATTTGATTATATTGCTACAATTTTAGAAGTACTTATTTAAATGAAAATGTGAAATTCGTGAAATATGTACTCTGCCATATTTTAACAAACTTTAAAAATTTTTAAAATAGAGCAGGGTTTCAATTTTTGTTTGTTTTAAATCATGACTGTTCAATCTCTGGAATCTCTTATGAAATCTTTTGCAAACTTTTCATCAAACCGTATATAGTAGGTGAGCAAAAATCGGAAATCATCTTTATAAACAACTTATTTCAATTAAGAATAATACAAATATTGCCTCCTACAATCGTGACCCGAAGTCAGCCAGACAACCACGGCGCGCAGCGTGAGGTTGTACAGATCGCGACTGGTTTGGCTTAAAATAATTTAAGGACAGTTAAAACTCCTGCCACTATTAGTGGCCTAAAATTGATATTAAAATTGGAACATAGTTTATACAGTGGACTTTAAAGCAATATTCATAAAAACTCGCGCACAACACTTTATTTAATTGTGGGTGCCGGTACGCGAAAACCTCAACGAAGAAACCCGTTCGACGCAATTGAAGTCCCAATGGTTTTCCCGCCGTTGGGAAGATAGGGAGAAGCTAGAAGTATAGGTTCTATAAATTTTTAATTTTGTGAATTTCTCGACCAAAATAGAATTTTGAAATTGAAAAGATTACAAAAAGGACAAAACAAAACAAAAAACAAACCAACAGAAAAAATAAAATGAAGGACAGAATTAAAAGATATGGAAGATATAGTAGATATGGAAGATATAGTGTAGGGTTGAAGACAGTTATGGTATAGGAAGGTTTGGTTAGAGAGGTTGCCGGAAGGTAGGCAACGCCTGGTATGATAGGGGTGTTTAATCTGGAATAGGCAAAACTCGGAAGGAAGCACTTTTTATAAGAGAATATTCGAACTTATGGCGAATGTGCACCTCCGCCATAACTTCGAATATTTGCTTAGTGATGGTGATCATGAATCTTCCTGTCATTCGATTCATTGAACCTTATTACCGAATATTAATTATATATTATACATTATATTATATTAATTATAATAATATATATTATATTATTAATAATGTAATTTTCAGGTCGGTATTAAAATAAACAAATAACATAATCGAATAAATCTTAACTCGATGTCACAAACTCATATTAGGTAGTTCCATTTATAATAGCGCAGTTCCCAAAGAAAAATAGTGGCAAAAGCTAATAAAAAATAATCCTTACGGTAATTTTTTATTTTTTGGTAGGTCATTAGTAGTAAAGAAGTATTTTAAAAAGTTATCAAGGCCACTGTGGGTGGAGCATAAAACAAAATAGCGTCAAATATAAAAGAAAATTTGAACTACCGCAGAGATGAAAATTTAAGAGCAAAAAAATGCCTTTACGAAAAATTTCATACATACAACGGTTCCCGCGTAAAATAAGAATCAAACTTATGGCGTCACAAGCCAGTGCACGAACTATTTTGTCCTTGCGTTTCAGTACAAAACTTAACTTTAAAATATTCGGAAAAAAATAGGTTCTCAAATTGACTCGTATATATGTAAGTTTCTTTTTCACGTTTATGCATTGGTTTCTCTGGGCTAGCTTAAGCGATTTCTAGGAAATCGGGACACTATGGAGTATGACTCGGCGATGATCTCATATTTGTTTCATCAAGCTATGTCAAGTATAAGATCAGTAAAAGGTTAGAAATAAATTTTTTCATTAAAAAATTATCGAAGTTTTGGCGAAGTCGCCAGGAATAACGCCTAGCATTTACCTACTAATTACGTCTTATTAAAAAAACTGGTAGGTATTGAATCTGATGTCAAAAGTGAAAGAATCAAAATGACGATTCCCATAGGGTTGCCATAGTTGCATAACTTTTGCAGATTCATGTGACACTGCGCCACTGAAAGGGACAAACAAACTTATTTAAGAAAAATTGATTCGCTTGAAACCGCCATTAAAAATTGTGATAGAATAGTTCACCGTCGTTCGATTAATTGAACATTTATTACCTAATATCGATTTATGAGGTCGATGTGAGAACGAATAGATAGCAAAATCGCTGTTAGACTGGTCATCGTAAAGTCAAAATCATCGAATTTGGTCTGAAACTTAAAACAGCAATTTTATTGACTAATCTTATAGGAAAAATTGCGCAGGACACGATGGTGATATTAAAATTTTTATAAATCACAGGCCTCATTGTTAAAAACAATGGCTTTTGGCGAAACTTCTGATTTTTTTAAAGTTATTTGACTTTTTAACTAAATTAGTGCGTCGGACAAAAAGAAAGTCAACATATAAGAAATGAAGATTTTTATCAATTTGCGTCGTTTGAGACTTGTAGCGACCTTCTATCTTTGACCGTTCAATTGTTATAAACAAATTAAGGGATTTAAATTAACATTTTTTTTTCTGTTCAACAAAAGGTCATACGGATACGTTATTATGGTCAAAATGTTGCATATTGTTCATAGAATTTCCAGTTTTTTGTTTGTGTCGATATCTCGCATGTTTTGTAATTGTTTAAACAAATAAGCTAATTTGTTTATTAAGGATTTGAGACTTTCCATGGCATTTCTTGGACTCTCCACCTATGGCAATCGATAAATATTGATAAAAACTACCATTTCTGTATGGTCTTGCCCCTTTTTTCTTTTTTTTTATCCCCCAACCAACGTTTAAAAAAAAATTGCTTAGTACACAAATTGAATACCTCGGCTCAGGAACGTCTTATCGAAATGAAATTGTCGTCAAATGAAAAATAATAAGAAAGGGAAAATTTTGAGCCTAAGTAGACCTCGATCCGTAAACTAGAACCGGCGATCTAGACCCTTTTGCGTTAACGACTGTCAATTGTTTATTAATTAATTTTTAGAAAAAAATCTTGTGACAACATAAAGGTAATATTTTCTTACTTTTTATTGGGTATTTTGCCACTGAAAAATATTTAAAAATTTTAATGAAAAAACCTCTGCGCCAAAAGGATCAGACAGAGGTTCGTACGTGAGACACTATTATACATTTGGTTGTAATCATCCTCTTCGACGCAGTGACATAAATTTTCTAAAATAATTTCAATGTCTCTTACAATGTGTGCTTTATTTAGCCTATGGAACTGTATTCTTTCCCGAACCATTGCAGCACTGGCTCTTCTTAAGATATTATTGCATCTATCGCTACCAATTGTGAGTTCAATTAATTCTCCATGTAGTAAACTCTCAAAATATTTATTAAAAATCCTAAATCCTTTATCAGGTTCCTCCGAGTCTTATATTAAAAATAGCAAACATTTTTTGGAAAAGCTGTCAGAAAATCATTTTAACAATAATCATCTAATGGTCAGTTTTGATGTAGTAAGCCTATTTACAAATGTTCCTGTAGATAAAACATTAATAATAATTAAAAACAAATTGCAACAAGATGGGAATTTGGCGAATAGAACTAAGTTAAGCATTGAGACTATAATGGAATTACTTACACTTTGCATTAAAACAACATACTTTCAATTAAATAATGACTCCTATCAACAAGACTTTGGGATGGCCATGGGTTCTTTATTATCTCCAATATTAAGTAACATTTTCATGGAAAATTTTGAGGAAAGTAATATTAATAATCTAGCTTATAAACCCATTGTATGGTAGAGAAATGTAGATGACATTTTTGCTATATGGCCTTATAGTAAAGTAATTTTTCGAATCAAATTAACGAAAAAGAACCTTCAGTTAAATTTACAATAGAAATAGAGAATAATAATGAATTACCTTTCTTAGATATTTTAATTAAAAAATTAGATAACACATACCAAACCAGTGTGTATAAAAAACAAACACACACAAACAGATACTTAAATTTCAATTCAAATCAACATATTAGTGTTAAGAAAGGTGTTGTTAAGTGTTTGTACGACAGGGCCAAAATTATTTCTTCAAATGATGTAATATTAAGGAACGAAAAACAATTTATAAAAACTGTCTTATTAAATAATCAATATCCTGAGAGTTTTGTTGATAGTCAGTTATTGAACATTGGTAGTAGAGAGAATATACTATCACAACCTGAGGTATTTAGGTCAATGGCAGTAATTCCATATATACATGGTTTATCGGATAAATTACGAAAAATTGGGAACAGGTTTTCCGTACGTACGGTTTTTCAAACGGGCTCCACGCTAAGATCGGTTTTATCAAGAACCAAACCTCCAAATATTGATCAAAGTTCAAAAAATTGTACTTATAGTGTTTCGTGTGAGTGCGCAAAACATTACGTTGGTGAATCATCTAGACCTTTCAACGTAAGGCTTGGTGAACATAGAAATTACGCTAGAAGGGGAGAATTTGAAAAATCCAAAATGTGTGAACACGCGTGGGATAATAATCATAGAATTAAATGGGACTCTGCGAAGATTTTGGAAAAAGAGAGCAACGGAACTAAAAGAAAACTTAAAGAATCCGCGATTATTTTATTAAACGAAGATAGATGCGTTTCTAATTATTCAATTGATTTTTGTACTAGTTGGTTGCCCATCCTTAGAGACGAAGTAAGTAAAAATAAGATAAATATAATTTAATGTCTCACGTGACTATGGAAATACATAAACAAAGAACTGTCATGGTTGACGGCCAAAAAAGTTTTGAGAACGGAAGTAGATTCTCTTTCGAAACGTTAACTACCTATAGCTTTGATTTTCAGTTTTTTCAGTGGCAAAATACCCAATAAAAAGTAAAAAAATCTGAATATGCCACAAATAAACAATTACAGACAATATAAAGGTAATATATTAAACTAACTAATTTTCAGTTGTCACACAAATCCATAGATTCTTTTATGCATTTTTTGCCTTTGTAACAATTAATTTATGAACGCCGTACAACGTTCTTTTAGTGTTTACTCTCCGAGTAACTTGTGTAATTAGTTTCAGTTTGAATTCAATTGTTTCAATCAAGAACTGTGCGTCTGATGAGAAAAATGCAAGAGACCGTTTTCATGTAGAATTGATCAGGATTCTCAGGAAAAATATCCACATGGAAAAATGTCGGCGGCGTACCACTTTTTTGGTAAAAATTATCAGAGGACATGTTCGCAAGACCGCCACTGATGGAGCGATAAAACAACTTTTCAAATTGAAATATGTGGTTTTATATCCTATTAATACATACCAAAATTGAAAATAATATTTAAAGTACTTTCTCAGTCAATAAAAAATGACGATTTAAAAGAAAAAATGTTCAAGACCATGTAGCAAAAAATTTAAGCCGTCGCGGACATATGTTCATAAAATGTCCTAAGGAATCACACCCTGAAATATTAACACGTCATTAAGGAATACTCTGTATACAAAAATAATTAAACTTAAAAAAATTAAGAAATAAAATAAAAATAAATTTAAATGACTCATTAAACCACTTTAAACCACTTACAATATATTTAAAGTAAAGCGTGCTTTAAATTTCATATGTACAAAGTCGTTCCTGTCCAAGTGATTCGGAGCGTAAATCCTAAAAAACGTCGTATGGCGTTCATGAATTAATTGTTATAAAAGCAAAAAATGCATGAAAAAACCAATGGATTTGTGTGACAATTGAAAACTAGTTAGTCCAATATATTGACTTCATGTTGTCACAAAAATTGACAATCGTTGTAGTTAACGGATCGAGGTTTATCTAGACTCAAAATTTTCCTTTTTTCATTATCTTGCAATTGCCAATAATTGCATTTCGATACGATGTTCCTGAGCCGAGATATTCCATCTGTTTAATAAGCGTTGGTGGGGTGGTAGGAAAAATGAAAAAGGAGCAAGACCACACAGAAATGGTAGTTTTTATCAATATGCATCGATTGCCATGGGAGAGTGCAAAAAATGCCCTGAAAAGTCGTAAATCCTTGATAAATAAATTAGCTTATTTACCTAAATAATTGCAAAATACGCGAGAACAAAATGCTACATTTTGACCATAATAAAAAAAATTGTTAACCTAAAACCATTAATTTGTTTATAACAATTGAACGCTGAAAGATAAAAGGTCGCTACAAGTCTCAAACTACTCGTATTGATAAGATCTTCGATTTTTGCATCTTGACTTTTTTTTTGTCCGAAGCACCGTTTTCGTTAAAAAGTCAAGAAACATCAAAAAATGAGAATTTTCGCTAAAAACCATTGTTTTTAACAATGAAGCATGTATTTTATAATTTTTCTAATGTCACCATCATATTCAGCGCAATTTTTCCTATAAGAGTAGTCAATAAAATTGCTGTTTTAAATTTCTGACTAAAAAAAAGTTATGACGACCCGACTATTTCGGTATATTTCGTAATTTTTTGTTTTTTTAAAGGTGGTTCCATTTATTTTACCAATTTTCTTTATTTATTATCTATGGAAATAAGAATAGTTTTTCAATTTCAGTTGGAACAGAAGGAAAATGCCCAACAGATGAATTTACTGATATTCAAAGACGTCGACAGTATGTATTTCTTAAATAGGCAAATGAATTTAAATGTGTTTTTTCTTCTGCGGTATTTTATTACACCATATAGATGTTGGCGGTCTATGGGCACATGGATTTAGCTAATTTAAATTAGTTTCTCATAATTTTGAATTTTTAGTCAGATATTGGCCTTATCATTTATATTTTGCTTCTGGCTGATTGGACTAGCTCTACAGTGCCAGAAAAAAAAGACATCGAAAGAAAAGATTTAGAAATATTTTCATATTTTTGTCTTCAGTTCAATATTTTTTTATACTACTTTATATTAATTATTTGTAAGTACAATGCATTCTTTTTATTTATAGTAAATTACATTAGTCGAGTGCACATGGATCATTCAATAAAATTCAACAATCACAATATTTAGTCAGTAACATTTTTTGCAGACTGTAGAAGTTGACATTGCTTAGTGTCTAAAATGTCACCGTCCAACAGAAACCAATGTTGTGTAAGTAAGTAATTTTCCCACGACAAGAAACATGAAACATATATTAGAATGAAATGTAAAAACCGCTGCCTAAGGAATCACTACTTCCACATCCAGATTTTTCATCAGTCACTTTAAAGGAAACATTTTGACTAGATTTGCACTCTAGTATGTGGTCATAGAATTTTAATAATATTTGGAGCAGATGTCATAGATAAGTTGAGGTGTTGGTTTCTGCCAAATACGTTAAAAGTGAAATTTTTAGTTTACCCTACTTATTTTCTCCTATTCACAACCTACCACGACCCGCCTCTTCAATGGAATCATCTCAATCAGATGTCATTACAATACATCCGTGTACTAACTTTCAAGTAAATATCTCAATTTTATGTTATCAAACCCATTAATAATATAATGGAGCGGAGATGGTGAAAGAAATCTGGGGCCTTGGTTTCTTGTATATACACCAAATCCCATATTTATGTACTCTTACCAGCATGCTATACTTATTTTCCCCTATATACTCCTATTCAACCCTCAACCCTTCAACGGAATCATCTTAAAATATAATCTAGTTCCAGATGTCGTTATAATACATACGTGTCCCAAATTTCAAGTGAATATCTCGATTTCATTTTATCAACCCCTTTAATAATGAATTAAGGGTGGTGGGGGATTGAAAAATATTACTAAAAAATATGAGGCCTTGGCTTGTAGAACATTCGCCGAATTTCAAGTTTCTGTACCTTTATCAGCTTGCTTTAGTTACTTTTCCCTATTTACCACCAATTACCCCCGTTCGTTCAACGCAATCATGTCAAAATATAATCCAGTTTAAGATATCGTTATACGTGTAACAAATTCCAAGTGAAAATCTAAATTTAATTTTACCAACTCTTTTAATAAGGGAGTGGGGGTGATGGGGGATGGAAAACATTATGGAAAAATCTGAGGCCATCGCCTCTAGTATATACACCAAATCACAAATTTCTATACTCCTACCAGCTTCCTTTACTTAGTTTCCCCTATCTACTACTATTTAACCCCCAACCCTTCAACGGAATCATCTCAAAATATAATCTAGTTCTAGATGTTGTTATATACATACGCGTACCAAATTTCAAGTGAATATTTCAATTTTATTTTATCAACCCTTTTAATAATGGAGTAGGGGTGGTGGGGGTTGAAAAATATTATAAATAATCCGAGACCTTGGCTTCTACTACATACACCGAATTTCAAGTTTCTGTACTCTCACCAGCTTGCTTTACTTATTTTCTCCTATTTAGCCCTATTTAACCCCCAACCCTTCAACGGAATCATCTCAAGTTATAATCTGGTTCCAGATGTCGTTATAATACATACGTGTACCAAATTTCAAATGAATATATCAATTTTATTTAATCAACCCCTTTAATAATGGAGTAGGGGTGGTGGGGGGGTTGAAAAATATTGTAAAAATGTTGAGTCTTTAACTTCTAGTACATACATTGAATTTCAAGTTTCTGTACTCATACCAGCTTGCTTTACTTATTTTCCCCTATTTAACCCCCAACCCTTCGACGGAAACTTTTCAAAATATATTCTAGTTCTAGATGTCGTTATGATACATACGTGTACCAAATTTCAAGTGAATATTTCAATTTCATTTTATCAACCCCTTTAATAATGGAGTAGGGGTGGTGGGGGTTGAAAAATAATATAAATAATCTGAGACCTTGGCTTCTAGTACATACACCGAATTTCAAGTTTTTGTACTCTTATCAGCTTGCTTTACTTATTTTCCCCTATTTAACCCCTAACCCTTCAACGGAATCATCTCAAAATATAATCTAGTTCCAGATGTCGTTATAATACATAAGTGTACCAAATTTCAAATGAATATCTCAATTTAATTTTATCAACCCTTTTAATAATGGAGTAGGGGTGGTGTGGGGGTTGAAAAATATTTTAAAAAAAATTGAGTCTTTTACTTCTAGTACATACACTGTATTTCAAGTTTAGGTACTCATACCAGCTTGCTTTACTTATTTTCCCCTATTTTACCATATTTAACCCCCAACCCTGCAACGGTAGCTTCTCAAAATATAATCTAGTTCCAGATGTCGTTATAATACATACGTGTACCAAATTTCAAGTGAATATTTCAATTTTATTTTATCAACCCCTTTAATAATGGAGTAGGGGTGGTGGGGGTTGAAAAATAATATAACTAATCTGAGACCTTCTAGCACATACACCAAATAAAGTTTCTGTACTCTTACCAGCTTGCTTTACTTATTTTCCCCTATTTACCCCTATTTAACCCCAACCCGTCAACGGAATCATTTCAAAATATAATCTTGTTCCAGATGTCGTTATAATACATACGTGTACCAAATCTCAAATGAATGTCTTTATTTTATTTTATCCACCCCTTTAATAATGAAGAAGGGGTGCTGGGGGGGTTGAAAAATATTATTAAAAAATCTGAGGCCTTGGCTTGTAGTACATACATCAAATTTCAAGTTTCTATACTCTTATCAGCTTGCTTTACATATTTCCCTATATTAATTCATTACATATAGTACAGGCAATGAAGGCAAAATGTTGTAAAAACCTCGCAAAAATTAATAAAATAATCATTTCTGGGGTTTAAGTAGTTAATAACCTGTAGAATGCAATGATGCATTCTTTGCATTTCCAAGTTCCGGGAAGATTCAAAAAAATTTGGAAAAACTTTTTGATTTTCGTTTTTTTTGCTATAACGGCTAAAATAAAGAAAATACAGAAACAAGTTTTCAACAACATTTGTAGCTCGTCTCCTTCTCTACAAAATAGGTCTTTACTAATTTTTGCCTTACTTAATCCGTTTAGGAAATATATCCAGTTTTCCACTTATAGTTTTGAGCCGCTCCGAAATGCGCGGAAAATGAGATTTCTCTGGGAGGTTCGTACGACCGGGACATATCGATCGAATAGTAGTATTCAGAGCCGCTAAAAAAAATGAAAGCAATGCAAAATGTAGAGAAAAGTCTCAGCTTTAATGTGGAACTAATCACAAAATTCATAAAAATTTTTATCATTGAGAGAAAAGTGTTAAAAGGTGGCTTAGTAAACTTTATACAGTTGATTTATTATTATTACTTAAGATATAGCGAATTGAACTCCAAAATTTGGAGGTAATTGATCGATGCGAAATATATCCTCTACTTTGATCGCAAGGCATATTTTTCCAACAAAAGTAATTGCAATAAAACGTTAATTAGATTAATATAACATTATATAGAATATACAAGCAAAATGAATCATCATTCTAACGACTGCCGGCAAAGATATGAATAGATCTGTTGATCAACAGTACAAAGTTCACTGAGCAGTCTTCTCACACTTTCTCTCCTTGATAAAAATTTTTATGAATCTTGTGATTAGTTCCACATTAAAGCTGTTATCGATCGATGAGCCCGGTCGTACGAAACTCCTGGAGAATTCTCATTTTTCGCGTATTTCGAAGCGGCTTAAAATTATAAGTGGAAAACTCAATTTATCTTCTAAACGGCTTAAGTAAGACAAAATTCTGTAAACGCCTTTTTTGTAGAGAAAAAGACGGGTAACAACTTTTGTTGGGAACTTCTTTCTCTATTTTCATTATTTTGGCCGATAGAACAAAAAAACCGAAAATCAAAAAGTTTTTCCAAATTTTTTTGAATTTTCCCGAAACTTGGAAGTGCAGAGAATGCATCGTCTCATTCTCGAGGTTATTAAATACTTAAATTCTAGAGGTGATCCTTTTATTAATTTTTGTTACCCTTAATTATTAATTTGCCTGTACTAATGATTAATGTGCCCTTTTAAATAAAACATAGAACTCAAAAATAAAATAAAATCAATAAAATATTATTTAAGGAGGTTGAGGCGTTAGACGAAAATAATGAAAAAATCTGAAATAAAGTTTTTTTAATAGATTTTTATGACACAATTTTCTGTAAATATTCAGTCATTAGCAAACTCATAAAGTTCAAAAATTTTAAAAACTTTTACATGTAGTCTTATGGAAAATATGTCAACCCAGTATGTAAACGGTACATTTTAACACAAATAACTAAATAAAACACACTACTATGTTTTCTACCACATAGTGGCAAAAAACATAGTAGTGAGTTTTATTTAGTTATTTGTGCAAAATGATTAACTACCACAGAGTAACGGCTCCTTCAATCTATTTTTTAGTACATTTTAATTTATAACAAATAACCAAATAATGTAAGCAGTTCCAAAAATTAACTATGTAAAGCATTGATGTCTTACGCTTATTTTAATATTGTTTCCAATTTGATAAGGAGACTTTTAAAAATAAAAAAAAATTAAACATTTGTAAACTGTCAAATTTCTCTTTGAGTTAATGATTTCTAACTGATTTTTCCAATTATTTAATGATTTAATTTTAATTTTTACTGCTTCCCATTTTTTTTAAATTATTTACTAAAACAAATTTGTAAAGTTTGGACAAAACATCCAAAAGTTAGTGCGTTAAGTAAAACAATTAAGTCTACTTAAATAATTAATTAATAATAAAAAATGATTTATTTATGCCTTTATCACAATAATTATTGGTATCATGGACTTCAAGTTCCAATTTAGAATTCGACTTACTTTTGGTTGGGACTGTAACGCCTCAACCTCCTTAACAGACATAACATGTAAGTTATATGAATAATATTAATTTATTTACTTACAATAGTAATCATAGTAATGTTGTAATTTAGATCCGTCCGCTATTTATACAGACTTTCGCAGATTTAAATAGCAGACGGGCAGTTTGTGATACTATTTGTGTTATTGTTATTCTATTTTGTTATTATAAGGACAGTTACGTTATGGTTATTACCATATTACTGTTTGACTAACTGAAATAATAAAAAATACTATTTTGGGTATTTGGCATATAACTATTATACACTCAATATCTACCATTTAACATGAAAAAATCGGCCAAGAGCGTGTTGTAACTGATGTATTAGGAGCTATTTTATCTTATAAAAATTAAATTAAAATTATATCACTTAATGATGCAAAAATAAAACAACTGATCTTATATAACTCCATACACGTCTTAATAATTAACAAACCAAAATAAAACGCAAAACAAACGCAGCACCAGAAAAAACTAACCTAACTGCTACCTACACTGCTACTTTTAGCTGACAGTTTTTCTTAGTGAAGTTTGAAACTCAGTGCTGCCACACAGATATTTGATCTACGCTCTACTGCGCATGCGAAAAGATGCACGTCACGACTGTTGGCGGGAACTAATATTTTCAAATTACAAACCGAATTTAAAAATACGTAGCCGCAAAAAAAGTTATTTTTCCCAAATATATTGAGTTTCTAAGTGTTCCCGATTGCACATTTAACATAAACATAAATTGTGAAATAATCCCACTGCGGCAACTAGGGGAAAATAAGTAAGGCAAGCTGGTAAAAATACAGAAACTTGGAATTTTATGCTAGAAGCCAAGAGCACAAATTCTTTTACATTTGCCATTCGCCATCACCATTACTAAAGGAGTTAATAAAATAAAATTGACATATTGACTTGAAATTCGATACACGTATGCATTATAATGCCATATGGAGCTAGATTATATTTTGAGATGATTCCGTTGAAGATCTGGGGGTGAAATAGTGGTAAATAGGGGTAAATAGGCAAAGCAAACCAATAAGAGTCCTGAAACTTGAGATTTGGTATATATACTAGAACCCAAGATTTAATTTTTTTCTATGACATCTGTCACCCCCATCACCACCCCAGCTGCATTATTAAAGGAATTGGCAAAATATAATTGTGATTTAATGCGTATGAGAGCAAAACTTTTCAATTTTGTTTTAGTATCAGCAGCCCCCAACCCTATTAATTAAGCGTCGATTAGTCAAAAAGGTATTGAAGTAGCAGCACATCGTTTTATGGGTTTTTGCGTCAGACGATTTCAAATCTTATGTTATTAAAACTCTATAAGCAATTACCTCCACATACTTGAGTGCAAATATAATATCAAGATGCTTTAGTTTAAAGGGACTTGGGTGGGAAATCTGGATGTGGTAGTAATTCCTTAGGCAGCAGTTTCTTATGTATTATTATAAAATATTTGTGCGAGGACATGTATATAATAGAAGTAGTGGATTATTATCCAGCTTCTAGTTTACACAAACCAAATCAATGAGCAGCTTTCTTTGATGCAATACTTTTTGATAACAAAAACTATAAAAGAAAAAATAACAATAAATCATATACATTATCTAGAAAACGTTATGCATTCACTTTATCTCGATCCCTTATAAGGGAAGGTTTCCATACTATATTGAATTTTACTTAATGGACGTATCAACCAGAAATACTTTATGCCTAAATTATGCTTTTATGAAACTTGTGAAACATACCATAAGCTATTTCACACAATTGGTTTTCCGGATAGAAAGCATTCCGCAGATGATGTATTCCAGCGCCCAAGCGTTTTTGCCAATTTATACAATCCTCCGGTTAAAATGTGTGTCTCTGTAAGTTATGAGGACGAGCAACTAGATATGCATCGTTTTATTTTGGCACATACGTGAAACGAGACGTTTACATAAATCTCATTCTGGGGAAAAGTATTTATAGTTCCGAATGGCAGCTTTATATTAAAGTTTTTAAAAAGTTAACTAACCATCTACGAGCCGTTCTTTTGAAGTAAACGTCAAAAAAAATTAAAAAGTAGCAGTAAATGTCGACAGAGTAAAAAATACACACAAGTACACAAAATAAAAACACAATAAAACAATCCAGCCATTATACTCTCCGCCGGTTTATTGCACTTTTTATATAATTGTTGCACATTCTGTAGGATACTCTTCGCAGTCTTTTTCCTGCTGACGCCTAACGTCGTTTTTGTAAAACTTGTGTGTTTCATGAATTTTGATACCTAGATTAATGTTCTCGCATTTCCTAATACCGTCATTTAATAAGATAATAACCCTATAAATATTACTCATTTACAGAGTTGACCTTATCTCGCCAAATCTACAGATTTGTGGCCAGTACAGCATAATAATGTGTGGAACATGATTGATCAAATAATGCGATTATTATTTCTATTACTGTGCAACTTATAGGAATTCCACCACCACCTGCAAGAGAACCATCGACCTCTCCAAGTTGCAATTGTAGTCAACGGTTTGTCTATTTTTACAAATGTTACACCACCTTATGACCTGAAATATTGCTGGCATTTACAGTATTACAATAAAATAATTTTAGGTCACCACCATTTAATTGTAGATATAGCCAGAGTTGCTAATAAAAAAATACTATTTTTTAAAATTATTTTACTTCAATATTTTTGCAGTCTTACTATCGATTATTATTTGCACAAAGTAACAACATGAATTTACTGCTTCAGAACTGTTCAATGTAAAAATAATGTAGATTCATCTAACCTAAAATACTACAGTAGATCATTTTCCTTCAATACAGAATAGAACAAACGTGGAATAGTAAAAACTGTGTCGGTGAAATAAATAATTTAAAAATGATTGTATTGAAATGAGGCATGAGTAACATTGGCAGAATAATTTTGCTATGCTATTTCTTTTATGTTAACATCTGTAAATCACTACGAGATATTTAAGAAATTTATATATCAAAAATTCATTTCAATTAAAATATTTGTAAAGAAAGGCGCGCAATAAGATTTATATCACGCCACACGATTCTATAGAATTTCGCGGCAATTTTACATGCTCACAAATGCATATTCAGTGTTACGCGATTAGAACAGAAATTCTTCTGTACTTAAAAAACTGCTAGTATGTAGTAACTCCTTTTATAAGAAAACACTATCTTGACTCATATGAGATGTTAGTTGTTTAATTTTAATACTTATGACAATAATATAACTAACTACACATTTTGAAAACGAGCACAGATCCGTCCTGAATATAGGGAAATGGATAAAATACTATGTTCTTGTGTACAATTTGTGGCAGAAGTATAAGTTCTATAGTTAATTAAGTTAAAGCAAATATTTTCCTCGTACTTTTCCCATATTGGAACTTATTTGGTGCTGTGCATTGAAGAATCATCCGCGGCATAATGATAACTAATAGTCAGTAAAAATACTATATTTTGTGAGTATTTCAGCATTTTCGAGCACATTATCAAATTCCACTTAATGAAAATACTTTGGCTAAATTTCAGAGGAGAGATTGTTAACAAAATTATTGAAATATTTTTAGGCGTCAGTATTTCCAAGATACGAAGATAGAACAAAAACATTAGTCACCCTGTAAGCTGGCCCTTTAGGCATATGTTTGATATTACTGTTGAAAGGAAACTAATAATCGCATTATAGACTCGAACAATAATTGAATGTGTTCATGTCAGTGAACTTCACTGCAATATACATGTAAGAGGCCAGATTAGTTTGGGAACAGGGCATCAAAACTCTATTGCAAGAACTCTTGCTTCACAAATCCAAACACAAGTAGATGAAATAAACTAATTGGGTAGATGTACATTAAGTTACTTACCGTGCAACGCTTTGAGGTAAGCTTTGCCAGCGTTGATCATTTGCCTTGCGCCTGGGTTGAATTTATCCAGGATATTCTGAAACAAAATTACAACATGTTTACATTTATTGCCATTAAATTTCACACCTCAGTGCACTGGCGTGTTCGAGAGATTAGTGGGGGTTTTTGTTCGTCCCCCGACTAAGCTTTTGATTAATTATTTCCATTCTTATTTCTAAGATAATTTGTAAGACGTTATATGCAATTTATACTATATGATTATTTTTGGGTGACGGTAAATTTTACCAATATAATAATATGCCAAAATATACAGGATGTCCCAGACTCAAAGGTGTATAATGAAGAACTCAACACATGGGTGCAGTTATTAAAAAAAAAGTTAATGCATGTGCTAACATTAGAAATAACCCGAAAATGATAGTAAGAAACTTTTTCGTACGTACTCAAAAAAGTATTAGCGCTGGGGTAATCATTGTCAAAACATGTTCAAATTTCAATTAATTATATAGTTGTGTTAACTGTATTGTTGCATAATTGTTGTAAGTATTTCCATGATACATAATTTGTTGACTTTATTTTGTCCAAATAAAATTACCCTAATTTACCTTTTTCAATATTTTAATATGATTTTCCAAAAGTGTTTAATAACTGATTTTAATTGTACCTATTAATACAAACCTTATTGTTAATATTAATTTTGGAATATGTTATTTCGAATGTAAATTCAAATCATCCAATTCCTCTGAAGATTATTTAAGCGCAGTTAATAAAATAATGACGTTAGTTGACTTCTATATTTGTAAAAGTTAAAGTTTAATCAATCAATGATTTTTGAAATATATTGGGGAAAGTCTCAATCAAGATTTATAAAGCGCCTCGTATTCCAAAACATTTAGGGGCGTTTTGAACTCAGAAAAGTGCTCCTTCTTGCACTTCACTATGTTCCTTTCCATTTGGTACATCATGTATAATGCGGCATGCGGCAGCGTAATGCAATATTTCTGTAGATGTACTTCGTGCATATCATAATAATAATAATAATAACAATAATAATAACATATCAACATATCATAACATAATTTATATATCAACGGAACAACAAGCTCAAATGCATGAGAATTGTTCATTTAAAATTTTCTTCTCTGAACTAAAAGCAGAAAAACTAATGAGACCACTAATTTAAGAAAACACTATTAACACGAGAAACAATACAGAGAAATATACCAATTATTTTTCCGTGGTTGGTGTAGTTTGAAACTATTTGATAAAATGGTAAAGTTATCAATAAATTATTTCAAAGAGATCTGCCTTTAGGTCGATAACCATCATGAAGTGTGTGTATATAGCAGATTTTAAAAAGCGTCTATAAGCTTTTTCATGTGTAGGTGGGATGCAGACTATTGATGCACATTCTAAATGAAATCTTCTAAAAGTTCTATATTATAAGCCGAATGTTGAACTCTTAAGGTTACGTATAATAAATTCTAGCTTTTAAAATGCTGTTACAGTGCTTGCCTCGATATGCTGAGTAAAGGTCAGTTTTGTTAAAAACGACCCTGGAGTCTTTAACGATATCGGGTCGTTGTAACTGCGAATCACTCACGATATATGCAAACATTTCCAGGTTAGATATATCGCTGAAAGTTATGGTACTAGTCTCCATAGACACATCCAAGAATCAAGTTTGTTTCATTTGAAGATGTTCACAATATGCATTGGATGTTATATACACGGTGGACCATTAATAATAGGCCATAATGCAGGAGTAGATTCCTTGGGCCAAACTATGAGGATATAACCAAATATGCTTGAGTAAAATGTTGCTGGGGAAAAAGATACAGGGTATCAAAATTCAAATTATTTTTTCGTTTTTTTTTTTAAATTACTCAACAGCCTTTTGACTGATCTTCGACAAATTTGCTAGAGGAATTTTTTTTATTCTAAAAAACTGTAATGTTAGATCCTAGAGGGGGCCGAAGGACCTGTATCTGATGATGAATTTTTTTCGTATTTTGTTTGGATGAAACGTTGTGGTACTTCTGATTAGAAAATCTGATGAGGCCGTCAAAGATCCGTTTCGTCGTTTGGGAGAAACAGATTAATTTCGCCGTAAAAATGATGTAGGACGACCAAAATTAATTAACGAATTACTCCAGATCAAGAACTAGAAATTTTAGTTCGTGCGGATGAAGACCCTCAAGTCAGTTCAAGTCGTTTATCAGCGGTAACTAGAGTGAAGTGATATGGGTAGAAGCGTCATTTGCGCAAGACTCTTAGAACAGATGGTTTACTCACAACAATCTGTTCTTGCGCAAATGACGCTTCTACCCATATCCCTTCACTCCTGTACAAAACTTACTCCAAAGGGATCTACCACAAAGGCTACAATTTTGTCAATTTGTTCTAAATAAACACAACAGGGATCGAAGTTTGGTTAAAAATATTTTATTTACCGACGAAGCAACTTTTACTCGACAAGGCGTTTTTTACTGGAGAAATACCCATTACTGAAAGTAGAAAATCCTCATGTCCTTAAACAGAGGCATTTTCAGCACGAATTTAAGATTTACGTTTGGTGTGGAATTATCAGCGATCGGTTAGTGGGACCATTTGCTTTCCTCCAAATTTAAATGCTGATATATTACATGCTTTCATGCTAGACATACGGAACAAAATGTGGTTTATGCAAGATGGAGCTCCCCTCATTTCTCCATTGAAGTCAGGAATGATCTTCATGAGACTTTCCCACGCAGATGGATAGGTTGAGAAAGTGAGTTTGCTTGGCCACCAAGGAGTCTTGATTATAATCCCTTGGATTATTATGTGTGGGGACATATGAAGTCCTTACTCTATGCAAATACCATTAATTAAAGAGAAGAACAGTGGGACAATTTTATTAGAGAACAGGAAAATGTATTTAGTTGGAGACCATATCAAAAATATACTACAAGTTGCAGCAATGGGTTTTTTGCATGGTGGGAATGTTTATACAATAAATACTAATGTCATTAAGTCAACTTTTATGTTATTTTTTGGTTATTTGGTTATTCTTTGGTCTTCTTATCCTTATTTCACACAATCTTTTGATTTATGTATTTATCTCAATATCATGAAAATATTCCATTAGTTCATAAGAAGGTAAGGAAGAGTGTACGCTGTTATTTTTTTGTTTTCCTTTACGTTTTGTACTTTTTTCAATAAATACACTTTGTTTCATTAAATTTGAATTTGTCTTTCAAAAAATTATTCAAATGTTTAACGGCAATTTCCTCGAAATCGGTTAGAGTTATCAAGTTCTACCAAGTGTACCTTTTATACGCCTTCATCAGATTTTCTGGTTAGAAGTACCACAATGTTTCGTCCAAAGATAATATGACAAAAAATTGCCATCAGATACAGGTCCTGCTGCGTCCTTTTTGATCCAACGTGATGTAATACATAAATTATTGTTTATTAAAATAAAAAAAGCTCCTCTAGCAAATTTTTCGAAGATCAGTCAAGAGGCCGTTCAGTTATAGCAAAAAAACGAAAAAATAGTTTGAATTTTGTCATCGTGTATCTTTTTCCACAGCAACATTTTACTAAAGCATATTTGGTTATATCCTCATATTTTGGCCCGAAGAATCTACCCTTGCACTAGGGCCTATTATTAATGGTCCATTCTGTAGAATTGTATAATTATACAACAAATATTGGGGTCAACTACGTATTTTAAGGACGCCAGCGCCGTAGAACATTATCTGGGCGAACCGTTATAAGCACCATCAAATAATTTCTAAGAAGTTGGCGAATCGTCCATCAATTCTAGTATTTTAGTTTTTTGTTTTTAAGCAGTGGGGGTGCTTAAACATAAAATTTATTATACAGACTGTCTATTTTACGAGGGCCACACCAAATATCTCGCTTAATATCTGTTATAGAAGAATAAAGTTTTAGAAACAGTTATCCCATTTTTTGTGAGCTATATTTCAGTAAAAAGAAATTTGGAATCCGTAGCCTACTTTATGAGATATATTACAAAAACCTGAAAAATAGGAAAACCACAAACGGTTATAGCTTCCTTATTTGAGGAGATACGAAAAAAGTTAAAGGAATGAAAGTTGACGGCAAAGACAATAAGAATAATAACGTGTAACAAAAAAATCGAAAAATGCAGTTGGCTTTGACATACGCTATTGTGCAAAAATGAAAAATACATATCTCAAAGTAGGCCATGACGCCATTAATTCCGTTATTTTTTTCTCATTCCAACGATATAAAACATGTCACAGAAATTTTAACCGATAGTGTCAATATTTAATATTTTACGAATACCACAATTCATATAATTGAATCGTAACAATCAGCTGTGCCATAATTAGTGAAAAACAATGTATACAGTTATTAATAAATTTGACAGATTGTCACTGTTGTATGTTGTATGTTGCGTTGTCGAGTTCTAAGACAAATTTTATATCAATAATTATGGTGTACACCAATAATAACAAATTCGATATGATTAGCATTTATTGTCAGTGCAATTTTGACGCTGAGATGGCAGTCACGGTTTACGGAGATAGATTTCCAGATACTCCGCAGCCAAATCGAACTATGTTTAGGAAGTTAGTTCAAAATCTAAAAACGCACGGTTCATTTTCAAAAAAAGTAGTAAGGCGAGCGCATGTTGCGGATAATGTAAGAAAAGTGAATAGTGTAATGAATTATGTTAACCAAAATGAGGAAACCTCTTTGAGACAAATTCAGAGAAACTGTCGCATAAAAAAAGACAGTGCAAGAAAAATATTGAAAAAAAACGGATTTCGATGCTACAAAATGAGGAAAGTTCAACATTTAAATGAGGGAGATAAGCCAAGGAGAGTAAGATTTTGTAGATGGTTATTAAATAAGAAAAGGAATGACGCGCTGATATGTAGCAAAATTCTTTGGTCGGACGAATCAAATTTTTCTAATAATGGATTTTTCAATAGAAATATGCATTATAAGTGGACACGAGAAAAACATTGGTGCAGAGAGACTGCTTTCCAAGAAAGATTTTCTACGAATGTTTAGTTGGGTCTTTTAGGGACTAAAGTAATTGGACCTTATTTTTATGATGGCAAATTAACCGCTCGTAGATACCTTAATTTCCTGCAAAACGAATTTCAAGATTTTCTTTATGAATTAACAGTGGCAGAAAGATTAAATTATTCATATTTTCAACAAGATGGGGCTCCACCTCACACTGCTGTAATATGTACAAATTATTTAAATCAAGTTATGCCAGATAGCTGAATAGGCACCTATGGACCCATTCTATGGCCAGCTCGATCACCAGATATTACTCCCTTGCATTTTTTCGTCTGGGGTTACATTAAAGACAAGGTATTTCAAACTGCCCCTGAAAATATTGAGGACATCAAAACCAGAATTCGAAACGCATGTGAGGCAATTACTCCTGAAATGCTCCAAAATGTAATGCGTGACGTGTCTCGTAGAGCACGTTTATGTGTCAGAATGCATGGTGCACAATTTGAGCATTTGTAGTTAGAAAAATAAATACACACAATTTGTTTTCAATATAGTAGTAGGTAGTACTGTTATACATAGTTTTTCGTTTTTTTCTTTGGATGTTCGTTTTGTACTTGTATTTTTATTTATGAGATATTTATTGGTTTGTATTAAATTGTAATAAATAATTACGGAATTATAATTATTATAAAGTGAATTTTTACTATCATGGCACAGCTGATTGTTACGATTCAATTATATGAATTGTGGTATTCGTAAAATATTAAATATTGACACTATCGGTTAAAATTTCTGTGACGTGTTTTATATCGTTGGAATGAGAAAAAAATAACGGAATTAATGGCGTCATGGCCTACTTTGAGATATGTATTTTTCATTTTTGCACAATAGCGTATGTCAAAGCCAACTGCATTTTTCGATTTTTTTGTTACACGTTATTATTCTTATTGTCTTTGCCGTCAACTTTCATTCCTTTAACTTTTTTCGTATCTCCTCAAATAAGGAAGCTATAACCGTTTGTGGTTTTCCTATTTTTCAGGTTTTTGTAATATATCTCATAAAGTAGGCTATGGATTCCAAATTTCTTTTTACTGAAATATAGCTCACAAAAAATGGGACAACTGTTTCTAAAACTTTATTCTTCTACAATAGATATTAAGCGAGATATTCGGTGTGGCCCTCGTAAAATAGACAGTCTGTATATTTCAACCCCCTTAAAATATTTGTAACGTCCGTGAAATTTCAAAGTTATATTTATGAGTTTGTCTTTATTTTAGTAACCGAAAAATCTAAAAATTACGTCAAATCTTAGAGAGAAAAATTTTATTGATGCAAAGTCAAACCTTCTTGCTGTATCTAAGTGCAATAACGGAGGCACTTTGTGCACCAACTTTTAAACCATAGATAAAATTAAATCAAACTTCTTTACTTAACAATATTGATGTTTACACGACAGCGGACAACAGTATCGGTTATTTTACTAAACTGCTTTAACTTTTAAGAGCATTTCAAGTTTTCTCTTCATTTAGGGGCAACGAGCTATTTGTTTTCCAATACTAAGTGTATACCGTTCTAAATCTGTATTGTAAAGTTTCCTTCATTTTCGATAATAAATAATAAAGTGAAATAAAAACATTCAATTTAAAATGTACTTAGTAGTATTAACTTTAACGTTTAACTTTTTTCCGAAGGAATCAGATAATGAAAGACTTTGAGAATCCAATGTAAAAATGTGAGAAAATGGTGAATCCTGACACTAAGAGTATGGGCATGCCAAAGATGCCTCGATGAGTGCCGTTCGCCGTCGATTTGCTTTGGTGGTAACACATGAATAATATGGACCAATAAGTTTGCATTTACTACGATGTCTCCAGTTCTACCGCGATGGGAAAACAAACTGTTTTGTTTTGCTATGTACATCGATATATACCGCATGGTAAACGGCGGTGGTGAATTGGTGAATGCATCTGCTATATAGAGATTTTTTGCAAATGGGTGACATCGATATAGCGATCGCGACCTCGAGCTCCACCGCACTCATCGAGGCATGTCCGTACCCTAAGCCATCTAAATTTCTTTTTTCCCTCATTTACTGAAAAGAAGTATTGGAATCATGAAAGTATCACCCTCCGGCATTTCTTCGGATTTTTACGTTCGAGACTATGGAGATTATAAAAATTAAGTTGTTCTAATTATATTAGTTTATTTATCTGCCTCCATTTCTTACTGTAGTATTGCACATACATTCGTAGTTCTACTGACAGTCATCTTCAGACTCGGCTCTGGCTTCCCTGGATCGTGATCCGGAGCCGACCGGATAACCCCGGCGCCGGCGTCACGATTCATGTATGGTTAGGCGGATCTCGACCGGTTCTGCTCAATAAATTAAATAGAACGGTTAATATTTCTGCCGCATGTGGCGGATTAAAATTAACATTAAAATTACTACGTAGATATAAAACACTGAAAAAATTGAAATTAACTATAACTTGGGGGACGATGTACTATTTAAATTTTGATTGCTGGCACGGGAAAAACTCAACGAGAAACCCGTTCGAGGCAATTGAATCCTAACAGTCTGCTAAGAAGGTATGCAAAGGAAAGGTTAGAATTTTAAAATAGTTTGGATTTTTATTAAGTTTATCGGCCTAGAGTGGATTTGGAACAAGAAATGTCAAAATGACATAAAATACAAAAACTGACAGATGACAAAAAACCAGGAAAGGTGAAAGGATAGGTACAGTATGTGTGAAAGGAAAAGTGTAGGATAGATAAAAGTTTCGGTAAGGGAAAATTTGGCTAGAGAGGCTGCCGAAAGATAGGCAACGCGATATGCTAAGGGGTGATTTATCTGAAAGGGGGCATTATGCTTTCTGATTTGGGTTATGTTACGCTTTAGCAGACTATCACCCAGTCGAAAGTAGTAGAATTTTTGCGATGTTTCCCGGACGAAGGCAGCTAGTGACGTTATGTTGTTGCAACGATCATATAAATCTCTGAGGGAGATATATACCTGCCGGAATTAGAGATGAGGTGCATAAATTTGTGCTCCAAGACCTGGAGCTTTCGCATTGTCATGGCCGGGAACCTACACCACACCGGTGCTGCGTATGTGATGGCCGGCCTGCTCACCATCTTATTCATAATTTTTTTATTGTTCTTGTTCAGCCCGCTACCCCTTGCCAGGAGCGGATACAGACACCTGGACACAGAGTAGACGTTTCGTTGATATACGTGTTGAACGTCAGCCGTTTGTCCAAGTTAACCCCCAAACACTTCACGCACCTCTTTATTGGACCTTTGGCGTTAAAATTCGGTTTTCTGTGAACCGGCGCGTGAAGAGTATGGCCTGGGACAGATCATTATTATACTCTTCGCAAATAGAAAACGAAGAGCATACTGCATTCGATCGGCGCATTTCTAAAACCGGTAATATTGCTCGTAGAGAAAAAATTTTCATACCTCTGCATTGGTGATCGTATTCTCAACAACTTTCAAAATGTCCGTCCGTCCGTGTGTCCATCTGTCTGTCCGTTTGTCTGTCAGTCTGTCTGTCTGTCATGTTTCTTGTAAGCACAATTACTTAAGAACGAAAAATCCGATTGTATTGATTTGGACAGAAAGCTAATGTTGGCTAGAGGAAGAACCCTATTATTTTTTAACATAATCGATCAATAAAAAAAAGAATTAGGAGTTTTTAAAATTAAAAAAATTATTTCAGGTTTTGTAATTAACCTAAACAAATTTTAAAAGTGAATTATTTTTTGGTTGCTTACAATTGTAATGAAACATGTTCTTAACAGGATTTTGCAAATAGCAGAAAAAACTGTCTATGAGAACTAAAAGAAGAGCTATCTGTAAAATTATTGATTTACAATCTTTCCATTATTTCGATATCCTGAATTCTGTTACGCTAAAAATATTTAAAACTAATATAATTTACAAAAAAAACTGCGAAGAGTATTCTATAGAATGTGCAACAATTATATAAAAAGAACAGAAAATCGGCGAAGAGTATAAGGGTTACCTTGTTGTTGTTATAATCCACAGAGACTTCAGTAAGTTACAATCGTCTTGTAGATAAGAATTATCATCACTGCAACATAGAGTCCTTCGAGTTCATGGCTTTCCGATTTCAAAGCAATGTTCTTACCTAATATACGATTCAAATGTATTGACCCCTCACTTTAAACGCGAATATCTCAGAAACTGAGGAGCAGAAAGAATTATTTGTTCATTTGAGTTTATTCTAAATCAATCACTGAAATTTGAATAGTGTATATTGAGACTTTCGAAGCTCTGCAAAGTTACATTGAAAAAGGTCCTACTTTTTAAGGAAATTTTGACCATATCAGTTTTAAATCCATCATATCTTGGAAAATGTGCCTAGTATGTAAATAATATTTTAGACACCGACAAAGGACGGCATTTTGTGTGAGAGGAAATTTTCTCATAATTTTTTATTCTAATATTCTGCAGTTATGCTCAAAAACGTGAGGTCATGTTTATTCGGTTATTTATCAATGTATTTAAAAAATGTTGTTAAAATAGTTAATTATATAAAATGTAAGCATTTTCAGAAAAAATAATTGGTATATAGCAAATATTAATTTAGCTATCAAGCGTAATAGAATATTCTTGCAAACTTGCAATGATATTATCCTTTACGCTTGATAACTAAATTAATATTTGATATATACCAATTATTTTTTCACAAAATGCTTACATTTTATATAATTAACTATTTTAACAAAAAAAAAAAATACATTGATAAATAACCGAATAAACATGACGTCGCGCTTTTGAGAATAACTGCAGAATGTTAGAATAAAAAATTATGAAATAATTTTCTCGTACAAAAAATGCAGTGCCTTATCGGTGTCTAAAACATTATTTACATAGTAGGTATATTTTCCAAGACATAACGGATTTAAAACTGGTATGGTCAAAATTTCCTTAAAAAGTAGGACATTGATTTAGAATGGACTCATAATAAACACATAATTTTTTCAATTTTTTCTGCTTCCCCGTTTCTGAGATATTTGCGGTTAAAGTGAGGCGTCAATACATTTGAATCGTATTTTAGAGCCTATCAAACGTTGTCCTCAGTTTATTAGCTTTATATTTCGCTGAAGCTAATGTTTATTAAAAAATTTGCAAAAAAAGGACTTTTGTCAGAAGTGTCATATTTTCTGAAACTGTAATTAATGTTATGTAAAAAAAATCAAATTCATCCTCCAATCAGGCCATTTATAAGCTTGATGTTTATTCTCCACCGTTATTTTTGTACTATTTTCGAAAATACATTTTTAGTTTAAAGTGCAACTATCTTCAGACCAAGTGTAAACGGACATCGGAGCCATGTTAAATATTAACGAAAAACAGTATGTGAGATATTGCTGGATAATTGCAGCAAGAGGTGGTGTCTTTATTTAAAAAATGTGAAGACGTTTATTGCTTGGGTCATAACATTTTGTTCCTTATATTTCAGAATGAAAAGAAATTCCTGGAAAGTTCAGTAAGTAAATATAATTTTTTATTTTGTTGCTCGGATTTTCTCATACTCAACTAAATATTATTTTACTAGCAAATCAGTCATTTATATATTTAAGTGTACTTTTAATTATCAACTCGATTTAATGAATTGATAATAATACGTAGCAAATTCTTTCAAATTTGTTGGTAAAGCTTCGGAATTGGAAATTAAAAATATGATGAATTTAACTGCAAGCGCTGCTATCCATGCACTACAAGATCAAACGAAACAGTTTGATTAAAACCCTTTCTCATAAATTTTTAAAATCCTGTGGTGGCATCCAACCGCAGTTTAATAAATGGTTTATGAATGCTATGCTATTTACAATTGAGAGATTTTAGTCCTAATGATATTTAATAGTTATCAGAGACCCTTTTTAAGTGCAATATAATATAAGTTTTTTTTATTTCGATTTGTTTTAAAGCTTTGTATCATTAACATTAAGAAAAGGTGTAAATATTATACTCTTTGGTTTACTGAAGTTTTTATATAATTGTTACCATTCCACTTTACATTTTGACATTTTTAAATTTAATTTGATCATCTCGTGACATCAGTTCAGTAGAGGCCTAAATAGTGCAGTAAAATAAGGAATCAGCCTCGGAATCCTTTATAACAGGGCTCACTTTTTCCATTCTCTTTTAAATTGTATCAATAATATATGATAAAAAGTCCGCTTCTTAAAAAGTACGGCTGTAATAATTATTAATGTGTAAAATTACGGATTTTCGCGAATATATTTTAAAATTTTATTTTACCGAAAAAAATGATTGCGCCAATCGAAAGCGGAGGAAATTTTACGTAAATGATCTGTAAGAATATTTTTTGTGCGATCAAATCCCTTGGTGATGTGAATTTGTTAATTAAGGTCTAATACATGGTTGTACAGTACGTGCGTATGAGCCAAAACGAGGAGTGCTCCGTACAAAAATGGCTATAACTATTAACTGATAAAAGCAAAAATAAAAAAGGAAGTGCTCATTGAAGAAAAATACTTCGCTTACTCGAAGCATGTATTTAAATAATCAAAAACATTTATGTAAACAATAATTTTTATGTAAATCTTCTGTAAAATGTTAAAAAAACATATTTTTAAATTGAAATTGTAGATTGTTTTCCCGAAATGGTCATTATTAAGATGCACATATTAAAAAAAAATTAAAAAATTGTTTTTCTCAATACGCACCTTTTATTTCAGGAATTTCGGGAAAACCAGCATTTTATTTTTTCCATTCAATTTTCCAATTTCAATCAATAATAACAATAGGTGTAAATTAACATCGTAACTGGTATTCACATAAGTTTTTCTTAAAACCCATAATCGTGATTGTGGTGATTTTTTTAATATTGTTACGTTTATTCACCTTTTAGGAAACACCCTGTGTGAATCCGTGGGTTCTAAATAATTTCAACAAGAGATAAACACCACTAACACTTTATTTAACAATTTAGTGACTATACAAAACTTCCAAATACACTCTGTTTACTTTCTATTTAACCCCACTTTTCACTTTTCAACTTGTTCACTTTTATAAACTGCCTTCTTAATAAAACTTCTCCTTCCGCGCTGGTAATCGCGCCTTATATACTCCGAAATTACCTCTAGATTAAACCAGAATCTTCTCCAACCACAATCTAGAAAAGTCCATGGCTCTTTCTAGATTCTTTCCAGTCACTATTAGTGGGCATAGGCGTATCATCTCCAGTTCCAAGGGAGTGTAATTCATAACAATATCCATCTGCAGATTGCATTATTTCAACAAACATATTCATTACATCCCGTGCTAATATAGGAATGAATAGAACCTAGAAAGAGGCTTCAAGAAATGTACTGATATACATAGCATTCCATTAAAAAAAGGCACTTAGTCCTGTAATTTCGTCTTGGCTCGCCCTGTATATTCGAAAATAATTTCCAGTTATAGACTTTTATATCTAGTTTACTTCCAATTTTTTAAAACTCTCTAGCTATCGTAGAACTCGAGATATCGAGGTCCGACGCACCATTGGTCCACCCTGTATACTACAGGATTGTTGAAAAATGTTTTTTGCTAAAATTAGCTTATTAGAGAGATCTCTCTTCACTTCACTTCACACCTTATTCCATACTGATCTTGCTGCCTTGCTCACTCTTAAATGAATAACATAACGTTCTTGCCAATGACAACGGTTTCAATAAATTAGACTAATAACTGTTCTTAATACGAGACATATGTGATACACGATTTAGTTTAAAAAACAAACAGGGTGGTCATCAAATAGAAAAAAAATACAATAAAACAGGGAAGTTCTGTCTATAGATCATTACAGATTTCTTTTTTGCTTATAAATACAAAGTTAATTACTTTTTCATTTTTAGATGTTACGCCTTAAGCAGTCTTACTGGTTCATTATCAACAAATTAATTATAGAGTTAAAACAACCGGCATATTTACAAAACCAAGAACTCAAAAGGCATTCCAGTACAGGCTTACAAAACGAGATTTAAAGAGATACAAGAAAAATTGTGACTCTAAAATTGTCCCCTCACAAATAAAACTCGACTTGTTTTCAACAGCATTTATTAAAAACAACGTTTCTCCGAAATATTTGCGCAGTTAGTACACTGGGTAATAATGTGTATAAAAAGACAGCAAAATTACATCCCCTGAAAGAATCTTCCTTGTGGTCTTATATTACACTCTAACGTAAATCCTTATAAATTGTCTTATTTAGTCCCTAAGTAATTAAAATATAAAAACCATACAGCTTAACCTTAATTGTAGAAATTTGTAATTAAAATGAGTCTTAAGGATACTTTTCCCGGTATTTTTATCCAGATAATTTGGCGAGTAGGCTCGAATGCTACAAAAAGAAACTCGGAAAATATTTGCATTTAAATGTTTGCCCCAGAGAATGTTTCTACAAAGCTTTGAGATTTTATTAAAAATATTCAAATGGAGAATATTAGCTTGCGGTAAAGGAATTTAATTTGATACAGTTTATAAATCATGTTATGAATTTAGTAGCGCAATTGTAATAATAAAGTAGGTATTTAGATATTTTATATCATTATAGTACTGAATTTCGTATACGGCTATCACTGGATATAAAAAACACAAAATCAAACAATTGCTTGCAAATAATTGGATCGAAAAAAAATGTGGGAAACAAAATTTCATACAGTCACCCCCTTATTAGACTTTAGTAATAATAATAATAACAACGATTATTATCAAGTCATAAAATACTGTCATGACTTTGGAAAATACTAGCAATAGATGAGGTTGAGAGATTTTGTAAGATATATTTTGGACAGGATATTTATACCTTTTTAGGAAATAGCCATTCTACTTGCCAAAGATTTCATAAGAATTTCAGAATTAACGAACAACAATGAAATGAATTTGTAGATTATAGGGTCTACCACCATAGCCATATGTGATTTGCCCAATAAAACAAATCCAACAATATGTATGCTGCTATGTAGCTTAGTGAAGGAGTAAATAAAACATTTAGGTATTTTCTCGAAATATTTACATTTCGCGGAGTTGTCATAAAAAATACCTAAAAATAAAGTTGTTTCTATTTCTCGCGAGCTATAATAGATAAGGAGATGAAATCAAAGGGATATCTTTTGGAATGTTTAGTACTTTATTACATGTTTTTTCCATTTTAAATTAACACTAAATACTATTTTTAAAATACAAAAAAAAATCATTCGCTATTTTCAGATAGTTATACAGGGTGTAATTAGTTTCATGTCATTAAAAAAAACTGGTGGTAGGGAACGACAAGAGAAACAAAAAAATCTTATATAACATGGGGTCTAAAGCTCATAGTTTTGGAGAAAACAAATAAACAAAAATTTCGCAAATTTTCAATAAAATCTTTTGAGAACTGCTGGAATATTGAGGTAGGTTTAGATCGTCGCGCGTGTCTTTGCCTATGATAGGCAATACTTGTGTAGATAGCTATAAAACGTAGGCGGTCTTTAGCGGTGCGATAAATAAGATGAAAGACGTCGACGTTTTCTGAGTGTTTAGTAGATCTGATCTGAAGAAAACTATATTCTGACTCTCCCTTGTGCAATATTTTAGTTTCTGTGTGTGTTTCGTTATGTACGCACGTCCAACCCGCCGTTCGTTGTTTTTGTTATTTTTGAATTTCGGGTCGCTATGTATTTACATTGAAGATTTATTTTATTGACTTTACAGTTCAAGTCGTTAAATTCTTGGTTACGTACAGACACAACTTACTTGTTCGTTCTTTTTGTATTCCGTTTTGGATTTTGGACCAAGTTTTTCTTTTATTTTTCTTTATTGACAACATTAGTTGATAGTTTATTGTTTAGTGTTGAACGGAGGAATGGAGTACGTATGGCCTTAATTCGACGTACCGAACTGTGTATTGATGCAGATGCAGATTTCGAATAATTTACTTGGGTAAGCTTTTAACCCAGGACACTCATTTATGTTACAAACGTTAATAAATCACATTTAAATATTCTAAATTATACACATTAATCCAACATTTTGTTCCAAATTAAAAGACACACATGTAAAGAAATGCTGTGTTTAAAGTTCTACGACCATTATTTGCTTGCAGTTGTGCAGGAAAAGATAACGAATTATTTACCTCTTGCCTCAGTTCGGTTAAGGCGGTCCATCAAAGACGGTTGATGATCCAAGGCCTTTGCACTTTTTTATGACAATTTAAAAGTTGTATAATTGGGAACTAAAAGTTCATTGACCAAGAAAAGTAGTGGTTCTCAATTATTTTCTACATTAATATTAAAAAAATATATTAAAAAGGTTGACCTAGGTCAGTTTTTTCAAAGTGCCCCTAGAGGGAAAAGTCATAAAGGTTTTTTGTTTGTCTAGTCGGTCCCCATTACCAGTTTTTTTAATGACATGAAACTGATTACACCCTGTATAAGAGTGACCACTTTCAGATTACTCTCAAAAAGGAGCTAGTGAATACTTCTTTTATTCCTCAAAATTATATTTCAGTCCAACTGGTGGAACACACTGAAAAGAAAACATATATTAGGTGGTACCCATATTTTATGTTTACCATTACAACTATAGTTACCTACTTGTATCCATTTACTAATATGAGAACCCAAATACTGTTTATTATCTGTGACTGTGGCATACGACAAGATCTAACATGTTCGTCGCGTGCCGATCTCGAAACAAAGCATGAATCTTATGCGTGTTATACCCCGTTCCCAATTAGGAGCTGCGAGACGTATTCGTGAGAGCATGGAGAGGGGGGAACCAATTGAATCGTGTTTGGTCAAAGTACGTGTGAGATTTGATAGGAAAGGGTTAGTTTGCTTGCAGACGTGTTAGTGCCAGGAATTGATGGGCAACATGTTCTTTTTGTTATTTTACGTTAAAAATATGGAACTGTAAAAATTGTAAGAGTCTTGAAAAAATTGAGTGGCCGTAAAAAAGGTATTTTAAATGCAGCAGATGCTTCATTATACAGTATATTCAATGTGAAACAAATTGTTATTAACGTTTCATGCTCTAAATTCTGCATCTTCAGTTAAAATAACTATGTTATGGCCACTCTATTTCTTCAGGATCCTACGACAACTTTTACAGTTCGACATCTTGTAATGTTTTTTTTTTTTCGTTGAAGCACCCGTACTACATAAATTTCAACAAGTGCGCATACGCGGTAGAAACATAACTGAGGCCATTTTGAATATCCATGCTACTTCACTTTCGCTTTCAACGCTGGTGAGTTAAGATCGTTTACTTATTCTTTAACGGATTTTCACATTTATTTCTTTAATCCTTTGGTATTTTGAATACACTCGATTATTAAATGTCATATTATTGTGTTAACGTTGCTGTATAGTTATTTTTGGGAATTAAAGGTTATTCCGTGTAACAATTAATTTTTATTGACGCACGTGTTTGTGCGATTTCCGTGTCCATTGGACACATGTTAACTCATTAATTATCGTGGCAATTTTGTATTTTCTGGTCGCTTAAGAAACAATACCGTGGTATTGAAACATTCTTTATAGGATTTTGCAAACAGCAGAAAAAATAACTATCTATAACTAAAAGAAAAACTTTGTGTAGAAATATTAATATTTCTACACAAAGTTTTTCTTTTAGTTATAGATAGTTATTTTTTCTGCTGTTTGCAAAATCCTATAAAGAATGTTTCAATACAATTATAAGCAAACAAATAATAATTCATTTTTAAACAATACCGTGGTGTTTTGTCATTATTTAGATTATTGTGGACGAGGATTAAACTCGGAAATTATTTAAGGGATAAATTAGAATCTTTGTTTTTTAATCGTGTGTAGACAATCTCATCTCATTAAAAGTCGAAACTTAAAGTCAATTTGTCGCATTTAGTTAACCTCGTGTACTAACACCAGGTTAACTAACTAAAAGTTAACTAAATGCAAAAGGTTAACAGTTTAGTTTTTTATTAGTTTATTTTTTGGGAAATTAAGCCCATAATATTTTTTGCTATATTTGTTACAGTATTAGTTTTTTTCAGATAGTAATTCAGATATTTTCTCTCTAATTCAGTTGTGCTAAATTTTGTTACCATTCAAATTTTTTGTATAACCAGTGTGAGCCATTTTGTGAACGGCTAAAATTTCATGACAGTAGAGTTTTCTCATTTATTCATTTCATTTATTATATTAGTCGGTAGCGTATTCATATATTTTCAAAAGTAAAATTTTATCAATACTCAGGTTTCTTGTTAAATTGCTAATACCTAGTTTGGTTTTGAAGTGACCTTTGTCACCATAGTTTTTTGTAGTTTTCTTGTATTTCCTTTTTCTCACAATTTAAAATTTTTTTTATATTATCAACTGGTTCTTTACATTACTCCTTTTTCATGTAAAATCCTGGACCAAACCACCATTGAAGCAAGGCACAAGGCATAGATTGAATATTTGAAGTTATCCTCAAAGTTTTGGATATCATTCCGACGCAGCGTCTCCTAGAAATCAGCGCTGTTTATATATTATTTGTTTTTTATTTGATATTGATTGTTTTCTCCCCCTGTTAAAGTTTGCAAGAGTGTTATGTACTGAATACGCTGGCGTCCAAATTCTTTGTAGTTTATTAGTTTTGTGTGGGTAATTTAACAAACAAATAATTGTTCAGAAAAACATATATAACTCTTCTCGCCACAGAGTGACCCTCGATCAGCCCTGAGCTAACCGGTTGCTACTCTTTCATAGCTTTCTCAGCAGCCAGCTGAGAAGTTGTGATTGCAATTTTTAACGCAAAGCAACAAAATAACGTGTTGTCTTCCATCAAGTCCTTGCACTAACACGTCTGCAAGCAAACTAACCTTTTCATACTATCAAATCTCACATACCTTGACTAATCACGATTCAATTGGTTCCTCCCTCTCTATGCTCACACCGATATGTCTCGTGGCTCCTAACCGGGAACGGGTTATAACATGCACAAGATAGATGCTTCATAGTGATAGGTCGCTCACCTATTTTCACTGATCCCGCTTGGTTCGTTCAGCTCACCGAGGTGAGTCGTTCATCGAGACTCTCGATGCATGAGATGTATTTAATGCACTGCATCTTGTGCATGTTATAACCCTTTCCCGGTAAGAGCCACGAGACATATCGGTGTGAGCATAGATATAGAGAGCAACCAATTGAATCGTGATTAGTCAAAGTATGTGTGAAATTTGATAATATGAAAGGGTTAGTTTTCTTGCAGACGTGTTAGTGCAAGGACTTGATGGACGACAACATGTTCTTTTTGTTGTTTTTGTGTTAAAAATGTCGAACTCTAAAGATATAGTGAAATAGTTATTTTAACTGAATATGCAGAATTTAGAGCATAAAATGTTAATAACAATTTGTGTCACGTTGGAAATACCGTATAATTTAGCATCTGCTGTATTTAAAATACCTTTTGTACGGCCACTCAATGTCTTCAGGACCCTCTTACAATGTTTACAGGTCGATATTTTTAACGCAAAAACAACAAAAAGAACGTGTTGTTGTACATCAAGTCCTGGCACTAACACGTCTGCAAGTAAACTAACCCTTTCCTATCAAATCTCATACGTACTTTAACAATAGGTTCCCTCCTCTCCATGTTCACACCGAAACGTCTCGTAGCTCCCAATTGGAAACGGATTATAACACGCATAAGATTCATGCTTTATCTTGAGATCGTGACGCGGCGAACATGTTAGATTTTGTCGCATGCCAGTCACAGATAATAAACAGTATTTTTAACACCAAATATATGTTTTTTTTCAGTATGTTCCTCCAGTTTGATTGAAATATAATTTTGAGGAAAAAAAAGAAGTATTCACTAGCCCTTTTTTTAGAGTAATCCGAAAGTGGTCACTCTTATATAACTATCTGAAAACAGCGAATGAATTTTTTTTTGTATTTTAAAAATAGTATTTAGTGTTAATTTAAATTGAGAAAAATACGTAATAAAGTACTAAACATTCCAAGAGATATTCCTTTGATTTCGTCTCCCTATCTATTATAGTTCGCGAGAAAAAAAGTTTGAAAACAGCTTTGTTTTGAGGTATTTTTTATGACAACTCCGCGAAATGCAAAGATTTCGAGAAAATACCTACATATTTTATTTACTCCTTCACTAAGCTACACAACAGCATACATATTGTTGGGTTTGGTTTCTTGGGCAAATCACGTATGACAATGGTGGTAGACCCTTTATTATTATATTAAAATTAACAATGTTATCAATCTGGGTGCTTTCGTTTTTCACAAAATATTTAGCAACTTTTTATACATTCTTGTATGATAATAGGGTTACATCATAGTTTGCATTTACATTAAATTTGTATTCTAGGAGTGATAATAACTCAAGATATTTAATTGGAATTTGTATTTAATTTAGTTTGTAATTTAAAAATTGCAGTGTCCACCAAAAACCGTTTTAGCAATATTCGCTCTTAGCAACTCTGAAATAGCCCATATCTTTAGCAAGAATTAGTGTACTGTAATGTAATTCAGCTCATGCTTTAACCATAGTAACTTCTGCAGTGTATTAAGTTGTTTTTCATAAAAACAATTTGATTTTACATAAAACATAGCCAACGCTATTAAACGATTATCTCTGTATCACTCCCCTTCTGCCGCTTCACTGTATCAACACAGCAGCAATTTAAGAGCAAGAAAATACTCTAGTCAAGAGTCGGAATATTTCAGAGATAACAGGGTCACACTCAGGAGCATTAAATAAAGTTCAATGAATGATATAGAAAATACATTGAAAAATGTTATCACATAAAACATAAATTAATTTGACGATGACAATGATGTAAATCGAAAATATTTGTTAATCAAATTACAAAACCAACAAATCCGTAGAACTTATGAAGCAAAATTAGCTGTCGCGTCGCAATATTTACATACCTACTAGCTAATAAAATGAATTTAACTAAACAAATACTATTACAACTCGATTTACATTTGTAAAATAAATGACAAAACACGGTTAATATTGAAAACAAATGATTAAAAACAGGTAGCAAAATATCAAAATAATATTTATGCTGTGGCCGTGTGTTTACTGCTTAGTGGTAGTTTCAATGGCGCCATCGACCTGCGCGTACAATGGGCCTTTACAGTACATTCGAATTTTGACATTTAAATATGGTGGGTGTCATTTGGGGAAAATAAAATAATTTTTTATCTAAAAATGAGGCGTCTTAGAACAGCAATCTCTGAGAAATAAATTAGCGAAATACAACAACTTTCACGGGGTATTTCAAACGCTCGAGTTTCACGCGCCTTGGTTGCACACGTAATCCCACCAATTATCATCGAGGACACAACAGAAGAACTTGCAAACCGACAACACTGCGATCACCGAGCGTGCGGATAGCGGATAACCTTAAACTTTCATTTGAGCTGTCGTCTTTTCTGGGGCATTTTCGGTCGTATTTTCACAGAATGGAACAAAACACTGCTTGCTAGACATTTTAATCGAAATCGGAGGCTTTCAATGTACGCTAACCTCAAAACCAAAATGTTAACATCAACAAGCTGTCAAACGTCTAGTCATGAGCGATATGTCACTGCCGGTGATTAAATCACCGTGATTATATAAAATATTAATATAAAGTGTAATTTACATCGTTTTACTTTTAATTCATACTTGTCCATTGCTGCTTAATGCAGCCATACATTCACACAAACAAATTACGGCGAACGGTAAACATATCAGCTTGCAGATTGTGATGGCGTTAGTTTAAAACCACCGGAAGTGAAAAATATAAGTCGCCGTTAAGGAGTGATTGGAAAATCGCGATATCGCCCATCACTACAAACGTCAATTGAATGCTGATTTTGTACGACGTTGCCGAGTCGCCTTTTACATTATTGGCTTGGGATTGCTGACTTATTAATGGCGCGTTACGGATAATCGTTTAAATTGGACTTGTAAATAGGTGGTTTGAATTATTTTTTTCTGGCTCTAATCTGCATCAAAATAGAAATTGAAAAAATACGGGTATTTTAATTTTTCATAAAATTTATGATTCCGCAATAAAAAAAATATGCTGAAAAGGCCCATTATACGAGTCTACCGGTATTGTCTATTAATTGTAAGGTGGATTTTAGCAGTTTGCCGTGAGTAGGCTGTATTTCAGTATTCCACGTAATTCGTTAACGAAACTATTTGTCTAGTAGTGTTCCTCGGTTTCTGCGTAGTTCTTATTGAGTTTTGATGACGCAAAATGCGAAAAGTTAAAAGGCGTAACGACGTGTTAGCTCGTGAAAGAATAGAAAACTAGCCCGAATTGCATTTTGATGGTGTCAACGTGCACTGTGATGCTTGTAAAACAATGGTCGATTTTAAGAGACAGTGCAACTTTGACTAAGAACCACGCCAATTCGATGAAACATGTACCGAATATTAAACTCAAATGTGGATGAAATCAAGTCGGATTTAATAAATTTTGTCCGATATTCCATGGTACCAGCTTAACCGTCCGCATTTTAGACAATTTTTAGCAAAAGATGAATCATATCTTCGGAAATGCTATCTTAAAGAAGAATGTGGCAAGACACTAGAGAAAATTCGAGAAAGTCTTCAAAGTAAATACATATCTGAGTACTGACGAATCGAAAGATGCAACAGGCCGCCAAATAATTAATACTCTTTTATGGGGTTTGGATAAAGGAGAAGCTGTGGAACCACGTTTAGTGTCGTGTACATTTGCGAAAAAACTGATCACGTCACAATGATTACCTAAGTAGAAGACACGCTGTGGCCGGAATCGGGGCAATGTAATAAAAACATGTTTATTTTATTAGCCACTGACGACGTAAGATTATGCCTAAGGTAGGGAAGTTCTTGCAATGTATCTCAATAATATAACTTTATAGAAATACGAAAGGTAATGTAATAAATAGAGATAACATAAAGAGAGAAATTACAATTACAGATTCACAATTGTCAAAACACAATATTGTTGTTATACTATTTCTTGAAAAATTAAATATCAAGTCCGAACCTGTTAACGCTGAAAAATTCCCCCTTGCTAATCACTGATGTCACGCGTTAGTAAAATATTAAGAAAATTAAACTGGTGATTTTTTAAATAAATTATTGACAAATATCAGAGTATGACTGGATTTTGTTACATTATTCTTGTCCATTTTAGTAACTATTATTAAGTTTTTTACATACATGAAATAACCCTATCTTAAAATTCTGACTTTAGATCAACTAGTTTGTACAATAGAATATACCAAACTTACATAACATTATTCGTGTACCAAGAAACTTGATAGAAGCTAACCAAGTCCGGACTATTCAAAAAATGTACGACAGTGGACGAAATAAGCAACATTCAGACGATATCTCCATATTTATTCGATTTAATGAGATATATCTTCTCTTCCTAGATTATTGATCGGCGGGTTTGAAGTTGGCACCACGTCTAGATAGCACAGTGGGGTATTTGCCTCGCAAACCTGGCCAAAATTCGATTTTACCAAAGTTGGTGTACTATCACCAAAATTTTACCTGAGGTTATTAAAAGGATGGGGCATAATGGGCAGTCGTTACTTTGTTCATCCTAATACTCATAAAGCCGTCAGATTAGTTCAAAGTTAGCCGTTGGCAAGCTTACGCTTATCGTTTCATAGCGCGTTGTGACATACCTTAGTATAAGGTGTTTAGTTTGAGTTTTAAAGACGCAGTGGAGTGTAACATAGGATGGATGCGTCTGAGCAAGGTATGTAGACTACGTTTTTATAAATATCTTACTTTTTTATTATTTGAATTAATAAAAATTTGTTCTTTGAACATAGCTGAAAAATGTGAATTATTTTATATAATGTGAAGTTTTGTAAAGCATTTTGTTATGTTTCCGTGTGAGTCCGAGTTGTTTTCTTTGCACGATCATGAATGGTATAGATATACTTTTTTAACAAAAAAAGAATTGGTTGCGGAACCGCGTGGAGATGGCATTCGTTTTTATTTTTTCTCGTTCTGAATACTGTTTGTAAATATCTTATTGATTCTCTAAATTATATTGTTCATTTCTAGGGCCATCAGGAGTCAAACTGATGACACGAATGCAATTGTATAATATTATGCAAGAACGGTCAAACTGCAACATTAATGAAAAATTAGACTATTTGGAAGAAATTTTGCTTAATAAAGAAAATTACCCCGAGGGACAACAAAAAGAATTTAAACATACATTTTCACATATAAAATCGGAATTTAAGCAGAGGTGGGCAAATGCACATAGGAAAAATGAAATTTTTATAAAAAATAATGAACTGTGGCTACGAGGAACTATTGAGATACCCTCTGTGGTATCACCTCGAGTAGGGCGTCCATTAAAATCCTTCAGTGACATAAGTGAACGAAGTAAAAGAAGAAGAACTGAAGAACTTCGGAAGACAGTAGAGACGAAGGAACTAACTTTTGCCACACAGATGCAACTGAGCTTCTGGAAGAACTGAGGAATCCAAAGTTCTGAAAGAAATTATGGAATCTCCTAAACGTGCAGCAAAGTACAGAAAAGCATACTTTAGTACTTTACAGGGGAAACAAGAGCAATTATCAGTTTTACAGGCATTGTGTATATTTGTTGAAGCAGGTAAGGTTTCAAAAGCCTTATTTTTCATTCATATACTGAATGTTATTTATTTTCAGGTTTGTCACGAAGACAATATGAAATCATTAGAAGCAGTGATAAGAAACGTTATCCGTGTTATACTTTGCTACAGAAAGCCAAAAAAGACTGTTACCCTGTGCCAGAAACCTACAGAGTGACAAAGAATCACGCTGAAGTTAATCTGCAAGAGCTAATGGATCATACTGCTATCCGATTGTTACTCTATTTAGAAGACGTAATTGCAACTTTAAGTGAAAGTGAATGTAGCACATTGCAACTAACAACCAAGTGGGGATATATCCTAAACCCTTTTTCCCCTTCTAATCTAATAGAACATGGATAATTAAATTAACATTTAAATATAATTATAAAAGTTTTAAATCATTAAATTAAGATAAATAATCTTATCTATTAGGACAAAAAATCTTATATATTACATTAACTATCCAGGTATAGTGAGTGTAACTACCTCTCCAAAAGTGCCTTAAGACTTTCTTTACATTGCGTGGTAATGAATAATCTTAATTTATGTCAAAATAATTTTGACCAGGTTTTCGAGGCAAATACCCCACTGTGATAGCTTTATACGCATACATGCGTATTATTGTATTAATTTTGTTGAGTGTCAACATGCAGCGATCATTATGTACAAGAATCACTTTACTAGATATTATTATGTTGTTGTCACCCACAAAATTACTATACAGATACGGGAAACGATTAAGAAGTTAGTTTGAAAATTTCAATATGAGAAAACTTTGCAAGGCAATAATCAATACTAATGCGTGTTATATAATCGTAGGAATTTCCAAACCAGTATAACCAATAACATGTATTTTATAAATCTTAATAATTCTCCATTACTCTATGTTTAATAAACATGAATATTTGATTCACAATCTAAGCCAGTAAGTATTATTGGAATAGATTTACATGGAGCATCAGATAAATAACTCTTATTTGTTTACAAATATGGTGGTGTGAAAAGAAATGTTTTCTACGGTAGCTACGGCCATCTGGTGATACCATGACGCCTAAATAATGGTTTTTGTCGATTATCTCGAGAAACACTTTGGGACAATTTATGAGAAAATTATACAATAATTATCCGGTTAACATATCCACAAAATGATTTTTTATCTCAATATTTTTGGTCGTTTTATTTTTGATTAAGTCATAAATATAAGAAATCAGAATCTATGAATGTCTGAAATGAGTAAAAGCCATAAACAAAATATCAGTTCCTTGAGACCGTTTCTGTATCATCTCAAGAATCTTTATTCTTTCAATAGCATAACCTTATGTGCACTGAGGGCTATCCGATAGAATCAACAACACAAAATACATAATGAAAAATGCTGAAAATCAAATTTAGCGATTTCTCTCATGTGCTTTCTTCTTCATTATCTGAAAAAATATTGAATTTGAGTGATTAACAGTCGGTATAGTTCTTGCATTTGGCAGAACGACGGTATCTTGGTGTCCCAAGTATAGGAGTACACACTACTATAGATCAACTAGTAATATTTGAATCACAAATTGTCTGTACAGAAACAAAATTCGGAAAACTATATTACTTATCCATCGAACTGATAGACGAAGTCTTCATCACGAATGCTTGTTCCAATTGTAAATGAATACATGTTTTCAAAGTCCTCCGCGGCGGACATTATGTATATTTTCCTCAATCATAAGGGTTATAAGGGCTATTATTGTAAGTCTTATTGCGTGTCCTGGTTGAGTGGTAGAGCAGCAATAGCTGAACTCCGCCAGGACGTTAATATAAATAAGGCATTAAAATAAAAAATAAATAAATAAAAAAATGAAATTGTCTCAATGTAAAGTTAAATATTTTTTAAATAATTTTACATTTAGGCGCATACTGTAATAAAATTTAAAAAACCTGGTTAAAATTGACGGTGATAAATTTATAGATAAACTTATAACGATATATTCGAGTGATCGTTAGTGAACATGTTTTGAACCAGTGTCAGAAGAATAAAAATTCTTGTACTTTTATTATTATCAAAGGCAAAGAAACGATTTTGTACTACCAAAGATGAACTATCTCAGAATGGATGACGCATGTTTCAATGAACTTTTAGCAACGGTAAAGCGCTTAATATTAGAGTAAAATACAGGAATGAGAGAAGAATTATAGGCGAAAAACGATCGATTCGATATTTGGCCACAGGACGAAGTTTGGAAGATTTCAAAGTTTCTGCAGTTATTTCACTTCAAACCTTTAGAATAATAGTACCAGAGACTTATAGAGCCTTGTAAGCCTTTATGAGGCTTAATTTTTTGCATCTGAACAGGAATTATTTTTTAATTTCCAGAGACAAGGCACTTGCCTATATAAATCGATAAATTAGCTTAAAAACGCAGTACTATTTCTCGATTCTGCCATTTTGATACAAAATTAATACGAACTCTTCCAACAGGTTTATATTACCTACATATTAGAGTAATTTCTCCTTGTTGATAAAGCCCGTTTTCTAAAACAATGATTTCAAAATTTCTTAGCAAGGACTTTTGCTACAGCATCTGTTGTAGTAGGAAGGGTGGCTATGGTAGATAATTTTCATATATAGTTTAGAAATTAGAGTGAAGGGCGCATTGATAACGACTTTTGAAAGCGAACAGCCCATGAAGGGTTAAAATTATAAAGTCTCAAAACATTTTTTGTTGCATTTTAGATGACCTATCCAACGACGTCCCACTTGATGGAGTAACTGTAATTTTGTTTTTGGGTTCACATTTACTGTTTGCGAAGGGGGTGCATAAAAAAGAAATCTCTTAATTTCTGTATTTGGGTCATCAGTTTACGTCTGTATACCAGACTTCACATCAATATGTATACAAATAAGAGAATGGGAAGGCTGAGACATACAAATGGACGGAAAATAGGGTGTACCCACCGGTTTCTAACTCTTCTTTTTCCTACAATTTTTGCACTTAAATAAACAAACAAAACGAGCTCTACGCATCATCCATGGGTTGAATTAACAATGACAGCGCGCGTTTAACGCCTATGGGCGCGCAACGTGCGTTACTTTCAGCGAGCGTCGATCGCGCGTTGAATTAACTCCCATGTGTTTTTGAAAGATCGACTGTTACGATATAACAAGCCTACATAGTAATTGTAGAAATACACTTTTTTAATTACTATAAGTAAGTACTCTCATACAGTTTCATATAAAAATCACTTATTTTTTATTGCTAAACTTTTTGTGTGAACATCTTGAACTTTACAATTATTATGGTTATTTAGATGCTGAAAATAAAGTAACATTAAGTCAAGATTTATTACCTTTTGCATCTCGCGAATTAATCGAGGAAATGTCATATAACTTTTTGCCCTTGTTTCTTTCCTCCGTTGTGCCATTCTCTTGTAATTCAGCAGGCAGGCAGTAAGTGTAACAATCAACAAAAGTTGCGAGTTTATGAGTTTTATGTTTAATTTAAAGTTACATTCTCGAAACAAATGTCACTTAAGTTGGTGCAACTTTGCTTGTGACACGCAAAATAGAGAGACGGAGGAATTATATAAATATTTAAAATTTCACGTTTTAAGAGAATATTTCCTGCAGCTTTATGCATATGCATAAAATCAACTAAAATGAATTTGTCCTTCATTCCGAAATTCTGTCATGCATGGAAGATGGATGGACAGATAAACCAAAATGACTTTAAATTAGAAAAAACGTTTTTTGGAAATAATTTAAAATACAAAAAACACAAAAACTATCATATAAAGGAAAATTAAAGACAAACAAGCTAGCCGTTATACTCTTCGCCGATTTACTACACTTTTATATAATTGTTGCACATTCTATAGGATACTCTTCGCAGTTTTTTTGTAAATAATATTAGTTTTAGATATTTTTAGTTTAATTACAAAACGAAAAAAATTATGTAATTTTTTTTTATTTAAAAAAATTTATGACTTTTTTATTTATAGATTAATATTGCTCAAATAGGGTTCTTCCTCTAGCTAACACTAACTTACTGTCCAAATTTCAATGCAATCGGACTTTTCGTTCTTAAGTTATCGTGCTTACAAGAAACGTGACGGATGGACAGACAGACGGACAGACAGAGGGACAGACCGACGAACAGACAGACGGATAGACAGACGGATAGACAGACGGTCAGACGGACGGACGGTCATTTTGAAAGTTGTTCAGAATTCGATCACCAACACAGTGACATGAAATTTTTTTCTTTACGAACAATACTATCGGTTTTAGAAATGTGCCGATATACTATTCGTTTTGTACTTGCAAAGAGTATAAAAATTGGGTAAAAAAAGTACTTCTAAAAAATTTCGCATATGTAACCGTTTTGGTGTATAATAAGAATCAAAGTAGTAGGGTTTCCGGCCAACAGCGTTGTCCATGCGTATCGGCTCAGAAATTTTATTAACCTTTGGAAAAATTATCGTATTGTAAAACAGTTTAAACATTTACTGTACGCTGACTAAAAAAAAGTATGCGATTCAAATATGAATATTTGTGGACAAAATTCGATCTACACCTGAGTTTTGCTTGAAATGACTAAATTTTTTTTTTTTTAGTATTCTCAAAACAATACTTTACAACGCCTAACTGCCCAAATTGAGGCGAATTGACTAAAAACCTTAATTTCTTTGTTTCTTTGACTCATTTGTTGAGAAACAGAATATTTATAGAGAAATGGCGAGGATGGATCTTCCTACATTTAAGATCTCTGTTTTTTTAATGGTTGCACATTATGTTTTTGGTCGTTGATTACGAATATGATATTCGTTTTACCCAAAAATGGTTCAATTTTGAGACATTGGCCATTTTTTGGGGGGTTTTTGAAAGTTTTTCGAGGCTTTTATTACATAATTTATTAAACTATAATATGATCATAGTATTCTAAGCTTTTTGGATTGATATATGAAGAAGTATTAATGTCTTTAATATCAATTTAAAAAATCCATTATCTTACTAATATAGAAAATTCTTAATATATGTTTGTTTGATTATAACTCAAAAACTACTTGATTGATTCAGCTCAAACTTTCAGAGAATATTTCCACAAAAATCTGGAAGGTTATAGGAATAATATAATGTCATTAAAGTAATTTTTGTGCCTAGAGACCGGAAAAATCAATTTTCAAAAAATTACTAACGAATATTTTATCTCTTATATACTAAATCAAAATTAAGGTTTCTAGCCAATTTGCTTCAATTTGAGCAGTTAGGCATTGTAAAGTATTGTTTTGAGAATACTTAAAAAAAAATTAGTCATTTCAAGCAAAACTCAGGTGTAGATCGAATTTTGTCCACAAAAATTCATTTTTGAATCATTGTTCGCCGCCTCGATCGGCTCTTAGAACCTCAGCCGAATTTGCATTCTACACAAATCATTGGAAGTTTTGTACCTTTGTATGCCTCAACCACTACAAAAATTTTACTATATATAATTGAACGAATTGATAATTATCTTTGAGATTATCTACATTGTATTTTGAAAAATTGTGAGTATTCAGTACTGGAAATATATTTATAAAAAATCTCGTGACACTATACTGCACATTCCTATTGAATCTAAATTGTAATAAAAAAATGGATATAACTTATTAGAAATAGATGCCCGTAGCTTTAATTTGTATTTTGTTTCTCATGCGTCAAAGTCAATTTTCCAGCATTCGCGAGCAATTTGAAATCAAAATTTTATAAATTATAACACAAAAATTACAAAGAAATAAAAGTCACATCATTTTCTGTCTATAAGATTTACATATTAGAATAAGTATTAAGAGGATTTAATATTACTGTTTCATGATTTTTATTCAGATTTCTCTGACACCTGTATCGGTATATTAGCAATTATACCTACTAATCTAAAAGTGACCACGTACAAAATATTTTTAATGCACAAGAAGTAAAAAAAACATGTTGAAGAAATTATATGTACGCTAAAAAAGGTAAACGCCAAAAATCATATTTCCGAAAAATTTAAATTGGTGTATTTCTGTCAATTCCTGTCGTATAATAACCAAAAAATCAAATTAAGGAATATTTTATTTGCATTAAAAAATATCCTTTGGTATATTCATATATTATTTAGCACCTATTTTTCAAGTAAATGAAAATAAACCTTAATTCCGCCTATTCATGTATGTTTCGCCCAAGGCGTATAGGGTATCATCAGTTTCCTAAATACTAAGTATTTTAAAGACATTTCCAAACAAAATTGATTTATCTGTGCTATGTCTTATTGAAATGCAATATATCTGTACTATCATCTTAAAATTTCCTCAACAGATCAATTTTGAGTGGTGTATTGGAAAAATATATGAAAGTAGAAGAACCTCTGCCTAAGGTATTAATACTTCCACATCCAGATTTTCCATCCAAGACTCTTTAAAGGAACATATTTTGACTATATTTGCACTCTAGTATGTGGAAATAATTCTTCATAAACTTTTAATAATATTTGAGGCACATGTAATAAAAAAATTTAAAATGTTGGTTTATAGCATATACGCCAAAAATGACGTTTCTGGATTCTAATTAACTTCCTCCATCTATTGTCCCCAATACAGCCTCCCCTCTAACGGAACCATCTCAATATACAATCTAGTACCAGATGTCGTTATAATACATACGCGTACCAAATTTCAAGTGAATATGTCAAATATATTTTATCAGCTCCTTTAATAATGGTGTGGGGGTAGTGAAGAGGTTGAAAGATTACCAGCTTGTTCTACTTATTTCCCCATATTCGCTCCTATTTAACCCCCAACCCTTCAACGGAATCATCTCAAAATATAATCTAGTTCTAGGTATCGTTATAATATATACGTGTACCAACTTTCACGTGAATATCTCAATTTTATTTTATCAACTACTTTTATAATAGAGTGGGGGTGGTACGGGTGGGATGGAAATATTATTAAAAAATCTGATGCCTTTGCTTCTAGTACATATACCAAATTCCAAGTTTCTGTACTCTTACCAGCCTGATTTACTCATTTTCCAATATTTACCCCTATTTAACCCCCCAATCCTTCAACGGAATCATCTCAAAATATAATCTAGTTCTAAGTATCGTAATAATATATACGTGTACCAAATTTCAAGTGAATATCTTAATTTTATATTATCAACCCCTTTTATAATGGAGTGGGGGTGGTGCGGGGGATGGAAATATTATAAAAAATTTGAGGCCTTGGCTTCTAGTACATACACCAAATACCAAATTTTTGTACTCTTACCAGCTTGCTTTACTTATTTTCTCCTATTTACTCCTATTTACCTCCAACCCTTCACCGGATAAGTTCAAAAAACAATCCAGTTCCAGATCTTCTTATGGCACATACGTGTACAAAATTTCAAGTCAATGTCTTAAACCCTTCCAGAGATATCGTGCGCTTAAAAAAATTACAGACCGACAGACAGAAATTATGTTTTCTCTCAAATTTAAAATCTCGACGTTTCATGATATTCTAAACCTTAAATTTTTGATTTTTTTTTTTTTCGATTACTATACTTCCACTCCACTATGTGGATGTGGAAGTAATAGGGCTGCCCAAATGTTATACTTAACAAATTAACAATCCTTTCCACCAGCAACAAACCAATGACTATTTTTTATAGATCGATATTTCTCGTTATCTTTCTCAACTGTACCAAAATGTGGAATTCCAGTTATTTTGCTCCAAATTAAACGGAAACTGTATAAATTATATCAACAAGTTTATTATGTTAACGTCAAAATAACTATTTCCATTTAGAGAATATTTTCTAGCTAGTAAGTACCTAACAAAACTTATTTCTGTTTAATAGCTTTTGTAACAAGTTTAAAATTGTCACGTTTATATACAACTACTGTAACTATTATCAAGGAATTAATCAAGATATTAAATTGCCTTATACCGAACAAAATTAGAAATTAAATAACTTGAGTTTGAAAACAAACAGAATTATTATGCAGGACTGAACCTTGCGATACTAATGTTGGAAGTTGTAACTGCACATTTAAACCAATCCTTCCGTGTTCTACATGGTGGTTCAAGGTAACTAGATTTCTATACGGTGTGGAAAGTTTAACTGACTAAATTCTGTAATCTGGACTGTGCCTCTAGAAAAAATTCTAAAACACGTCAATTTTACTTTTTGACTGATTACATTTCGGCAGTAATGTTGCTAGTTTATCTTGATCTGGAGGAGTACAACGGTTATAGTACACAGGAAATGTCCCAAATAACGAAATTTTCGATTCAGTTAAATCCAAGCTTATCCGATAATATATTATGGTATCAAGAAAAGAATGAGCTTCAACGCATTATTATTTGATATTTCCTTAGTTTACAAGTGAATTATTATTTGTTTGCTTATAATTGTGTTGAACATACTCTTCATAAGATTTTGCAAACAGCATATAAATAATAGTACCTATATACACAAAATTTTCCCAGAGAGGTGTAGATTGGAAGGAAAGCTTCAATGAAATGATGAAGATATTTATTTTTCTAGGGATATCTCGTGGGTAAGATTTATGCAACAATACCACCAGACAATACCTGCAGCAGTGTTGGCATGAAGTCAGGTAAATCTCAGTAGAAATATTACAAAATGTAAGGACTGGATTGATTGGCTTTCTGTCAAGAAAAATATGAGCTGCAGAGGGTATCAAGAATTTTATCACGACGTGATATATACCTCCATACTCTAAAGGTTAATACGACGGATTATTACTATCGAATTACCGGCCTATCAAATTCAAACATTCATTTTAAATAATCAAGGTCACAGATTTTTTAATAAATACTAAAATTTTCACTTTCAAGAGCTCACCTTAACTTCTTAGCATTCTACGGTCCGTTATTTTTCTTTTATTTATCTGAATACCTGCACGACACACGTTATCTTGATTGTACGCTAGCAATACAAATTAATTAGTTACGTAAATTAGATTTAATGCTACATAAAGATGTTGACTTAGGATGCGTGAAAACCGACGATTATTAATATATAAACCAGTTATTGCTTTCTAGTTTTTGCGGCTGGTGCATTATTTTTAATTATATAACAATCTAATGCATTTTATGTTTTTACTGAAATGATTCCATTAATTAACAATACGGTAGTCGGAGAAATGGTAATTATTTTTTGAGGTTTATCATTAACAAAACATTGCCTTTTAACGTTATTTATATGAATAAAAATGTAGGGTCATGTCTACTTCATAATGACCATTTGAGGCACCAGGTGCAATAAACCATCAAAATGGTCAGATGGCCCAAACAACAATTTTTTTTAAGGTTATAACACAACTATGTATGTATGTATATATTATGTTGTATAATTGACTGAATAGTAGGTTAAAAAAAACATTCTTATTTCAATTATTTTAAGAAAAATTGCTGTGGGCCACAAGTCGGTTAATATTACATCCAGATACGATAAATATAAGATAAATAACAGAATTATTGATGGTATTAGTGTCCAGTAAATCGTTAGGTATTGGTGGGTTGTACCAATTTATTATAATCCAAATAAATTCACTAATTCTAATATCAATTCCAGTTTAGTTTATTTAGAGTTATTTGTAAGTTAAAACAAATCTACATCGATATCTGATTCGAATTTGAATGTTTATCTGTGGCACTTTTCAACAATCCTGCACGCACCGCTGTGTCTAATGGTCTCTCACTAATTACAGGAGCAGATCTGACCTGCTGAGAATGTTACATGCCATACTAATTACTACTCTACCATGCATACCATGCATTATTATTATTATTATCATTATTTCAATTTTTCGGACTAACTTTCAAGAATGTAACTCTGTTGAAGCCTGTACTAGGTCAAACCCTTTGGGTAACGCTGGTGATATTTCCTTAGACAGCCCACAGCCCAGATCACAGAGATCCCTATTCCAAGTATTCCTTAAAATATGCGCCGTTGCCATCTTCTGCATTTCTTGCACACTCGTCTTAATAGGCAGCTATTGTACACTTCGATCATGCTCCCTCTTTACAGCTTCCAGGGCTCCTGCAGTCAGTGGCATGATTGTGGTCTTTGTATTCCACGTTCTGCTAATTTCTATTTAGAGGTTTTATACTTGCTCAGCGTCACAGCTTTCTTCAGCATCATGTTGATGTCATTCAGGATGGACACATCTATGAGTAAATAAGGAGTAAACAAGATTTCTCCTATTTCTTCTTAAGTATGACTTAATTGGTGTTAGCAGCTTTTTAGTGGTGACCCAAGGGAAATACTTGGCCACCATGTTTATCGATAATTGTACTGCAATGGTGCTAAAGTAGTGCCTCTCGCCACGTGACCGACATGTTCTCTGTCGGGCACATCTTGCACTTGCTGCCAAGAGAGTCTTTCAGTATCATGCCCTGGTGGTATTTGGTGCTATTTTTAATTTTCCCTTCCAAACTTAAGAAATGCAACAATTTCGTAGAGACATTTTTATCTACTGTTGGCCATTGCAGAACAATAATAGTCCTCATCAGTAATTTTGATTCCCAGATATTCTTCCTGGATCGTTATTATTATTATGATTATTACAATAGCAACTAGTACTATTGAACAGTCATCATTACGATCATCAATTTCAAGTAATAAAGGCATCTTAGCCTTCCAAACTTGTCTCGAACAATAGCAATATGAAAGAGCGCAATTTTGGTGGCTCCTGGTCCTAAAACGCTGCCTCGTGTAAATTTTGTCATGGGTCAATCCAGCAGAGCGGCCTGTTGAATTTTGTCTCGATTCTGGATTTCATTTCTAGTAACATTTTTCTCTGGTGGACGAGAAAACTATGTAACGTAATGTATGTTACATGTTACCCTTTTCAATTACACAGGCCTGCAGAAAAATTGTTATGAAAACTTGTTTTATTACTTAGTGTTATCTAACAGTTTTGAAGGGTGCTGAATCCGAAAATGTAATCAGTTTTTCTTCTTCATCCACCGTTTTTCCGCAACTCGACCCAATATTTTGAACCTAATAGGTATGAATATGGCTATTTTGGAATGTAGAGATATGTTTTAAAAATTTTTAAAAAGGTTTCATTATCCCAAATTAAGTCTATTTACAATGAAAGACACTGTTAATGTATCTTCAATTATTTTTTATCCGCATTGATAGTCAGTAAATTCGCGATCTCTAAATCTGTACTGATGAAAAGATGTTTCAGCAGCCAGTAGTTTTTTTCTTTTAGTCTAGAACCCTTTTTGGTTCTCATTCAGCATTCTCCTTGGTAAGTTCTAAGTCTCTCACAAAATCGTCAAGCTCAGACTGAGTGAAAAGTTGAGTTGTGGCATAATCTGCAGCATCTTGGAATTCGCAATCATCCTTATTTGGGTCAGAATCGCTACAGCACATCTCGCCTAGCGTTGATGGAAGCTGAGATATAGGCACATCTGGTCCATGCGCCACAGGTCGCAATGCAGAAGGAAGGTTGGGGTATACTATATCTCTTTTATTCTTATTAGCGTTATAACCATTAGCTTCACAGTAGCAGAAATAACAATCATCTCTGTGATTTTTTGGTTCCCTCCACATCGTTGTAATCCAAAATTTGAATGATTTTTTCTTTCTTCTGATGACCACTTCCTGAGAAATAGGAGTAATACACTTTCTTAACAAAGTCTGTAATGTTTCTCTGGCGCTTTTTAATAACAAGTTGACCACAAATGTAACAAAAATTGTCAGGAGAATTACGACAACCACGTTTAGAAGACATGTTGGCACGAGAGGAACAACACACAAATGAAACATTGAGTAGAGTGAAAGTACAGTTTTGGTGGAATGACTCAGGAGAGTGGAACTTGAGAACTATGCATGACAGGTTCGTATCGACATGACGCATGCCTGCGTTATTAGAGACCAAAGAAGCTTAACCTATTTTACACCTACTCATCTCAGTGTCCCCAAGTCTCCCATTTCAATAAAACCATATTCCAATAAGAGAAAGAAATAGGGAAATGTGTGAGGTTGCTCTTCAACTAAAAATTTCATACCGACATCCATAAAAAATGAAATTTTTTTGCAAAACTGAGAGTGATGGATTTTTTAAATTATTTTTCCCGGATTCAGCACCCAAAAATCTATGAAGGTCACCTATTAGTTTCAAATAAGTTTTTTGATCGCAGGCTTATTAAGACACTCACATGGCTAAAATAGGAAATCAAAAGTATATTGTTAGCACAGGAAAATTAGCCATTTAGGGTAACAAAAATTAATAAAAGGATCATTTCTGGGATTTAAGTAGGTAATAACCTGAAGAATGAGATGATGTATTTTTTGCACTTCCAGATTCCGGGAAAATTCAAAAAAATTTGGAAAAACTTGTTGATTTTCGGTTTTTTTGCTCTAGCGGCCAAAATAATGAAAATAGAGAAAAACGTTCCCAGCAAAAGTTGTAGCTCGTCTCTTTCTCTACAAAAAAGGTCTTTAAAATTTTTATATTACTTAAGCCGTTTAGAAGATAAATCGAGTTTCCCATTTATAGTTTAAGCCGCTTCTAAATGCGCGAAAAATGAGAATTCTCCGAGAGTTTCGTACGATCCGGCTCTTCGATCGATAATACTTACTATTCAGAGCTCCTAAAAAAATGAAAATAACATAAAATGTAGAGAAAAGTCTCAGCTTTAATATAGAACTAATCACAAAATTCATAAAAAAATTTATCATAGAGAAAAGGTGTCAGAAGATGGCTTAGTAAACTTTGCACAGTTGATCCACAGATTTATTCATATCTTTGCCGGGAGTCGTTAGAATGATAATTTATTTTGCTTGTATAGTCTTATATAATGATATATTAATCCAATTAACATTTTACTGTAATTGCTTTTGTTGGAAAAATATGCCTTGCGATCAAATTAGAGGGCATATTTCTCAACGATCGATTACCACTAAATTTTGGAGTTCTATTCGCTATATCTTTATTAATAATAATAGCACAATCCTAATTTTTGGATTATAAGTACAATAAAATATATTCTTTCGAATGACTTTAGACTTTTTTAAATGCGTGCAGTATTTTTTAAATTTGTCTACATTTCGAAAATGCACAATTATACAGTAAAACATATACAACTTATTTATTTCTTAACATTCTTCAATGGAATTTTCAAGAAATATAGGTTAAAGTGAGTGGAATCAAATCCATGAAGTGAAATCCATTGTTATGGGGGAAATAGGCAGGATGCATAAAACTCAAAGATAAGAACAAATCAACTGTATAAAGTTTACTAAGCCATCTTCTAACACTTTTTTCTCTATGATAAAAATTTTTATGAATTTTGTGATTAGTTTCACATTAAAGCTAAGACTTTTCTCTACATTTCATGTTGTTTTCATTTTTTTAGCGGTTCTGAATAGTAAGAATTATCGATCGATGTGTCCGGTCGTACGAAACTCCCAGAGAATCCTCATTTCCCGCACATTTCGGAACGGCTCAGAACTATAAGTGGAAAACTGGATTTATCTCCTAAATGGCTTAAGTAAGAGAAGAATTTGTAAAGACCTTTTTTGTAGCGAAAGAGACGAGCTACAAATTTTGCTGAAAACTTTTTTCTGTATTTTCATTATTTTAGCCGCTAAAGCAAAAAAACTGAACATCAAAAGGTTTTTCCAAATTTTTTTGAATTTTCCCGGAACTTGGAAGTGCAAAGAATGCATCATTCCATTCTACAGGTTATTACCTACTTAAATCCCGGAGATGATTCTTTTATTAATTTTTGAGAGGTTTTTACAAAATTTTGCATTCATTGCCAGTACTATGTCTAAATTAAAAATAAGAAGTTATAGCGGAGCGGGATTTGGGTTGAAATCGTCCAAAAAATTTTTTCGCAGTAGAAAGATATGGGACCTAGACCATCTGATAGAGATATAAATAATGTATATATTCCCGGTTGATGACCTTTTCCTTTGGTCGAGACCAAATTTGTGAGCATTTAATTTCAGAGATCACAATTTTTTCTATACCGCGCGTCTACAAGTAAAAACACATATTACTCGGAAACTGCTACACTTAGGTAAATGATTCTAGCTTTGATTGATAGAGTTTATTTCATTTAATAACTCTACATTATAAAAGTGTCGTAGTTCGACTAATTACATTTATAAGCATAACTTCTTATTTCACGATATCGATTTCAAATTTCTTTTACCAACCTATTCCCTGATGTTTAGGGAACATTTTCTGTCATATAATATATTGTCGCGTTTCACAAATAAAGGCTATATAGCTATTTGAACACGCGCGTGTCGCATTAGTCAAGTAGCGCATTAGTCGCGTCATTTTGGCATTTTACTTAGGTACAGGGACAATTGACTTGATTTTTGTTGCAAAGGGTTCAGAAAGATATTTAGAAAAACAGTACATTTATTTCTTGGCGAAAATGTTTGGTTTCATTTTTTTCCAATAATTGGCTAATTTTAATAGCCAATTTAATTAAATTAATTGAACAATTTGTTATCATACACAACATGCCATAAAATTAGACGAAAATGGTTACCCGGGGGGTTTTTGGGGTCGCTGATCATGATTCTGAACTCCAATTTGGTAAGTTCAAAATGGCGGACCGGAAGTAGAGTCAATTTCTCAGGAAGAACTCGTATTTTCTCGCTCTTGGGCTGAAAATGAGCACTCAGAGGTTTTTGAGGTCGCTGGTCATGAATCCGTAGTCCAATTTACGAAATTCAAAATGGCGCACCGGAAGAACAGTCAATTTCTCCGGATAAATTCGTATTCTTTTCTCTATTGGACTGGAAGTGGGAACACGGAGGTTTTCGTTATCGCTAATAACGAATGTTAGGGACAATTCAAACTGGCGGACCGGAAGTAGTATATTTTTCAGGAAAAACTCGTATTTTTCATACTTTCAGACCAAAAAGGAAAAAATACGGGATTTTTCTGAGAATATGGCTGTACTTCCGGTCCGCCATTTTGAATCTTCTCTAATTGGACATCGGATTCGTTATCAGCGACCACGAAAACCTCCGAGTTGCCACTTTCAGCCCAAAAAAGAAAAGAATACAAGTTTTTTCGGAGAAATTGACTGTTCTTCCGGTCCGCCATTTGAACTTCGTAAATTGGCCCTTGGATTCGTGACAAAAAGTTTTGTTTTTCCTAAATATCTTTCTGAACTCTTTGCAACAAAAATAAAGTCAATTCACCATGTACTCTTAATTTTAGAAGTAAAATGCCAAAATGACGCGACTAATGCGCTATTTGACTAATGCGACAATATGTTATATGACAGAAAATGTTCAATTAACATCAGGAAATAGTTTGGTATAATTAAATTTGAAATCGACATCGTAAAATAAAAAGTTAGGCCTGTGTGAAAGCAGTACATGAGCATTTTAATCAATTATTGCATAATATATTTCGTTTTTTCAAAATATAAAAAGACAAATTACGACACTTTTCGAATATAGAGTTATTATATGGAATGAACTCTGTCAATCGAAGCTGGAATCATTCACCTAAATGGAGCAGTTTCCGAGTAATACGTGTTTTTACTTGTAGGCGCGCGGTATAAAAAAAATGTGATCTCTGATATTAAAATGCTCACAAGCTGGGTCTCGACCAAGGGAAGAGGTCGTCAACCGAGGAAATAATACATTATTTATTTCTTTATCAGTTGGTCTAGGTCCCATATCTTTCTACTTTGAAAAAAATTTCAACTAAACGTGCTACGCTCGAAATACTGCTCCACAATTATTATTTGGTTGAAAAAATAAATTTTAAAAAATCGACAGATCTTAGTGTGTTAGAACCCTGTATAAATACGACTGACTTTCATTTCGTTCACGTACCCATTTGCTGTTAATTTAAAAGTAAATTGTAAAACGTACTTTCTCACATAGCCCGATAAAAAGTATAAGTGAAAATTTAATACGTCAACTGAGTATTAAATAAAGCAATTTCAATGGGCGCGCTAGAGGTTTGATTTTAAACATTTAAATTTCTGCTCGTTTAGCAGACTCAATAAAGAAACGTTAACGAAGTCCCAGTCACCACTTCCTGTTAACTTTTATTTCTTTCTTTCTTGTCGTACAACGTGTTAAAACCAAGCAACTCGTACCATGTAAATTCACTACATATTTGGGCAAATTCAACGGATCGGTAAATATACAGTTGGTACAAAGAACCGCGTGATAAAAACGAATAGAATAGTTTCCAATTCAGCAACCTCGACACTACCTCCTGCATACAAAAAGAAAAACAATCTCGTGAAAAAGGAGTTGGAATGCCAACATTTGCCGCTACCACAAAACAAAAACAGAAGTTATTTACACCTTTTGATTCTGTATAATAGGTTTGAAATTACAGTTCGCTTCCCAATCGAATTTTGTGTATATTCACAATGTTGTTCTTATTTAGTATATTTTTTATCATAGTATGTTGTATTCTTATTCTTTTATATGTGGCGTTCGTATAAGAAAACTTAATTAGCTTGTTTGTTCGTTCGTTATATTATCTCTAGCTTATACTAATATAATCAATAATTATTACACCAGTGCGGGTATTGTGAAAAATTTACTTATTTTCCATATGTGCTTAAATCAGTAAAATAAAGGTTATAAATGTGAACATACACACAATTAAAACTTCGCTCTCAACGCTGAACTTAGCAGCTATATTAGTATAAATGACAGGCATAATAAATTCTACCGTAATTACATTACATTCATATTATATTTGTGACATTCATTGCGGCAAATTTACAATAGGCAAGTTGTGTATAATATCATCATATAGCTACTAACATGAAATACTACAACAAAATTAATAACCGTTATACTCTTCGCCGATTTACTACACTTTTTATATAATTGTTGCACATTCTATAGGATACTCTTCGCAGTTTTTTCTAAATAATATTAGTTTTAGACATTTTTAGTTTAATTACAAAACATAAAAAAACTATGTAAAAATGTTTTTTTTTTTATTTAAAGAAATTTATAACTTTTTTATTTATCGATCGATTTTGCTCAAAAATAATAGGGTTCTTCCACTAGGTAACAGTAACTTACTGTCCAAATTTCAATACAATCCGACTTTTCGTTCTTAAGTTAACGTGCTTACAAGAAACGTGACGGACGGACGGGCAGACAGACAGACAAACTGACAGACAGACAGACGGACAGACGGGCAGACAGACGGACGGACGGACGGACGGACGGCCATTTTGAAAGTTGTTCCGAATTCGATCACTAACACAGTGCAGGGATATGAATTTTTTTTCTCTACGAGCAATATTACCGGTTTTAGAAATGTGCTGCCGATCGAATGCAATATACTCTTCGTTTTGTATTTGCGAAGAGTATAATAACAACTATTATTATACTCTTCGGAAATTCACTTACCGAAAAATTCTAATTTTTATTTTGTATCGTTAACCAAAACCACATATTTGTATTGTTTTGGTCCTAAAAAAAAATGTTGACTCCAAAAAATGTAATAACTGACCTAACTAATATATTATGTTATAATTTTAGTAAAAAAAGCAATTAATTACATCCTGTGAAAAAATATTTGCCAATTCAAATACATATTATATAATATATATTTAATTAAAATATAAGCTCTTTAATCATAAAATTAATTATTCTTCTTGCGCTTTTTAGCCTGTCTCTTATAAGTTATATACTTCTGGAGTATCTCTTATACATGTCCAGCAGCAGTCTGCTAACATCGCAAAGGTCCATTGCCCTATCTTTTTTCCATATTTTGAATATTCTGGTGGAATTTCTCTCCATGCTCATAATTTACTTCACCACAGTTTTCTGGGAAATTATCTAGATGTGAATGTAGAAAGTAGACTTTTAATGACATATTGCATCCTAATTTCTGGTAGCAAGAAAGAAGATATTTTTTTTATTTTTTTTTTTGTTACCGAGAAAGTGTGTTGCTACCATTTTAAAGGAATTCCAAGCAGCTATTTCATTACCTTCTAGAATGTTGTCGAATTCAGTATCTTTGAAAAGGTTCTTGATTTGAGGACTCACAAAAATTTCCTCCTATCTGTATAGTGTCTATAGGACCCAGTAAACTTGTCTTGTCTTTACTATTATGTTTTATAATGCATATGTATTGAGTTATACAGGGTGTTTTTAAAAAGTATGTCAATCACTTAACCACGGACTCAGCATGTCAAAAGAAGTTGATTCAGCCTAATTTACCTCTATCCAAAATCGCACCCCTATGAATATACAGCCCTCTAAAGTTGGGATTAAAAATATTTATTTTTTTAATATTGTGCAAATGGCTGTAGATATCTTTTTCAATTTCGGAACACTGAAATGTATGTCAAAGGGTAATAGTTTAAAGTAAAAACTGTTTAAAATCAAATTTTCTAAAAGGCCGATTTGGGGGTAAACTACCCTTTCCTCCTACCCCCTCTTTTAGTGGTACGCCTATGACTTTTTTGATATATCGCATTTTATATAGAATTTAATTATAAAACTTTTTTTTATCTTGTTTTTTTTCGTTTAGATAACCATTTTCAAATGAATCTGGAAATATTAAAACCATTACCACGCCTTTGTAGAATAACACAAATAATGTTTAAAATTAATGTAGATGATGATCAAAGGCACCTGTGAAAATTTAATAGGTAGTTGACACCTGTCATTTTTGTCAAACTGCTTTAATAGATATCAGTTATTAATTGTTAACAATGGAATTTAATATGAGTTATTCTAATACCGAAATGGTGGATATGATTAGAATATTAGGCGAATGTAATGGAAATGGTTCTAGTGCAGCTAGGCGTTATGTGGAAAAGTTTCCAAACCGTCGGCATCCTGATAGACGTACATGTTTTGCAGTCGATCGTCGTGCAAGGGAAACTGGAAGTCTATCAAATGATCGTGCTGGGAAGTGTGGCAGACCTAGGACTGTGCTAGTTCCAGAGGTCGAAGAGGAAATTTTAGATATTGTATCAGAACGGCCTGAAAGCAGTGTGCGTAAAATAGCTTCTCAGGTAGGAGTATCGTATTATTCAGTATGGAGAACATTAAAAGAACAATTACTAGTTCCATTTCATATACAGACTGTTCAGGCATTGGTACCTCAAGATTACGGTTCTCGAATGGAATTTTGTAACTGGCTTCTCAGAAAAAATGGAAGAAATGTAAGTTTTGTAAACACCATTTTGTCAACTGATGAGGCCTCATTTCATGGAAATGGTATTACAAATCATCATAATTATCATATTTGGTCTGAAGAAAATCCCAATGCAAAGATAGAAACGCATTTTCAGCGTAATTTTTCTGTTAATGTTTGGGCAGGTATTGTTGATAACCATCTAATTGGACCTGTTTTCTTTCCACGTCGTTTAAATGGAGCTGACTACCTAGATTTTCTGGAAAATGAATTGCCTGAGCAATTAGATATTGTTAATATTAATATTAGAGAAAACATGTGGTATTTACAAGATGGTGCTCCACCCCATTAAAGCCTGCAAGTCAGGCAATGTTTATCAAGGCGTTTTCCAGGACGTTGGATAGGTCGAGGAGGTGATGCTCCAGTCAGTTGGCCTGCTCGGTCCCCTGATTTAAACCCAATTGACTTCTGTCTTTGGGGAGCTATGAAGGAAAAAGTTTATTCTGTTCCAATAGAGAGCGTTGAACATCTCCGACAAAGAATTCAACAATCAGCCGAGGAATTTAGAAACATTCCTGCCGTGTTTCAGAATGTGAGATTTTCCCTTCTAAAAAGGGCAAGGTATTGTGTACGACAAAATGGAAATCATTTTGAGCACATTCTGAAATAAAATTTTAATGTTCGATATTTTTTTATTTTATTTTTTATTTATTTCATTATTTGTTGTTTTACTTCTAATATTATTTTAATTTACTTTGTTGCTTTAATGATTGATGTTTTAGTTTCTGTGATTTTTATTTAATAAAAAAACATATTTAAACATTTTTTTAATTTTACAATTTATGATAGCAATGCACATCTTTTATTATAATACCAGTAACTTCAAATGCCAAAATTACACAGAAGAACTTTTTTATTTCATATGTTCCACTTTTCATAATGGTTTTAGTATTTCCAGATTCATTTGAAAATGGTTATCTAAATGAAAAAAAAAACAAGATAAAGAAAAGTTTTATAATTAAATTTTATATAAAATGCCCTATATCAAAAAAGTCATAGGCGTACCACTAAAAGAGGGGGTAGGAGGGAAGGGTAGTTTACCCCCAAATCGGCCTTTTAGAAAATTTGATTTTAAACAGTTTTTACTTTAAACTATTACCCTTTGACATACATTTCAGTGTTCCGAAATTGAAAAAGATATCTACAGCCATTTGCACAATATTAAAAAAATTAATATTTTTAATCCCAACTTTAGAGGGCTGTATATTCATAGGGGTGCGATTTTGGATAGAGGTAAATTAGGCTGAATCAACTTCTTTTGACATGCTGAGTCCGTGCTTAAGTGATTGACATACTTTTTAAAAACACCCTGTATGTTTTCCAAAATTTTACATTTTTTAAATTTGGCGATTTTTGAATATTTTATTAGTAAATTTCGGAGCTTTGCTTTAATTTATCCAAACCAAAGGTCCGGGATTTATGTTTGTGGTAATGATTGTAGCTTAAAGCATTTTGGACGAAGAAACATTCAATCATATCAGGATCTAACTTAAATCTAAGATTTTGGTCATTTTAAAAAAGTTGAAACTTTAGAGTCCAATCAACGGGGGGGGTTATGTTGAGTGCTTAGTGATAGTGCATTTTGATGAAATATTGTGCAATGTGTTTATAATGAAGTTAATATAAAAGTTGAAAAAAAGATTTAGAGTAGGAAATGATCGGAAGGGTTAGAAAATACCCCTTTTATCACGAGTTCCGTAACTTGTAGAATTAGGTCAAAAATGAAAAAAAGGAAACAATTTATTCACCTTTTTTGGCCCAAAATAATAAATTTTTATTTTGGTGAATTTTTTCGAGAAATGCTTATTTTTCGAGATACTGCCATTCGAAAATTCCTAAAGGCGGGAGAAGGTAAATGTAAAAAAAAACTAAAAAAATTCAGGTGAATGTATCATCGGAATGCAAGACTTTTATTTATTTGCAACTTTTCTGTAAAGTGCGTTTCCACCTAGTTTGTTCTGAAAAATATGAAAAACTGCCCCTTTCTTTGAAACTGTAGCGCTTTAAAAACATATCATTTAAAAATTTGAAAGAATTCAGATGTATGCACTGAGGCTTTCTAAACATTTTTCGTCTCTTAGAATTTTTTTGTAACTTGCTAATTTTCCGAGTTACAGGCAGTTTTGTAAATATTCAATTAAAAAAATACATGAAAATTGAAACAGTTTGCGTGATTTATATATTTTGTTACAAAAAAATATGAAACATTTATCATGAAAAATTGTCTGTAACTCGGAAAATTAGGCAAGTCACAAAAAAATTCCTAGAGACAAAAAATGTTTAGAGGGCCTCAGTATATACGTCTGAATTATTTCAAAGTTTTAAAGTACCTATTTCTAAAGCGCTACAATTTCAAAGAAAGGGATAGTTTTTCATTTTTTCCGGAAAAACTCGGTGAAAACACACTTAGCATAAGAGCTGTAAATAAAAGAAGTCCTACATTTCGATGAAACATTCACCTGAATTCTTTCAGATTTTTTTCAACTTACATTTCCCTTCCCACACTTTTAGGAATTTTTCAAATGGCCATGTCTCGAAAAACAAACATTTGTCGAAAAAATTCATCAGAGTAAAAACACCTTATTTTGGGCCAAAAAAGGTAAACATATTGTTTTTCTATTCATTTTTGACCTAATTCTGCAAGTTACGGACCCTGCGTTAAATGGGGTGATTTCTACCTCTTCCGATCATTTCCTACTCTAATCTTTCTTCAAATTTTTTATTTTCATTACAAACACGTTGCACAAGGTTCCACCAAAATCCATTCACCAGCACTCAAGTTAGAGATTTTAGTCATTTTAGCGCTCCGTTGACTGCACTATTAATAAAATAAGATTTATTTCCAGAAATATAATTTAATACTGATTTCTATTGTCCAAAGGCGGGATGTAACTCTTTTCTTTCTACTGAACATCATTAATGTGACTATCAAAGCGTGGGTAAGTAAATATGTTGCTATTTTGTTAATAGGTAATTTTATCAATATTTTGTTTTTTAATCGAATAAAACTATGGATCCAAATCATTTGAATCATTCCGAATAACTTTTGGTAAGCAAACTTTTTCATAAGAGAAATGCTAAATACGAAAAAAATCCTGTAATTTCTCATCATAGTTAGCTAGAGAGAATAACTGATTTTGTTGTCAAATGTAGAACTTAATGACCTCTATTTTTTAAGACGAATTTAGTTAAATTGAATAGAAAATGAAAAAAAAAACGCTGCCTAAGTAATCACTACTTCTTTAAAAGTGAATTATTTATTATTTGTTTGCTTATAGTAATGAAACATTTTCTTTATAGGATTTTGCAAACAGAAATCTTTGCATTCTTTCGATAACCTGACTTCTGGTTATGCTAACAAGTAAAAAATGAGAATGGCAAATCAGAATTTTTACTTGTTAGCATAACCAGAAGTCAGGTTATCGAAAGAATGCAACGATTTCATTAATATTTTTATATATAGTTTTTCCTTTAGTTCTCATAGATAGCTTTTCTTTCCACTGTTTGCAAAATCCTATAAAGAAAATGTTTCATTACTATAAGCAAACAAATAATAAATAATTCACTTTTAAACATGCATAGAGTATATAGGCTCCAATAGTTAGCTAATAGATAGGTGAAGATCTGTTGTTTTTTATCAGTCAATGTCAATTATAATTATTTTATACCATTCATGGATAATGTCTTAGTTTTGCATGGAACATCGTTATGAGTGGCTTTGGGCTTTTCTGATCAGTCCACAATAAGGACGAAAAACGTTTCAAAGGCTAAGCATTTCCAAGAAACTGAATGAGATTTTATGAAAATGTAATTCATTAGAATGAAAACATTTTTAAAGACAGAGTACGTAAATAAATTAATGTCAGGCCTTTGTTCTCATTTTTAACTGAATTTACATATCGTAGGGGATCATGTATGTAGATACTAGTTTAGCCTGCTTAGCGGTAGGGGACTAGGTTGGATGCTAGTGTTAAAATGAGAATGGCAAATCAGAATTTTTACTTGTTAGCATAACCAGAAGTCAGGTTATCGAAAGAATGCAAAGATTTCATTAATATTTTTATATATAGTTTTTCCTTTAGTTCTCATAGATAGCTTTTCCTTCCACTGTTTGCAAAATCCTATAAAGAAAATGTTTAATCACTACTTCCACGTCCAGAACATCTTGACTATATTTGCACTTTAGTATGTGGAAATTATTGGTCATAGTACTTTAATAATATTTGGGACAGATATCATAGAAAATTTTGAGGCATTTGTCTCTACCATATACGTTAAAAATGATGTTTCTAGCTTGGTCTACTTATCTTGGGCTCTTCACAACCTACCACCTCAGACCCCTTCAACGGAATCATCTCAATCAGATGTCATTACTATACATACGTGTACTAAGTTTCAAGTGAATACTTCATTTTATTTTTATCAAGCCTTGGCTTCTAGTACGTACACCAAATTTCAAGTTTCTGTACTCTTACCAGCTTGCTTCACTTATTTCCCCCTATGTGCCCCCCAACCCTTCACCGGATATGTTCAAAAAACAATCCAGTTCCAGATCTCGTTATAGCATATATGTGTACAAAATTTCAAGTCAATATCTAAAACCGTTTCGGAGAAAACGTGCGGACACAAAAAGTTACAGACAGACCGACAGACAGATAGAAATTTTGTTTTCGCACAAATCCACTACGTGGATGTGGAAGTAATTATATAGGTATTAGTCTTCTGTACGTATAATACTAAAATAAAACAATTCCCAAATAAAACTCATTTGCCAGATTAAAGTCAATTGTCAAATTAAATCTGGCAATTAAATATTTTATTTTTTATACCGTGCTCGATACTTACGCCGCATTTTTTTTTTTAATGATTTAATTAAAACACATTAATTTTCTGTGTAAGTTTTTTTAATAGTTTGATTCAAATGAACGTACTTAGCCCTGATATAATTAAGTGAAAACAGACGTGAAAACATATTTGCAAATTTGACATCAAAGAAATAAAACAATCGTTACTTCCTCCTTTACACATAAAACTCATAAAGCCAGACACTGATATATCCGCAGCATTTAAAATTTGCGGAAAGTAGAAAAACGTCCTTAAAACTTTTAATTATTTTCTAAAATTTCAATAGAACCTTTCCTGTTTTTAAAAGATTGTATTAATTTAGAAAAGATAATCGAATGCTTTCCGAAACTTTCTTAATTTAGATATCATTAAAAGTTTTTCGTTTAAACTTTATGGTTTATAAAATAGCGATTGCACCTTTATATTACACTCTTACAAAATTCTCATTTTATGCTTAAAACAAAACCACAACAAAACAATAAAATAAACTTGTAAGGTTGTATGGAAATGGAAGACTGAGGTAATTTTTATTGGAATTGAAACTTCGGGAATTGTTTAATAGTACTTTCTAAACTTAGAGTGGTGCTCTGTCAGTTTCGCTAACATCTAAAGATTACAACAGCGTTGTTATTATAGCTCCAATCTTCTGGGAATCTACCTCGTTATGTTTAATTATATAGATATTTCTCTAATAAATTAGATGAGATCCTTTGCTCGCATTGTTTAATGTATATAGATTTATTAAATTAAATTAGTTTATAATTACGAGGGCACTAAAACAGCAACTACGTAACTCGTTGTGCTAAACTATTTTCTTGAGAGTTTTAACCATTACTGCTTGACAGTGACCAAAACAAAATAAAATTTTGTTGAACGTTTTCAACAACAAATCGGATTGTATAAATAACATGAATAGCCGCGAATATCCCGAGGAAATATAAGTGAATGACTTTAATAAAATTGTGGTAACCAATTTTATAATGCAATCATTTTCAAATACTTTTCCCTCAACATAATTTAACACTTTTGTTCTATTTTAGTTCAACTCACTACACTTTTGAGGTCGAAAGAATAATTTCATGATCTTCATTTTTAAGGGATACAATGTATTTATGTCATTTCGAGTTAATATTTAAAATGATTATTAAATGATTTTAAGGTGGCCATTCCCTAGAAAGAGACATCTGATAGGGAAATATTTGATTTTTGGCCATAACTTTTTTTCTTAGTACGTATATTTAAAAAAAACTATAAGAGTACCTAAGTAGAACCATAACAAAACTATTACTATGAATTTTCATTCAATAATTTCACTACGAAACAGGAAGATTAGTATAATTTTTAAATTTAAATCTAGCTATTTTGCAAACCACTGAAATTATTGAGCGAAAATTCATAGTAATAGTCTTGTTATGGTTCTACTTAGGTACTCTTATAGTTTTTTTAAATATGCGTACTAAGAAAAAAAAGTTATGGGCAAAAATAATAAATATTTCCCTATCGGATATCTCTTTTTAGGGAATGGCCACCTTAACATTTCGACAGATACAACTTAAACCTGATACCTACCTATAAATATTAGTAGCTTTTCTTTTACCTTCTACTTAAACAAGTTACTACCGTTTCCAACTGTTTCGGACAAATTATAATGCCTAGACCAATATTGAATGAAAATTAGGGTTGGCCTAAGGACAAGATTATGTGGGACATAGTGCATATTTAGATAACTAATTATACCGAGTTATGCTTCCAGTTGCTTTAATTAAGTGAGGGAGGATCTGGGAATTATTTTTTATCAGCATACTAGCGGACTTCGACCTAGATAGACTCCGTAACTGTTGAACTTTGATGGCGGCAGCTTTTTTAAATTTTGAAGTTCTTTTTCAGACTTGAGATGCACCGGGTAAATGTTTCCGTACATTCCGGTTACCGGGTTTCACCTGAAACTTACACAGAGTTATTCGAGGAAAGCCGGTATTAGACTTTCCTTGGGATCTGTCGAGTTTAGAAATTTGAATATTGGTACAAGGGGGTTTTTGGATATGGCGGATCTAACGAAAGTATTTTCATGCATGTGTTACTTCCGCTTACGCCGGATGTATCACCTAAAGTTGTTATTTTAAATTGGACACCTCATATGTTATTGTATATTTGGATTGCTGATAAAATTTTAGCTTGGGTTTATGTACTATGATATACTCTTAAACCTATCAGTTTTCGAAATAAATAATATTGTCGGAGATTCTTGACGGTTACTACTCTTCGGAAAAAAATCGATGTCTTCTATCATACAGCCTATTAAGAAATATTCTCTTCAAACTCATACAAGTATCCCATGGTCTTATGTTTTCACAATATTATAGGAGAGTATTTTATTTTCACATTCGAACGTTGATAATAACGTATTAAATTCTGCACCAATTGATATTAAAATTCCCTATACCTATCTCTCTTGCTATTTTTATTGCGGACGAATTTTTGTAAAGTCAGCACTGTTTGTTAGTAGCTAATACAAGTCATACCTACTTATTTCCCTTTTTATCATAAACGAGAATAATCAGGTAAATAATAATTTGTTCATCAAGATAATAACATCAAAATCAAGAGATCATTTTATATTAGATTTATAACAAATACTTTGAAACAAAATTTACAAAATTAATGAACACATTGAATATAACTATTTAATGAAACAACTGTTCAAAATGCCCTTCACTTTGCTCCAGACAAGCCAATATCCTGGAGTTTACGGCACTTACAGTGGCTCGGCGAATTTCGAGGGAATTTATTTGCCGCAATGCAGCCCGTACTATGTTCTTCGGATCTTCTTTGTTAGTAGCCGGAGTGGCATAAGCAATATTTTTGTTATTACCTTAAACCCTAGTAGCACAAATATTGCACTAATATGTAATTCATATAGGACCAATATACAAAGATTGGTCCTATATAGGACCAATATATAAATAATGGTTCAATATTGGTCCAATATTTTGTGCTACTAGGAAAGGCGGAAGTCTAAGGGGGTCAAATCAGGGAACCTTGCTGACCATTTTCAAGATTCTCGATAGGTAATCGGCCTATCTTCGAACGATGCAACTAATTCTTCATACACTCCCCATGTATTATGTGGACCACAACCATACATTTGATAATACATAGAATTATAAATATTTAGGGGAAATTATCAATAAAAATAACAACTATTGTTAGCAAAATTTCCACTTATTTATTGCTATTTAAATATTCCTCGTTGATACGATGCTTTAACTTGTTATCTACTAATAAGCAGAAAACGTTCAAACAAAATTTGCTGTGGAAAGATTCTCGCACCACACGAGAACTCCGTTGTACCCAGTGGTGTACATTTCGTCTGTTAAATATTCCTTCTTTGGAAAATTTAACTTCGTTAGTTCAAATAGTCCCTTTAAGAAAATCATGATTCTCTTGAAGATGTACGATCACATGCTTACAGAAATATCTTCTAAGTAAACAAATACTACGTTCTTGTACTATCGCTACGACTCGGCAACACTAACACGGTGTTTATGTTGATAAAAACAAAACATTTTGAAATTTTTCATTGCCTACTATATATGTAGCTGTATGTACATTGTACAGTGCTGATTCTGTATCTACATTTTACAATAATTCGTCTATAATTGGAAAACCTCGAGAGAAAATCTATTTGTGTATGCGTATCCCTTTTGGTTTAAATTGCAACCTTTGTTTCTTTTCTACCCGGTACTCGGTCAGGTTTTCCAGAGCTGTGTAAGACGAGAACTGTCAGTTATCATTTTTAGCGGTGTTTTTAAATCCTAATTGATTGTTTGAACAAAGTTTCAGCAGTGCCGCTGTGGCAAGATCGGGTTGATCTTTTTTTTTGACAGTTAACAAAACTGCTATCAGTATTCTACAGTGTGCGAAATGCAAGCTTTTAATGGATTGGCAATTGCTTTAACATTTTTTTCAGGATTCAATCAGTAACTGAATAAATTCCTCCCAATTTTTTACGGAGGGAAAATGAATTATAACCCCTTAGCAACGTCCCTGGAGGTTGGGTCACATAAAATTTGGGGCATATTCTCCCTCAAACTAAACGCAATCCCCAAAATTAGAATGACAAGAAATGTTGGTCATGGGCCCTCGGACCAAAGAGTTTAACAAATAGAGGAGACAAGCTCCATAAGCGTAATGTATAAGCAGCGGGAGGCTGTAGGCTTCTCATCTCTCTCACACGGTTCGTTCTCTCTTTGCCGCATAGTACATGAGGGGTGGTGACGATTGACGCCAATTGACGTTATTTGTTGGAAATCAAAGAGCGCCGGGTAAGGCTGTGTGGCTTTGTACAGTGGAGAGAGAGGATACGAGGTGTGCCGGGTGTGCGACAAGGACGAAGAGCCTACCGTCTCCAAGGCAACCAAACCGCGACTCCCGGCAAATCGCCAGCTTGTCTTCTCTATTTATTAAACTCTTTGCCTCGGACCACAATACCAGCAAAACATAACCTAAATAATTTAATCTTATTATACTTTTGTACCCAGAGGAGCGCCATTGGCAGTAAAACGTAGCAGTTAAGGAAATGTCTACCGGCTTGTTAATTACATAGGAAACACCTAACATCACAGGTAAGGAGCCAGACTACCTCTGACCTGTACCGCAATAATTACTCACTAACCTACTACTCCGTTATTACCTCCCAATTAATTGCACATTTATTCCGAATAGTGGGCAGATTGGGATTGTCAACAGCGTAGCAGACACCTTATATTTATGGTATATTTACATACAATGTTAATGGTATCCCACTACACGTGTGTAGGTAGAGTTGTGTGGTTTTCGAAGTGGGTCACTATGTTCGCAACAAGGTTCTCAAGGAAAATAAAAGATGTTGGTCAATGGGACATATGATAGGTCAGCGGTGTTGTTTTAAAGGTACTAATAGGTTCAAGTTGGGAATTGCCGTAAATTGAAAATGTTTAAACCTGAATACGCGTCCAAATTAATATATTATTACATTAATTCCTAATCTCTAATTTAATGAATATAACAAATTGCCGTTTGCTTACCTTTTATATTTACTCACACTAAGAAATTAGTGTAATACTGCTATCTTATCTAAATTTAACTCCTTTTGCTTAGGTTAGCTCAGTGTAGCTGTTATCTCAGGGTTCGATGTCGGTTATTTTTAAAATTTTATCTCTTAATTTGTATTTTTTTAGTCTATTATATTTATTTTTACAAAATGAAACTTTCTTTATTTGAGATTTTATCTCTTTTAAATGTTCTTTTTAAAGAATGTGAAAGTTTTAAGTTCTGTTATGTAACTGATTTTTCACTTTTTCAATTCAGAGCCGCATTGGTATTTGCCTAATTTTTTTCTGCTTGTGAATGAAATGAATTTTTACAAATGTTTATTTTAGAACTATTTAAATAAATATCATCCAAATTGTTCAGAACTAATCCCTACATCCCTAATACCTTATTTTCAAACGATTTACTTATATCCAATTACAAAATGAATAAATTTATTGTTATTTACATATGAAAATCTTAATAACTAAATACAGTTTGTCACTCAAACTTTATTATTGTTTTCATTTAGGTTATTTTATGACGTTAACCATTGAGTTTATTAAGTGTTCTTATTACATTGTTTTAGAGTTCTTACTTTTCATTTCCATTTAATATTGGTGTCTTCTTTTCTGGTATATTGCAGATAACTGTCTGCTTTTTCAATATTACTGGATAAGTTATTTTTTTAATAACTTGTTTATTATAAACCTCTGCTTCTTTCTTCGAATAATTTTATTTATCTTACCTCTTAAATTTTCTTTATTTTTCCGTCTTCCCTGAAAACAACCGTCTCATATTCGTTGTCGATTTTTTCTCCGCTATTTTTTTTTCTCCTAATTCTTTGGGACTTCCTGCCACATGTATTTTTTCTTTTTAAGCGGTTTTCGGGGAATCTACAAAATATCACAATTTATTTACCAGTAACATACTGGTTAAGTATGTTACTGGTAAATAACCTCTACGCCTGTGACTCTTGCGTCAAAGGATCAGTTAGATGTTGCTTTTTTTAAAATAAATAACACAAATAAGTATAAAAACTTGAAATTAAATGGTTCGCCGACCTTTCGGAAATCTGATCTGTTTCCTTTTTCAAAAAAGCCTTGAAAAAAGACACCGATTATATTTCCGAAACGTCGGCGAAATATTTAATTTCAAGTTTTTATATTTATTTGTATTATTTACTTTAAAAAAAGCAACCTCTACCTGATCCTTTGACGTAAAAGTCACAGGCGTAGAGGTTATTTATCAGTAACATACTGGTTAATTGTGATATTTTGTAGATTCCCCGAGAATCGCTTAAAAAGAAAAAATACATGTGGCAGGAAGTCCCAAAGAATTAGGAGGAAAAAAAAATCCATAAATTAAGTTGGCAAGTATTCCTTGATGTCAGTCTCTGACACCTGTCCAAAATTTCAACTTGCCACAAATATTGTCATGGCACTAGGTTTTCTCGCATTTCGGTTTTATATCACTTCTTATATTTTAATATTGCACTTACAGCTTGTCTTATAGACATTGTTGCATAATCTTAACTACTACTTTTAACAAAATTTTAATATATAATTTAACCTACTTAAATTCTAATGGTATTTTTTTCCTTCTCAACATGTTCAGCTCCTGAATTTAGATTCCTATGCGGCAAAAGAATTGAACTTGTGCCCTGCATCTGGTTTCATGATTTTACAACGACTTTGTGAATGATTATTTGATTTCACTTCAAACTCTGAGAGTTCCTAAAATTGAGCTGTTACAGTTTACATTTTGTGTCTTTTTAGCAATGTGATTTTATTTCTAATAAATTCTCTAAGGTTAACACTTTTTTATATTATTTCTTTATAATTTTTTAAAATTTTTGTTAATATTTTTATCAATTATTTAACTAAGTTAAAACAATTACATTATAAATTTCGTATTTATAGTTTAATCTCTCTTCAATTCTACTATTATTCTACTTTTTAGCGTTATTTTACTTGCTAATTATAAAAAGCCGCTGCCTAAGGAATCACTACTTCCACATCCAGATTTTATATCCAAGTCTCTTTAAAGGAAAATTGAGTATATTTGCACTCTAATATTTGGAAATAATCAGTAAAAAGTTTTAATAATATATTTGAGGCAGATGTCATAAAAAAATTTGAGACGAATATACACCAAAATTAAGTTTCGAGACTCATATTAGCTTGATTTACTTATTTCCCCTACCTAGCCACCCCCACCCCCACTCAGATGTCATTACAATACATACATGTACCAAATTTCAAATGAATATCTCAGTTTTATATTACGAACCTATTGAATAATGGAGTGGAAGTGGTGGGGGGTTGAAAAATAATGTAAAGAAACCTAAGGCGTTGGCTTCTAATATATACACCAAATACCAAGGTTCTGTATTCTTACCAGCTTGCTTTACTTATTTTCTCCTATTCACCCCCTACTTACCCCATCCTTTCAACGAAATCATCTTAAAATATGATCTGCTTCCAGATGTCGTTATTACACATACGTGTACCAAATTCCAAGTGAATATCTCAATTTTATTTTATCAGATCTCGTCATGGTAGATATGTGTACCAAATTTTAAGTCAATATCTTAAACCGTTGCTGAGAAAACGTGCGCACAAAAAAAGTTACAGAGCGACCGATCAACAGAAATTTTGTTTTCGTTCAAATTTAAAATCTCGACGTTTTATGACATTCTAAGCCTATTCCAACAAGGAAAAAAATGGTGATTTCTTTACCATTACTATAGGTACTTACTTCCACTCCACTACGTGGATGTGGAAGTAATACATGTCAATATATTTATATGCGTGTGCAATAAATTTTTAAATTCAATGCAAATATCTTCTGCGCAAACTTCCATCAATCTACTCGTAACACCATTATCGTTATGCTGCATGTTGTGTGCTGCTGGACAGTTGATTGTCATTCAAGTTGAGTAGTGTCGAGAGCAATTTTATTTCACAATCCATTGTTAAAAAGTACCGAGAACAGAACAATGCTGGTTTTTGCTAGTTACCCAAGAACATGTCAAATACAAATCTTTCAAACACTCCATAAAGCCATTTCAGATCTCTGGCACTGTTAGTGAAATAGTTCGATATCAAAGAGGAACTGCACATAATATAAAGCTCATATAGCTAAGACTGAGACTGAGACTATATTATCTGAAGATTTAATAGATAGTTATAAAAAGTAACTTATCTTCTTAAAAATTAACAGAGACATGGATGCTATTTATAGAAAATAATTCAGGAGTTTAGAAATGTCACCTTGAATTACAGAAATAGATCTATATCAAAGTTTTGGGGGTGCCGCGCATACCCCCCCCCCCCCCCCCCCACAAAAAACACCCTTTCGGTGAAAGAAGCCTTATATTACTGATAACTCTTTTACTGTTGAAGATATAAAAAAGAAAGCTGGACTAATTTCCTAAAAAAAGTCCTCTTGTAATTTTCTTGTATATGCCATGATTTTCTAGAAAATCGGTATCGAAAAAAATTGCAACATTTGTGTTTTTAATGCGTACAAATTTGCCTTTATTTGAAATTTTTTGTGCGCGGCCTATAGAAAATGTTGAATTGCTCGAAAACCAAACAAGCTAGAAAGAAAATTCAAAATGGGTTTTAAATGGGATATAAAATACTCTCTTGTGTTTCCATTTTTGATGGCTATTGATATCTATTAGTATATAAAAATAACAATATAATATAGTTACCTCTTGCTTTTTTGTGCTTTTAACTATTCACAAGCCCATGAAAAATAACTGACTCTAATATAAGTTATAAATGCATCATTATCTTTTAGTTCAAGGTAGTACTTCAATGCAGAAAAAGTTAGGAATAAAAATATTCACATTTACAAATTTACCAGCATGTTGAAATTAGCCAAATTTTATCAATTTTTTTTATTGTTTCCTAAAAATAAAAAAGACCCAAACGTCTTGAAAATTTTTTTTTTAGTCAAGCTCTCTTTTTTATAATGAGCAATTTTTTTATATCTTCAACGGTTAACAAGTTATCACTAAAATAAGGTTTTTTTCACCGAAGGGGGATTCTGGGGTGGTTGCGCGTTGCCCCAATAACTGGTTTTTGTGGTTTTGTGATGTTTAATCCTCCCACTAACAGTTACCGAAGGAAAATCTCAGATAACATTTTTTGCGAGCTTCTGATGTATTTCTTACTTTACCGACTAGACTAAAATGAACATTACTTATTCTAAAACATTCAAAATAGATTGGTGTGTATGTAATTACACACATATGTAAACGAAACTTCGCAAGATCTTATCTGTAAGCAGTTTAGATTATCAGGCGCAAACATAAATTTAAATATCCCACAAATCTGCATGTTACATAACGCTCGAATTGTTTAAAAAGTGAAACACGACTTGTCTTAATAACATGTAATTATTGTAAAATGTTCAGATGTCGTTAATTACTAATTTTAAAATGCTCAACTGACGGCGCAAAAGTGTAATTTGCTATATTAACATACTTATGCACATGTCTTACGTAACAAAGATAATAATACTGCATTTTTTCAGAAAAACCGTAGGAAACAAAGGGTTAACTATGGTTTTAATCAATTTCGATGTACTCTTGAATATGTAATTTCCTAGCAGATCAAGATTACAATGTAATAACAACAGATGTATCTTCTATTTTATTATAAAATTAGCAATTACTTCCTTATGGTATTTTTAATTGTAAATAATTAGTTGGAGTTTTTTCTTTCAATTCCGTCATACCGTTTCCTTTGTTAAGACAAATTGCAATTTCATTGACACTATATAAATAGATGTAAATGTGTATGTGCATATTAATTAAATTTAATGACTAATTTCATAAGACGTTAAGCTGTTAAGCTCTTTAGTAGAACTCAATAATTTATGATAGAATTACAAGACGGTAAAGTTAAACTTGGAATATACATAATATAAATAACAATAGAAAACAACCTTATTGTTCTCAATGCAAATATTGTCAATACTATTTATAATATATTGTATTTATTTTAATTGACGTTCAATAGAGAAGTAGATCAACACAACATTGTTTATTGAAGTAATGATGTATATTTATATTCTGTTATATGTTTGTTTTACACATATTTTAATTCATGCTTACTTTGACTTATCTGATAATGTATTGATTAAAATTCCAAAATTACCCATTCTGAATCATAGAATTTTATAACAGAACCTAAAAAACGTAACTCGAAATTGCTATATATATACTATTCTCTCTATCTAACTTAGGCATATGTTGGACATATTATAGCCCACTAGAATATACTCAACGATTTTTTTATACAAAATCCTTTGCTATAACATTGGACATAAAATACTCACATATTATAAAATATCTAATAAATAAGACGTTGTCAGTCGTTTTTCCTATCACAGTCACTCTCTGTTCTAAAAGTTGTTAAAAATAGTTACAGACCTAACATCATATTATATACAGTTATTAATATCACTGTTATTCAATGGGAAGTAAATGGCGGCCTTATTACAATTCCACGGATTAAAAGGCACGATGGTTTATAGAATGATGAATTGGCTGATACATTTGCAACCGATATAATAAATGGTATATTAATAAATAATCTCTTCAAAATATTTAAAAATAATATGAAAAAAATCGACAAACCGCTGCACCGGTCTGTGGTGTTTTGTTTTACATCTCTTTTTTACAATATACATAATATATTCGTTAAGTCTTCCGGACATTCCAAAACAGTTTTGAGACAATGACCTTAATATTTTCCGTAAATACATCATCATTACAAACAGACTAAAATTCAGACATAGTTATTACCCAGCCCACCTTGTCCGAGCCAATTTAACTTCATCAAGTTTATACAATATCAGAGGTGCTTTAAATTATTTAATGTTTAGCTGCCAAAAGTATATAAACAATTACAACAGTCTCTATACAGATTTAATCACATGGGTGTTTCCGCTTCAATCAATTTACTACATATTTTATTTATCCAGTCTTTGATTTAGGTGCTAAAAATTGTTTTCTTCAAAATAACTCCTCAACAATTGATCCTACATCAAAAATATTTATGGCAAACTTGAAAAACACATTTTTTTACATTTTCTGCATAACATTTTGTTGTAGGTCTACTACGTAACGGGTTACAGTGGCCAAAAGTTGAACATTTTTCCAATGATGGGTCTGTAATGGGTCGATACCATGATATGGATTAGTTCGTACCAAAGATAGATTAACTTTGTGAACTCACTGTAACTGTACATCTACAAAATTTTGAGATATAGTTTGTGCCAGAAATTGTAAAAAGAGACTCCGTTTACACTACTATACCAGGTCTAACGAAATCCTTTTGCACTGGGTGAGTCAGGGAAACATAAGTTTTACTTTTTCTCATTTTCTTTCGAATGGTACATTCTAGTACCAAAGATTGGTTCCTTGAAAGAATTTTGTACTGATATAAGGTATTTGGAATTTATCTGTCTTGGTTGCCACGGTATTATTACAAACTGGCATAGTTCGAAATATACTAAACAATGACAATTAATCTTCATCTGTATTATAGAGTTTCGATAAAATCTCTATTCAGCTTTATCAAGTTTAGAGAAATAAGGTTTCAATTTTCATCGTAAAAGAGCATCAAACTATAAAGATGTTTGTACTTTAAAACAGGTAAATGCAAATATTTCTACAAAACTATTATTTTTCAAATATTTATAAATTATGTAATCTACCCATAAAAAAAGTTGCCCTAGTACCATTATATTGTAAAAGATGTTATATTTTCATTGTATTGATTGTAAATAGTAGATTGCTAAATAAATACTTTTACAAAAGTAATTTCAGAAAATACTTCAGTTTATCATGCCTTGAACTTTAGGTATTTTATAGTTAACTTCTTTTCCTTACTGCGGTACGTGTTTTTCTCCTAGAATTTTCGAAATATTTTCACCTAAAAGAGTAGATTTTTCCGAAAATCTGTAAAACAATTGAAGATTGATCATCATTTTTAACAAATCTCAAATTGTGCTAATTTGTCATTAGATATATTGGCATTAATGACACTTAGACCTAAGCCATTGGAAAGCTTTTTTAATTGGCTGTCCCTTGGTACCATAGCATACCGGGTGTTCCATTTGAAAAAGAAGAGACATATTAGACATGACATTTCATGACTCGCCTGGAATGAAATGGTCAATTTCATTAGATCTGATAACAGTACAGTAAATTAAAAGTTTGAACAATTTCTAGCAAAACTAGCACAAAGTGTCAGAGGAAGCTATACAAGTTGGCATGTCTCTTAGCCTAGGCAAAACGAGGTTTTAGGAAAGAAAAATGCCTTCCGCGGTTTTTCTGCGGAAATATGTACCTCTCAGTATGTATGACTATTGTAGCTCAAATCCAACAGCTGAAAATTAGTGCGTCAATGTTTATTTGAGAAGTAAAGTTACGAAAAGAAGTTTCTGGCGTGTATACGAAAACACATTCGTGGACGAAGTTGTAGGTATTAAAAATATCTACAAAATTTTAAACAAAATGCAGAATACTGCTAAATACTCTTTTTCTTAATACATCTTTAACTTTAAAATAACGAACGTAAACGTAACAAACTTTGATAGATTATAGATTTTTATGTGTAGAATGGGTGTTTTTTCCTTGAAAATGCGTATGTGTAAGAGTTGTACTTTCGATCTCTGATTTAGAGCAAATCGATTTTAGCAACGTAGGCGTCGCAGAATTGAGTATAAGTGCTTGAAAAATTGAATGCTACCGAGCGCAAAGAGAACTGAACTTCGGAAGTTCCAAATCGTGTGCTTTCGCAAAATCATCATTATGTCGACTTGCTGTGGACTTGCAAAAAATTACAGCTAATAGATTTTTGGGTAGCGCGGCGAGAAAGAATGAAATAACACACTAGTTTTGCAGAAAAAGCATCTCGGTCCATAAAACGGATCTCTTTTAATTTTCCTTTCTTCTGCACGTGTCTTTGCCCAATTATTGTTATTTGCATTGCTATTGTTGATGTCAGTGTTAATGCTGCTGTTGTCAAAACTACAACTCTTGAGGAAAAAAATAAGCCCAACTATGTTATGCTACGACATCCATAAGCTGTAGAAATTAATCAAATACTTTTTTGCAAAAATTACACAAGTACACATTTCCAAAAAATACACTCAAAAATACATTCTACACAGCAAAACCTGAAATCTATTAAGGTTTGTTACCTCTACGTTAATTACACAGCCACACAAAAAAAATGTTCTCTTCCACCAACGAAACCTAGTACACCTTAGGTTTTTGGGGTCGCTGAATCCGGGTCATTTCAAGGTCAAATCGTTAGATTTCGGCAGAAAAATTTGAAAAAAAATTGTATATATGATTTTGAGTTCGCTGAATCCAAATCTGAGGACGGTTTGTCGGCATCAGGTTGCATTAAGGTTATTTCAGGGTCGAATGGTGGAAAAACTGACAAATATATTCACCTGTTATTTCACGCATAAGCAATGGATGTATAAGATGTATATCATGTATACGATCACGTAAAAAGCTAGATTTGTGATATATAAATATTGATTTGTACTTCGGCAAGCTGATGAGCGGATCATTCTACACATTCTCTTTCGGGAAAGTTGTCACCGACATCGCACTTGACGAGGCAGCAGGTAAAGACTAATTTGCCGAAAAAATGCTTTACAGTAGATTTATTCTTATTTATTACATCATTCATTTATAAAATTTAAAGATCATAAGGTATGACTTAAACATATTAAAAAATGCTTAATGAAATCAAAATGCACTTTAAAAAGTTTTCAAAGAACGGTGTCATATATGTATGATATTTTCTATTTTTAACTATTTTTCAAATTAGAAATTAATTAATAACAAACAACAATAAAAAATGGACTGTAGTGAGTATAAAGAAGAAAAACTGACTTACCAAACTGCATTCAAACTGCACTAACACTATTGTTAGGTATAGGGGATGACAGGAGGGAAAAATGGGAAATTTAATACCTAACAATATTTACCAAAGAATAGTAATCAGTTTAAACTATATCTCGTGGTAACAATCATATGTTACGTCTAGCTATATACTTCTATCACTTATAAATAAATACTAAAATACCTACTAGGGTCATCTATTGATAATAAGATCAATTAGAGTAATAGGAATTACAGATATTTTAAATTAAAATATAATTGATATATGGATATCCAGTCCCAATCAATAAATAGGAGTACATCTAAATATATTTTTATCTCGAAAATGGTCGTATAAAAGGAATTGCTGAAGCTACGAGAATATTGAAATCGGACACTTTGTCCAAATAAATTATTTTCGACCAAATGTCTAGAAAGGCAAAATGGTTCAGGCAGGCAAAAGAATTCACTTTTTTCTAGCATATGAGAATAAAGTGGACATTAGGACTACAACACCCTCGATTACAAGATACGGACACGCTCGATAATGTGCATAGCTCGTAAAATTAAATGTGTTCGATTTGAAAAATAGACCAAGTTCACAACATGAGAGTAACTTAACAATCTAGCAAGAGAGTTGGAAAAATCGCGAAATAACGGGTGAATATTTTTGTCAGGTTTTCCACTATTTGACCTTGAAATGACCTTAGCGCGACCTGATACCGACAAACCAACCTCGGATTTGGATTCAGCGACCTCAAGAACCTATATACATTTTTTTTTCAAATTCTTCTGTCGAAATCTAATGATTTGACCTTGAAATGACCTTAACGCGACCTGATACCGACAAACCGACCTCGGACTCGGATTCAGCGACCTTAAAAACCTAGGGTGTACTGAGTTTCGTTGGTGGAAGCGAAATTTTGTTTTGTTTGTGTGGCTGTGTTATTTTGAACGATAAAAATTAATTTAGAAACAGCAGTTTTCGCAGTATTTTGAATTTTGTTAAAAAACCTAAACCGACTTTTATGCGGTTGGGCTTATTTTGTAGATATTTTTAATACCTACAACTTTTTTCACAGACGCAGTTTCGTAAAACCTAAAAATAAATGCATACAAGCCAAAAACTCAGTTCGCGTAATATTACTTTGTAATTAAACACAATTTTTAGGTACAATAGTTATACATATTAAGAGTTACATAATTCCGCTGAAAAATTCCTATTGGCACATTTTCTGGCTCTTTTGTTTGGGCTATTTTATACATACTCACTCATATCATGGAACCGATCCATTGCAAATGTCTGTATTCTGTAACAGTAAGAGGAATAATAAACTTTATATTGCACTGTGTTAAACATTTTAGCATACTTACATGGCAGCGCCACTGTCTAGGAATTTTAACATTTATGTAGGAAACTATATACCATCTGAATTTATTTCTCTAATAAATACGTTGAAATAAAAGCTGACATGTAAATTTCAGCTAGCTTTATTCCACAGTTCATGTTTCAGAACTACTAAAAAAATCTAATTACGTGGTTTAGATATAACAATGAAATAGTCAACCAAATTTGTAGTATGCCATATATGGCTTAATAATGATTGCGCTACTAAATTTCTTACATAACAAGAGGATTATAAAATTGTATTATAAACTGATTCTATTCTAGAAGTGAAATGTTATAAGTCGGTGAACTTTGAGACTGTGGCTGTTAATATCTATTATATAATTATAATTAGTGTAATGACCCGCGATTAATATTACACGAATTTATTATCTGGCTTCGACTAATGGAAAGTAATTTTTAAAGTAGATATGAGATGGTTAATTAAAAGTGAATATATGCATGTTTTTCTAAATAAAAATGTTAATTAATTATATAAAAATAAATTGTTTGTCATGGAACAGTACAATTCCGACCAGTTGTGAAGCCTATATCTATTTTTTGTCTTGTTTTGCACAAGTCGTAACTAATCTATAAAGTAATAATGAAGTGATTGTTTTGCGCTAATTTGCATAATTCTCCTAACAATTCTGCTATTATTTATGACATATTAATACAAGAACATGTACTATTGCCAATAGAATATTTACTATATTATATAAGAGCTTCTGCTTCTGTAACTTTCCGATTTAAATTAAAACTTTATAGCTGGCACTTTTAGTAAGAAATTATAGATTTTAAAAATATATTATATTCTGTCCTTATCCTCGTAGCATACTAAAGTTTAATAACTTTTTTCAAATCTCTACGCCGCGCCGCCGCCGCCCAGACGAAGTTTGTTTACCACAATTACAGCTTCAGAAATAGCCATTTAAATATAAGCCAAATATTGTCTATAAGTGACATTCTCTTAGGGCCGGTTTTTCAATGTCCAGTTAAGTAGCCTAACTGTCAGATAAAATTTATCTGGCAGATAAACTGTTTTTCAATATGCAGGTAAAATTTACCGGAGGGTTAAACTCACTATCTGAAGTAAATTTAGCAGAGAGTTGAAAGTGCCAGTTAAGGATTCATTCTACTGTTAGTGGATTTGCACATGCGGATTTGGTTCAATTTCTGATCATTCTAAAACATTCTAACCTAAAAACCAATGTGATTGATTGATATGTTCGTTTTTAATTTGTGATTTATATTAAATATATTATTACCAATAATGAATAATAATAATAATATTCTGGATATGAGTGATGATGACAATGATATTATACAATTTATAAAGTATGAAAGGAGACCCTATACCATAAGGGAACGAGAAAATAATTTTGAGAATTATGATGATAAAGATTTTTTAATAAAATTTCGACTGCGTAAAGAAACTGTTTTACATATCGTTGAGATGATAAAGGAAGTTGCAGGAATAATTCTGTTTCTCCAATCACTTAAAGTGTAGTTAGCACCCTTTTTCCTTTTTACGCTCTCCATTTCAATTATTGCTGATACACAAACGCGCAAAATTAAGAACAGAACATCTATCAACACGCTAGACAACGCAACGAATTTTGAGGTTAAATTAGATAAACTGTCACTAAAACACGCGCGCAATTTGAATTAAACCAATTGAAAGAAACTTCGGGTAGAATCAGTAGTGCCAACAGAGCTAAGAAATAATTCAACTCATAAATACGTAGCTTTCAGTTAAATTACTGTTGATAAACACTACCATAGACATAACTGCCAGCTAAGCGTAGCTAGCAGCTACCTATCTGGCACTTTTAACTGGACATTGAAAAACCGGCCCTAAATCCTTTTACTTTTCATTTTGGGACTTACTGCCACAAATTATGTACTCACTTCTAAACATCTGGAGAATCCGCAATATAATACCATCATCAAATATGTTATTGGAAAATAATATCTACTCCTGTGACTCTTGCGTTAAATGAACAGGGCTTTTTTTTAAGAATGATGCAAATAAGAACAAAAATATAGTATTTCTCTGAGGATTTGGAAGCCTATTGTTTTTCCTTTCTTACAGCGTTTTTTTAGAATATCTATTGTTCTGTATATGTTAGATACACAGCTGTAAGATATATTTTTTTATTTATATCATATACTTGTTTTTCAGCTACAACAATGAAAAGTGCACGTATCTTTTTTACGTATTTTTACGTTCTTCTATAAGTTCGTTTGTGCAAAGCTAGTCGCTTATTTTATAATTTGTAGATGGCTGTATAGTTCTGGGAATTAATGCAAACAATGATGCCTGGTATCTTTTGTTAACCAAATACATCAACAAATGCAAAAAATTGCGGTTCAAAAACAATTCCTATTTGTATCGATTTTCTTCGTCTGATGATTAGCATATATACGGCCAAATACTTTATATAAAATTTACTGGTTTTATAATTTTACATAATACTTGTAATAACCATTCTCCCCCCAAAAGTAATATTTTCCGAGAAAATTAGTAAAATATATAATGAAAATGGAAGAGTTTTTCATTTTCGTAGGCAAGCCAATTAACTTAGTATTTATCCAATAATTACCATAGCTTCAACATTTCATTCATGGTACTAATGTCAACATCTAGTTATATGAAGAATATATAAAGGTAATCAAGATATAAGAAAGGCTTCAACAATAATTCGTATTCACCAAGGTTTGTTATGATATTATAAAATGATTTTAACTTCCTGGTACATAATAAAGTAATATAAACGTTTCCATCATATTATTCTTAGATTCTTTATATATATTTTATGTCATAAAATTATACTTAAAGAGTATTCATATTTTATTACAAGTATTAACTTTATAATATATATAAATAAACAAATGCAGTGTGCAAAATAATAATAGTTGTTCATATTATATATTACTCTTATTTAAATAATCTTATTAAGAAAATTGATTACGTAGAGTAAGAGAAGAAACTAATGTTTTCCAATTTGTTACACATTTTCACAATTCTCTACGAAAATATTAATCCATAGAAAAGAATGGTTATTTACAAAAGTCGTGCAAAATTATTGCCACGTTGTAATTGTTAAAAGCCATAAAATTAATTGTTTAAAAACTAAACGTAGAAAACCAATTTCCTTTGCTGTTTTCTTGCATATACAATTCAGTATCAATAGATACCGCTAACAAAACAGTAGAAAACATAATGCAGCTGCTATCAATACAATACAACTTATTAGCTCAAAGTGTAATTAGTAGCTTGATCGGCTTGAGCGAGGTAGTCTCGCCCTATATATTAAATCAATTAGTTTGGTATATAATTAAACAAACAATACTTCTCGGTTAGAGCGCAATAGACAAAGTTTTTTTTTTCAATGTAACCTTATAGGACATAGTTAAGTATCTTAAATTAATATTACTAAGAAGAAAACAATCCATATTATAATTATTAATTATAGTTACGCTCGTTCTACATTTCAAGTATCGCGGTATACCAGACACATAAGATTCATCTATACACCTACTACGCTAAAAATCATACTCCACTTCCCTCCAAATATAGGTCACTGTATCTTCATTCGATTGTGTGTAAACAAACACCAATAATAAGACTAATACGACGATGGGTGTTATAAATACCGTAGGAACTTCAATGCTAGGTCAGGCGTGAAAATGTGTGTCAACAAACTTTTTGCAGTAATACTAATCTGTTAATAAAATCAACTATGTTGAATCGTTTACAACTTAAGCCCACGCAAAATTAAGTGGCCTATATGTATTTATGCATGGTTATTTGAATGCCTCGGCTACACCCACAGAATTTTGATATGTCTTTGTCTTTTCTGAAAATATTTTGCAACCATTAGGATGATTTATGCCTTACGCCTTTGTTATAAGGACGCATTTAATTAATAAACGTATTGTTAATTTCGGAAAAACTAGTAATCTAAGTGAAGAATTATATTCTATTGTCAGTTTAATAATTATTTACTATAAATGACTCCAGTGTTTTTTTTATTTTCAATAATTCTATTAAATGTAAATTCTAATAAAAATAAAAACAAATAAAACTTTTCTTCTAAGTTCAGTGGGTTAATTTTTCAGTGCAAACCAACTCTCACATTTTAAAAAACATAAAGATTAGTTGAATTTCACTAACTTGTACGAATTTTTAAAACGATGCGCGACCGGAAGACCTCTGTCGAGGGGCAAGTTTTCCGAGGTATAGTAGTGTGGCCTAACTTAGTTTGATGCCTTTTAAAAAACGCGAAGATTAGTTGAATTTCATTAAAGTTTAAGAACATTGAAGACGATGCGCGATCGGAAGATCTTAACCGATTTTTCATTTCTTTGTTTTATTTTACATAGGTCTGTTTTCCGCGGTATAGCGAATAAAAAGGGAAATTGTTTTTCGGCCCACTCTAATGTACAGGAAAGGAATATTTTTCCTATTTTGGTTGTACTACACATCCTATAATTTGTTATTTGTTTACTCTTACTCATGATAGCCTGTATATACAGACAGTGTGATCCATTTTGAATGGAAACACCTGTAAAAAAAGTGTCTATTGTCTGATTTTAACTGGGCTTTTTTAAAAGATAGGCCATCGAAAGCTCTACTTTATGACAAAAATTTAGAGAAAAATTTCAATTTTGGAAACCTACTATGATTTTTTTCAATGTCAAAAACGAACAAATTTGATTAGCGATTTTGTTAAACAAAATCTAACTATACTACTGAATTTAGAAACATCTCAAATGGGTAAATTCAAAATTTCGTGAAAAAATATTAAATAATGACAGATTTATGACAAAATTAATGTAGATAATATTTTATAATAACTTTTACATGATTTTTTCTGAAAATCGAAGTAGCCCATGAAAAATAAACAATAGAAAGATAAATTAAGTGTACGTAGATTCATGTAACGGGCGGAATTATTTAATATGTATATGCTAAATGATATATAAAATTAAGATAAATGAAATACCATCTGATATGTATTCTAGTAAAACAAAATAAATATATTTTAAAATTTAATGGTTAATGGATAGTTTTAATAAGTATTGTCCTTTTATTGAGTAATGACAGATAATAATAGGGTGTCACGGAAAACAAATTTTAGTCAGACGTCAAATCTTTAAAATACGCATATACTCAGAGTATATTGTTATTAAAATTATAAAATTGATCAATAATGTTATCAAGTATTAGTTTGTTAGTTTGAAGTTCGAATTATGGATACTCTAAATGTAGTACAAAAAATTGAACGTGTGCGCGTTAGAGGAGATAATGACAGAACATTGGGAGATATATGTGAGATATTTAATAATAGGCACCCGAATAGGCCCAACATCACTAAAAGTACCGTTCTAAAATAAACAAAATTTTTAATGAGTGTGGCTCTGTGACAAGGCGTATTATAAGAACGGATAATGTACAAAGCAGACCCAGGTACGAGCAGACAGTTTAAAATTACTTTAACAACAATCCAAACGTCAGTGTAAGAGTAGAATTTACCTAGAGAAAATATTCTCCGATGCCTTAAAAAGAATAAGGTAAAATCATTAAAACCCAAGTTTTTACATGCGTTGGAACCTGGTGATGGTGAAACACGGATGGAATTTTGCTTGTGGGCTCAAGGAGAGTATCTTAATAAAAGAAATTTTTTGAAAACTACTTTATTCGGCGATGAGGCAACTTTTACCACAAATGGGCTGGTGTCGTCACAAAATTGCAGGTTTTGGGTTACAGAAAACCCAGAGGTAATATGAATAGCATGCAGTTTTTACAATTCTTAAGAAACGAATTTTCTAACATGCTACATGAACTTTCAATACAAGAAAGAGTAAATCTACACTTTCAATTAGATGGCAGCCCTGTCTATAATGCCAGAGTGGTTACCAGATGGCTTAATGCTAAGTTTCCTAATCGATGGATAGGTCGAGGTGGCTTGTTAATTGGATGGCCACCCCGATCCCCGGACTTAACAACGATGGACTTCTTTTTATGGGGTTTAATAAAATCTAAAGTTTATAGGTCACGTCCGAGTAATAGAGAAGATTCGTGTGCAAGAATAAGACAAGCTTGTGCAAAAGTTACCCGGCAACAATTACAGAATGTCGTAAAGAATATTAAAAAACGATTCGACAAGTGCAACGAAATAAACGGCGGCCTTGTAAAGGCTACAAAAATTTAAAATGAATTGTAATATCGTGTTTTAGTTTTAATCTAATGTTGTAATGTGTTGTCATTTTGTTTATTAAATACTTAATTATTATTACTTTCAATAATTGTTCATACATGTTTTTAAGTTAAATATGATTAAGTTTGTTTGAAAGACAATATTTATTAAAACTGTCTACTTAATGTATCTTTGTATTGTTTATTTCTCATGGGCTACTTTGATTTTTAGAAAAAATCATGTAAAAGTTATTATAAAATATTGCCTACATTAATTTTGTCATAAATATGTCACTATTTAATGTTTTTTCTGTAAATTTTTGATTTACCCATTTGAGATGTTTCTGAATCCAGTGGTGTAGTTAGATTTTATAAAAATAAATCGCCACTCAAATTTGTCCATTTTTGACATTTTGAAAAAAAATCATAGTAGGTCTTGAATTGAAATCTATCTCTAAATTTTTGTCACAAAGTAGAGCTTTCGATAGCCTATCATTTAAAAAAATCCCCGTTAAAATTATATAATAGACACATTTTTTTACAGGGGTGTTTCCATTCAAAATGGGGCACAATGCTACTTATATGCCGATAAACACTACTTAGCGATGAATTGTGATATATTGGCGTAATGTTAGTATATAATTCGATTTTTAAAATATTATCGACTGTTACTCGTTGATCATTTACACAAAAGTATCAACATTTCCATAATCATTATTAATTATAGCACACATTTGAAGTCCAACATACATTCAACCACATTCCACCTGCTTAATTTTCTAATTAATTATCTATTATTCCTATTTATTTCATAACTTACATGTTGAAAGATACATCAATAAATTGAGGTTAGGGAGGTACTAGTTATTTATTATAACAATTATAAAGTGAACGTACATGGAACCTGTGTATACGGCTTACGTTGCATTGCGAATTTTGTTTCCTATTGTCTCAAATTATTATATAAGTTAATTACACGTTACATCATATGTCATTTAATTATATGTGAAAATATTACTGACATACTATTTCAACAAAGAATTCTAGATAGCCACTAAGATATGGAAGCAATGGGATCAAACAGGTTGAAATAAGGTGTGTCGTCCTTTTCCACATTCCTCCATGCAAGTCATGATTGTTTATATGTTCAATTAATATTTGCTTTACTTGTAAAGTAAAGTGTTATACAGGGTAGCTTTTGTTACGTTAGAGCGTTTAATAATGTCGGCAAAATAAAATATTATATAAAATTTTCATGTGGTTATAAAAATTCTTACAGCCACCAAACATATTTAGCAATGATGTGTATGAATATTGTCAGATTAAGTCAAATAGATAAATGTGTCTCTCTGCTGTTGTCAGTTCTCTTATTAATGTTTAATATGAAGTGATTAGAAGAAGTTACAATCGCATGTTAGTGGAATATAAATTATTATGTCAAGATACAACAGTCAAAGTAAACTACTATCACTGGTTCAATGATAGCTGAAGATATTAAATCTAGATATATGAAGCGCCGGTAAAAAAACTGCCCAGAGTCGATAGGTAATTTTGAGGTAGTGAACAAGATAGTTTACTTTGGAGCTGTTGTGGATAATACCGCAAGTTACGAATACAAATGGTATAGTTGAATACATATATTTAATGCACATAAAAAACCTCAAAACTTTGCCGCTTACGTATAGATGGGAGAGCGGGGAATGCTCAATTTTTGTATAAAATGTTAAATCATAAACATAATGTATTACTTAATACTTAAAACAACATTGGTCTCATTTAAAGAATATTCTGGCATGATTAAAACAAGAAATTAACAGAAGAACGCCTGTTTGAGTTATAATTTCAAATTATTTTGATATAGTTACCCGACTGCGTCCCACCAAACATATTTTAGGATGTAACGGTTTACAGCAGGTATGTAAACTCTTCCCACGACAGAGTCCCAAAAGAAAATAACATTTCTTAGTTTATGACTACCAAATAACTATTTATTTGCCAAAGACAATACGTCTAAATTTCTACTGTTATTGTCCATAAGAATTTTAAGTACGGCTCTGTGGGATATTACTCATGCTAACGAGACAGAGATTTATAGTCGGCTTTTACGGCTCTTTCTATGTGCGTCAAATATGTGTAGTGAACTTTAATATCGGCAAATTGCCAGTTGATAAAAAATTTAGTAATAAGAATATTACGAATTGCATAAAGATCAGACTTGCTAATGTCCGAGTTTTCTGTTTCTTTTTTCTGTCTTCCCGCTTCTGTAAAATGAACTATTATGGAGGCAGACAGAAGGCGTATTTTGATACTTTCGATATTTGAGTCTGAAGATGCTTCTTGTTCACTTCCTGCAGATCCATCTCACCAGCATCTTGATTCTCTAAGAAATACATCTCCAAAGTGAATTTTCCGTAACGTGTTCTCCCAAATCTTCTCATATCTTAGTCATATTAACCGGACAGAAAACAATATGGAAAGTTTGATTGTCCAGGGAAAACCAGGTGGCAAGACGTTGGACTTATGTGGCTAAAAGACGGATGAGAAATATCTATAAGGAGACCGTATGCATAACAAGTAGTCATGACAGTTAACGTGAGCGTCATCTGTCATGCAAGACGTCAAACGGTAGCCATTAGGATATTGCATAAATCTCGCAAAACGTCAAGACCTCGTGAATAGAAAGTTAGAAAGTAGAGGAAACCTCTAGCATTCTGAAAATTTGCAAAAATTTTTTGGAACCACTTTGAAATTTTGGTGCTGTTCAAGTTACATTAAATTGGATTCGTTGATATTCATCGATAATTTACTTTTTTCTTAATAAAGCAACGTAAAGCCGGTCAACAACCACCATCTCAGTTTTTACTTGATTATGTCTGGTCTACTCGCTACTAAATGATAGCCAACTTTGTATCCGAAATAAAAATTGATAATTCAAGCAATATCCTAAAGCCATCGATGACACAGTCGGAGACCATGATAATAGGGTATGATCTTACCACAATCTTTGACTATATTAACCATGAAATGTTATTAAAACAAGTCGAGTCGTTATGAAGGAAGCCATGTCCTACATCCTTATTATAACCTTAGGACACAATGTGTATTTTTAAATGACTAGCCAGTTATGAAATGCTTCAAAGCGCCTTCCCGAGGCCACTACTATTTATCAGCTTTATAGTAACATATTCACCTATCTTCATCTTGATCCTTAAGTCATGTTTACGAACGCGCAACTTTACTTTGTAATTACAGAGATATAAATAATAGTGCTCAATCAATTAATAACAATGCTGAAGCCAAGGAAATATTTTCGGCAAAACTTTAAATTTTTTATACGACCAAGATGCATCTGTTTACATTTTGGATCACTTATAATTTTATTTTATAGGATATCCTAACCCATTCTACAATATTTAGACCTCAACAGCAAGTCATAGGAATATTATCAACTGCGGACAACAACATTACTTAAATGGGCGTTATGCCATTCCCCTCACTCTAGATTTTTTATGAGATTTTAGAAATTTACTAGATAGGATATATTTTGAAGTAGTTTCTTCCGGGTTTTGCCGCGGTCGTCGAATTTGACTTGACGTTTCGCTGATCATGCTGTCAGCTTCTTCAGAAGGGTTCCAAAGACTGTCTTTGGAACCCTTCTGAAGAAGCTGACAGCATGATCAGCGAAACGTCAAGTCAAATTCGACGACCGCGGCAAAACCCGGAAGAAACAACTTCATTGGACAACGGCCGTGAAAACCTGCATTGCACTATAGGATATATTTTCCTCATCTTCGTAAAAATTTTATCAATTTTTCTAAGACCTTAGAAGTGAGACAAATATTTGCAGATGTATTTGTACAACACACAATGGTTTTTTAAGCAAGCCCTTCATAATTTGAAATCTGAAACTACTTGTTCTCCGACATATTAAGAGATTAGTTCCGTTTGTATTATATTTTCTCTCATAACATACAAGAAAACATTCGAATACAGTGATCATGATCTCTGTCGGGTATGTGGATATACTCCTAAACTCTGTCTGTCCAGAATTTCAACGCCAGGGAATTGATCCCCTTATGGTCGAGTCCAGTAAAGTGATTTTACTCCCAATGCAGTTTGACCTCCAGCGAAGGTTATTCGAGGCATGTTTTCTGGGGGCGCCATTTAGAAAGTCTAGGAAAAATTTTAAAAGTACGTTAGTAAAGAGAGACAATGTCTGAATGTTACTCAGGGTAACACAAAATGTCATATAATAGCGTATTCTTATGTGCTAATATTTTCATCTGGTTTTTCAATTTCTTCACATTATTTCCTTTTCAAAATCGGCTAGTTCCGCTGCCGCACCCTGTATTCCATATCATTTATTTTTTTCTAAGTTTTAACATTTTATAGAATTTTAATCTTTTATTGTTCTCGTCATAAGGATTTATTGACCTTGAGTGCTTAGTAATTAGTGGTACTTTAGATCGCAATAAGTATTAAAATACTACTATAAATATTTTTAACAAAACTATTTACAAAACGAATAATAGCATCATGAAATTATTAATATTATTGTGCTAACTAACCACATAAATAAAAAACTACATTAGTATTGTATACGTTACCAATTTGTTTGCATATTAGGTCAATTTGCAGATGATCGCATACCTGAAACAAAATAAAGCATTAGAAAAATAAAGTTCGCCAAACTTTACTTATAGGTACATTATATAGATTTACTAAAAAATTTAATACACTATACTATACTAGCAAAAATCTATTATTTATATAAATGTTTTCAAATGCCATAACCTAGTTTTTTACGTATCCCACAAATGGGAAAAACCATGACATAATTATACTTGATCATTGCTGTAGTTTTGTATGTAAATTTGTCTACATATACAATAGAGTGTAGCTGAATAAGTAAGGCAAAATGGCCTCAGAAATCTTTGGATCAAATTCGATGTTAGCGGATTGACAATAGGAAAAGGAATGATTTACTCGTGTTTAAGATCCTTGTCGTCACTAGGAACCAAAGTAACCTAATAAATATAATTTATCGTTTTCATTTCTTAAATAAGAATGTACATTTCAACTTAGTAATCTTTCCTGGTAGTCTGTAAAAAAATATCACGAAGAACAACATTTCGAGTAGAATAGTAACGGTTAAAAGCTGTGAGGGCATCAAAATGAACATTTTATAAAATTTATGTTGCTCGACTAACAAGCTCTCCTGGTGATTTGCTTTTACATGGCAGCTCATGGGAGTTTGGCCGCATAAAATTTGAATAAAGTTTTTTTATATATTAAATAAACATCTGGTTACGAATGATATAAGACAAGAAACATAGAAGTTTTCTTTCATTGATCAGAACCATGATATTTTCAGGAATCTGCTAAAACAATATTGAGCAAAGTTTAGTTTCAGTGTATAAAAGCAATATGACAAACTGTTTTAAGAATGTTGTTATTTTCCAACCATTCATTTATTAATTATTTTTTCTGTTACACGAATATCCTGTTTATTTTTTTAGCTAAACTGTGTCAGGTTATTTTCCTCGCAGAAATGACAACATTAGTTCAAATATTATTCTGTTTCATTATATCTCAACTGATTATTTTTTTTAATGCGATCAATCTATATATTTTCTCATTCACGTTTTTTCGGTAATTATTTTTTTAACGATGTTCCCCCTGTATATCTTTTACTAAAAGTAAAGGTTTTTTCCTTGATGGTCATGTATGAACTACAACCAAATATTATTCTCCTCCGCCACACTTCCTTCATTAATTGTTTTTTTTAATGTGTTCACCTTACAAATTTTTCATTAAAAGAATATCTTATTTCATCTTTGACAATAGAGTCAAGTGCCAAAAATTATTTCTCTGCCTCAAATAGCTTTGTAAATATAGCGCCAGCAAATAGACAGATAGATAGACTGACGCAGTTAAAAGTCCTTAATTTATTAATTCACATAGTTTGAAACGTGAAAATTCAAAAAATCGGAAGGTATTTTTTTCACAGCACAATACTGTCCTTCGGCAAGCGAGTGAAATAGAAAAAATGAGGGACCACAGGGAAATCTTCTATTAACATTGCAGCTACCAAACCTGAATCAAACCCAAAAGCAGGGCAGAATTAGACAAATGTACAACATGCTTTTAGCTACCGAAAACGGTTTTTTAGGGAATTAAATTGAGTGGATTGGTCATAAATAAATAGTTTATTTTTTCGGAAATCGCCAATTTTTAGTATTTACTTTCGAGAAGAGTCCGGAAACTAACAAATCCTGTTTAACAATCCCGATTTCATTGATTGATTTGCCAGCGTAAGGTGGGCATTAATGTCAATTTCGGCATCCAATCTGGATGTTTTATATACCACAAGACCAACTACATACGCTGAATTTGATATGAGACATGCTTGTTGTCAGCAATGAGACACATGATGCGTGGGGTACGAATATAGGATGGGAAGTGTAGGTATTTGTGAGATGCTTCTTTCTATGTTTCCATGCTCCTTTTAAATTTCCATCTATCATCATCGGATTGGTAGTGTAGGTGTTTGTGGGATGCTACTTTTAAGTTTCCATGCTTTTAATTTTTCTGACTCTCCTGTTTCTTCTGTGTCTGAGTCTAGAGTCGTGTACCTCCTCCTGCCGCTTTCGTCCAGATATAGTTTCATGTTTGACCAGAAATCCGCGTGTTTGCTTCAGCGTTTTGCGTCCGTGCGTCCACCTCGTCCATTTGCCAAGATATAAATCAGCTCGCCGCAAGAAGATTTCATTTATTAACCGCTCTACAGGTAAACAGTTGTCTACGGTGGACGTGCAAGGAAGAGCCCCTAGAGAACATTTGAAGATACCCTGTATACCGATCTGTCAAGGTAATGTGAAACAGGAAAATAAAATCTGTAAAGGCAAAACAAAGAGCCCCGAGCGAACACTTGAAGACACCCTGTAGGTATACCGATCAGTCAAGGTAATCCAAAACACAAAAAATAGATCTAGGACAACATTTGAAACGCCCTGTATATCCAGTAGACATCGACTATTTTGATTTCGATCCGACTCTCGACTATTTAAAACTAGATTTTGAGTTGATAAATTAAGTTAATAAAGTTAATAGAGTTAATAAATTAAGTCATTACATTAAGTTAATAAATTAAATCAAATTAATATTGCTTAAGTTTCTGTAATCGCGTGGTTTGCACTTCTTGGGTTAATTTCTTGCACTTCACTTCATATCTCTGTCACTGGTGCTTCCCTATAGTTTGTTATTGCAGGGTAATTTATGAGTTTATGACATGATCACCTTTGGTATCTAGCACTGGGTCGGCCGGTCCGATTGCAAGTGTTTACTTTCTTTTAGCAGATGTATTTATCGCTTTTAGTGATGCTATAATTAAATATCAAATATCAGCTATATGAAATAACCGGACTTATGATGATTTATACCAATTAATGTGACATTTTTCACGTTTTAATTCAACACAACTTCGCACGATTTCCCACAATTTTAACCGATTTTATTCGAAATTTTGTAGGAGGCACTTAAAAACGCGCCTGCCTGCGTCGCCGACCGAACTCCTTGTTTAATAAACAAATAGATACATTAGAATCATTCACAGGCACAGATATATCGACATTGAGCAAAAATATGCAATATTACAAGGACCAAACATCCAATGCCGCCACTGGAACTATTATAGTCCAATTATATTAAATAAATTAATTTCATTGAATATAATTAAGTACAGTAATTATAAAAATTAATTACATAACTATTATTAACTAAATTAGTTTATGTAAAATTTACAACAAAATCGTACTCTAAATATTTTCACTTCTGTTCAATTTTTGGGTGTTACTTCTACACCATAGGTAGACCTGACGAGAATGGAGGAAAGGGGGAATTCCTACGTCGTCGCGGCGCGGCGACCGGATTTCTTAAAAGGATTCGAAAGTTTTTGAAAAATAAAAATCGCAAAACCTGTAAAATATGAGATCTACAGAATACTCTTATCGATTATACTCCCTTGTAATTAATGTCAGACATTTTCCAAATCTTCATTATTATACTTTTCGCAAATATAAAACGAATATATTGCATTCGATCGGCGCATTTATAAAACCGGTAATATTGTTCGTAGAGAAAATATTTTCATATCACTGTGTTGGTGACAACTTTCAAAATGTCCGTCCGTCTGTCTGTCCGCCCGTCACGTTTCTTGTAAGCACGATAACTTATGAACGAAAAGTCCGATTGTATTGAAATTTGGACAGTACATTAGTGTTAGCTAGATGAAGAACCCTATTATTTTTGATCAATAAAATTATTAATTTTTTAAACGAAAACAAAATTGATTTGTTTTGTAATTCAAGAAAAAATGTTTGAAACTAACACCATTTACAAAAAAAACTGCGAAGAGTATTCTATAGAATGTGCAACAATTATACAAGTGTAGTAAATCGGCGAAGAGTATAATGGTTAGCTTGTTTTATAACTCTAATATGTTATGTTCAATTTCGGTTCATAAAATTCAAAAAGTGTTACAAAAGTAGGAAGATTTTTACGGAAAGTACTTGCATTTTCTTTCCTTTTTGTACGAAAATCTGATAAATTTCATAATTTATGTAATATATTTTTTTCAAAATGTATAAACAGCTTGAAGGCTAAGCTTGTGTAGAGGCACGTTAAAAAGTGTTCGAGTTAAAACAGATGATGTCCTAAGTCTTTTTTTAAAATAAATATATTTAAATTAATTTCTATTGCAAATCAGTCTTTCGGTTTATGTGTTATAATTCTCATAGATTAGGGTATTTTCTAAGCCACCATGTTTAAAAGGAATAAATGACCAAAAGGAATTTTCATAAAAACTGACGTAGCAATTCCACTTAGTTATCTCGGAGTATGTTCATTGATATTACTTGAGTGCATGTTTGAAAGCTGGTTTGTTAACTTACTTCTAAAATAATCTACGGCCTACTCCAAGTATACCGTGATGGGTCTGCGATAGCTCGTACCTATTTGAATAATTAAATATAATAAAGGGTTAACACGTTCCTATTTTATTTTCTAATTAAGTTTGTAGAATTGCATGACCAATTATTATGTTTCTGTTCCTGCCTGTATAAGTTAACCACAATTATTACCTACGTTTACTGAATCAATTTCTTTAGAAAATTGCTGTTGAATAATAATTAACACAACTGAATATATCAGTTTAATAGTTTTAAAATTAATTTTGAATTTAAGCGAGGAAAACGGAGACAATTACCAGCATGTGTTGCAAGGATAATTGTAAAAGTTCTCAAAATTATGAATACTGAAGTAGTATAACAAAATATCTCTTGCAATTGATAAACATTATTAATTTTCTTTGTAATTCAAATCTATTAAAGTTGCCAACTACATAAGTAAATTGATAGCGATAGAGGGAAGTTACATTATCATTTATTCGAATTCCAATTTACATTCTTAGGGATATTAAAAAAATTAATTGTTTTTATACAATTTAGCAACTACCGGGAAATACGGCAACGAGAAACAAAATAAAAGGAATATTATTTAACACTAAATACGTTTACAAAATGACAACAATTTTGTAAAAGTAATACAAAATAAATTATAATAAATTAGCTAGCCATTATACTCTTCGCCGATATACTGCACTTTTTATATAATTGTTGCACATTCAATAGCATACTCTTCGCAGTGTCTTTTGTAAATAACATTAGTTTTAGACATTTTTAGAATAATTACAAAATATTTTAATTTTTTTTATTTAAAAAATTAATAACTTTTTGGTTTATTGATAGATTTGTTAGAAAACAATAGGGTTCTTCTTCTATCTAACAATAACTTCCTCTAAATTTCAATACAATCGGACTTTTCGTTCTTAAGTTATCGTGCTTACAAGACACATGACAGACGGACGGCCAGACAGACAGACGGGCATTTTTTAAAGTTGTTCAGAATTTGATCACCAACACAGTGATATGAAATTCTTTTTCTCCTCAATATTACCGGTTTTAGAAATATGCCGATCGAATGCGATATACTCTTTGTTTTGTATTTGCGAAGAGTATAATAATAATGTCAAATAAGGTCCAGGCGACATCAATCATATTTTCCTAGTTTGCCCTAGATTATTGCAGAAGAATCTGGTCATGCCCTTCAATTTGAACTATATTTAAGCCATAAAATGAAGGATATTTATTTTATTATAATGGAATTTATAAGATGTGATATTCAAATATAATTAACAATTAATAAAACTTGAGAGGTTCGTCGGTTAGGGAAATCGTAATCCTTTTTATAAACCTCTGTTAATTTAACCTCTCTATCCGTGGTCCATTTCAGGTTCGTACATTACAATGTCATCAAGACGGATCCCTTGATGTGAAATGAGTGTCCACTGTGTAGATCCCTATTCGTTGTTTAGGATGAATTTAAAAAGTTACGAAACTTTTCACCTTTTCTTTGGGATTGAATTTACACATCGGTAATTTGTTAGAGTCCCGTGGCTAAAGGAGTGTATCCAAGGTCAGAATTAAAAGAAAAAGTCAAAGAAGCGCACTTCTCAGACTGAACAATTAGCTAAGTGATCATGACATTATTAGTGCCAATTTACTGGAAGACGTTTATGATTCTCAACCACAATTTAAAAAAATCGGTAAAGGTATTTACACAGAACTTCCCTCGTTATTTGTTCATGGCGGTCACTCTAAAAAATTCTTAATTAGGAAATTACATTGAGAATAATAATCGGAATATAGTTATTGATGTTATTACAAAGAAAATCTGATAACTTTTGGTCAAAAAAATATACAGGGTGCTCATCCAACAGCAAAAGTTTAATACTAAATAACAGGTGCCAAATACGGAATTGCGCAAATACCTTTACAAATGTCCACTGACATGACTGAATTATTTCTTGGGATGACCACCCTATACATTTTTCAATAAAGTATAATAGGTGCATATGACAAATGCCGTCTGTCACATTTTTAATCCAACATTCACGCGATGGAGTGGAAGTATAGTGGTGGTTAAAAATTTCATTTTTTTTTTATTTTTCAAAAATGTCATGAAACGTGGAAATTTTAAATTTGAGCAAAAGGGAAAATTTCCTTCTATTCTATAGTAGTGGTAATTTTTTTTTTAATAGGTTTAGAATGCCATGAAACGTTCAAATTTTAAATTTGAGCAAATAAACAAAAAAAATTCCATCTATTTTAGTGGTGTAAACTTTTTCAAAAATGTTGGTGAAAAAAAATTTCAAATGTTTTTTTTCTAAAATAGGTTTAGAATGTCATGAAACGTGAAAATTTTGAATTTGAGCAAAAAAAATTTTTCCGTCTATTCTAGTGTTAATTTTTTTTCCAAAATGGTAATAAAATGTTGCAATTTTTTTTTCCGAAATAGGTTTGGAATGTGATGAAACGTGGAAATTTTAAATTTGAGCAAAAAAATGTTTTCGTCTATTCTACAGTAGTGATAAATAGATTAAAAATGTTTTCAAAATGTTTTTAAAATTTTTCAAAAGCATTTTTAAATGTGTTTGAATAGTTTTAGGATGCCATGGATACGTGGAAATTTTAAATCTGAACAAAGAAAAAAATTCCATCTATTTTAGTGGTAACATTTTTTCAAAAATGGCAAAAAAAAATTCTAATTTTTTTCTTAAATAGATTTAGAACGCTATGAAACGTGGACATTTTAAATTTGAAGAAAGAAAAAAAACTCCATCTATTTTAGTGGTAAAAAAAAATTCAAAAATGGTAGAAAAAATTTAAAAAATTTTTTTATTTTTTTTTAAATAGGTTTAGAATGCCATGAAACGTGGAAATTGTATATTTGAACAAAGAAAAATTTGTTTTCATTTCTTTTAGAGATAAAAATTTTTTCAAAAATGTTGGTGAAAAAAATTTTCAAATGTTTTTTTTTCTGAAATAGGTTTAGTGTGTCATGAACCGTGAAAATTTAAAATTTGAGCAAAAAATTTTTTTACTATTTATTCCGTTTAGACGGCCCACCCTGAATATTTTTCAGTGAGAGTTTAACCATTTCTTCGCTGACAGTAGAGTCAACTACCTACCAAATTTGACTGCTCTCCGTCAAGCAGTTTTTTTAGTTAATGCACCGACAGACAGACAGACAGATAGACAGACGGCAATGAAAAACCTATATTTTCGTAATCTACGTGATCTGAAACGTTAGAATCCGAAAAAATCTCGGAGGGTGATTTTTTCTCGAATACAATACTTTCCTTCGGTATGCGAGGGAAGTAAAAATTATTAGCCTTACTCTCATGCCAGAAATGTGAAATTTTATGTACAACGTAATGTTCTATAAAGAACTAACTTATAACTAGAACAGGAGGTCTAGAGGAACATAATGTTCCTGATGCACTTAATGAATGGTTTTTATTCAGATACTACTGAAATAAGATATTATTTTGGGCATAACAACGGCCTTATTGAAATCAGCTCTTATCAAATATAGGTTTTGTCATCCGGCGAATTTCCTAAATATCTCGCTGCTGTTTAAAATTCAAATTTTACTCAGTGTGTCATCACTAAGTAATATACTGGTCACATTTTTCTGCGACGTACAGTTTCATGTATTTATATAACAAGAAACAACAACACTAATTCAAAATACCAATGATCATTTTCCCGACGAACAATATATCAAATGCCAAATTTAGCCCCAGTATGTTACCAACACGGTAGTGTTAGCGGCAAACACGCTTTCTTGTACTGTCACTGTGGATGTTGTCTACGTTTTTTGAAATGTAACCCCTTCCGAACAGTCTGGGCTTTGGATTGGGGAGGTGAAGGTATATGGTGTGCTTATAGAGAACTTGACGTTAAGGAGTAGTATTAGATTGAAATCTGCAGGCCAATGGGAAATTATAAAGGGCACGGTTATGTGACATGTCTGTAGACTAGACGAAGCTACGATATAGTGTTAGCCGCTAATCCTGATTTCGGTGTTTGTGGAAACTACGTCTCCAGAGTTAGTCTCTGATGTTATAGCCACTAGGCACTGACGGTATCCCTCCTATAAATATTTTCATCGAATATTTTATGGAAATGTTGAGCATTGGTCACATCAGGAAACAACAAATCTAACATCAATCTACACCGAAGATTCAAAAACTGACTATGGATCGGGGGCTGGTATCTACTCAAGTGAAGTAAATCTACAATCAACAGTACCGCTATGCACGTACAGCACTACGTTCCAGGCAGAAATCCTATTACGAGCTGACATGAAAATTCACTATTCAGCTATTTTGCTCGATAACGGCTGATTTTACGCCAATTTCTTATAGAACCATTTCAGACTGACTCGTCGAGGCGGATAATTTTGATATATAACTTTTTCCCTACAGACGAAGTTAGGTTTTGATCCACTACAAGCTCTCCTATGAAAATTTACTTGTTACTTCATTTTGCAGGATAACCATTGATTTTACGAAAAATTCATACAGAATCATTTCAATCCAACTCGTCGAGGCTGATAAAACTGATAAATAACATTTTCTGAATAGACGAAGTTTAGTTTTCTTCCTATTATGAGCTGACATGAAAATTCACTATTCAGCCATTTTGCTCGATAACGGTTGATTTTACACCAATTTCATAGAGAACCATTTCGAACTGATTCGTCAACCCGGATAATTTTGGTATATAACTTTTTCCGAACAGACGAAGTTTAGGTTTTGATCCACTACGAGCTCTCCTATGAAAACTTACTTGTTAGTCCATTTTGCTGGATAACAATTGATTTTACGAAAAATTCATACAGAATCATTTCAAACCAACTCGTCGAGACCGATAAAATTGGTGAATAACATTTTCTGAATAATCGAAGTTCAGTTTTCGTCTTATTACGGGTTGACATGAATATTCACTATTCAGCCATTTTGCTCGATAACGGCTGATTTTACACCAATTACTTAGAGAACCATTCCAGACCGACTCGTCGAGGCACACAGTAACAGAAACCACAGAAGAACAGTTCTGTTTGTCCTATACAAATGTAAGATTGACACAGGGCTGGTTTGTCAATAAGGAAATAAAGCGAAAAAACGTAACGGTGTTGGAAAGCAATGCCCTAGCTTACAAAGGAGCTAAGAGCATTCAGTTCCCAATATACTAGAGACTGTGAGGAACCGAAGCAGCTGAAGAAATAGCAGAATGATTTTAGCTAGATTATAGAGTTCACGCCACGTTTTTGAAGTAATTATCCTAATTTTGCACAATTCTGGTCAAACCCTGTATATATGTACAAGTTCTCTCTATAGTGACTTTTAAGAGTAACGAATAGTTACAAGAATTTTTCGAGTTTGTCGGACATCAAAATTGCTTAAAATCCTTTAGTAAAGTACTAATTGATTTGTAATTTACGGCCTGGACTAAATCCTGTCACCTGAGAGTGAAGTCGTTTTGATCAGGAAGTCGTTTATTGTTAGATCTAAAATAATTTGTAAGTGCTCTGGAAAATTTCGTTGAGTAGTTAACGCATATTGTAAAGTAATATAATGCTATTATATCGTGTAAGTTAATATTTATTTACCATTGTAATATGCAGTCTTAAATAACACAGGCACAAAAAGAAGTCGAGTGCGAGAAGGCAGACTTATGCATTTTGACCTGCTGAACACGAATCCGATGTCTGCTTTGTCCGATTGGCTCTTGCATTTTTCCTAACATCAAGAACACCGAAAATATGAAAGTGAAGCCAAAAATCTGAAAAAATTCAGGGGTACATAGGATGGCACAAGAAATCGAATGGCGCAAATTAGACATCCCTGCGATCCAATCTGATTTTTTCCGGATTTCTTGAGGCTCTACGTCGGAAACCAAAAAAGCTATAGACTTCTAGTTTGCGCCATTCGGTTTCTCTTCTCGTTCTACGTATCCCTGATTTTTTTCAGATTTTTAGCAACACTTTCATTGTTTCGGGCGATCTTACGGTGTTTTTTGAGGTTAGGAAAATGCAAGAGCCAATCGGGCAAAACGGATATCGGATTCGTCTTCAGCAGGTCAAAATACATGGGAACACCTAGGTCTGCCTTCTCGCACTCGACTTTTATTCTCTTTTTTGTTGTGTCCAGTGTAATTTTTAGATGCGATTTTCAGTTCATTCTTTAAATGTTGTTTATGAACACATACATTAATTTATTCATAATTACTATTTTCATTAGTTGCAAACAGTTATATTACAATTTATAATTAACTAAACTGATGCTGTGAGAATGGTTTTGCAGCCATATATTACGAGAATAGACAAACAGGACTTAACGGATCACCTGAACGCATCAAAGTATTATTTGTATATCATAAATATTGGTAGCACAATTTTCAACTATCTTGAAATGAAAGGAAGGTACTGGATTTTTAAACCTATTAAATGGCATCAAACAGCAGCGTTTAAATAAAATTAATAATTTGAAAATGCTAGAATTTAATATTTAATTTTCTGATTTTATTGCGGAATTGCAGAATTGCAACAAATCTTGTTGCAAAATGAATCGTTAATGTTGTCTAATGAGCATAACGAGTTGGACAATTATGACGATAGTTGCCATTTATTGCATAAAAAACTATTATTTTGTGAAGCCACAATATTAAAATTATTGTTCGTTTACATTTAAATAAGTATACAGTGTGTCCAGCTTTTCATAAATCCACCCTAGTATCTCAGTTATTAATAATGCGATTTTCTTCAAATTTGGGTGATAATTATTTGATGTTGGAAAAATGAATTATTTGGCATAGTAAACATTTTCAATTCTCATTGGCGTGCGGTTTTAGGGGGTAAGAATTGGTCGATTTTTCGGCAAAATGATATCAGAGCTTATTCTAGACAAGTTTTTCTATCATATTTGAATTCAGCATGTCCAAAAACCCCTTAATCCATATTCTCCATGATCTCAAAAACGGATTATGGCAGTAGCGAAATATTAGTTAATTTCTTAAAAAAAAAAATTTATTTTTTACTATAACAAACCTAAAAACAACTTTTTCTTTATAAATTCTGGTCTCCTCAACATAACCACCTTCCAATGATACCACACCGTTTGTCGTAAATGTTACCTCGTCACTAAACATTATGTTCTTTAAAAAAATCTGTCGTTAAGATAGTTAACTTGCAACCATAGGCATTAATCAAAAGTGCTTTGAACAACAAGTTTTCATTTGATATTTGGCGATTTATAAGAATTGTCAAAAGTTAAATAGTGCTATTTAATTTATCAATCTTACTGATAATGGCAGAAAATCGGAGTAGTTACAATTCAAGAAAAAGTTGAAATTATCCGCTTAATTGGTGATAATGAAAGATCTACGCGTCAGGTTGCTCGAATATTTAATCAACGCCATCGTGATCGAGCACCAATTTGGCACAAAACATCCACAAACAGTTTGCAAGAACCGGGGCCATTTCCAAGAAAAGACAAAGAAGGTACAATTTAAATTTAGGACTGTATCCAGACGACGAACGCATTTTAACAGAATTTTGGAACAATCCAAATGGTAGTGTAAGGGCAGTTGCAAGAGCACTAAATTTAGCCTAAAATAAAATATGGAGGGGTTTGAAACGCAATAGGATTAGGGCATTTAAACCAAAATTTTTGCATACTCTCTTAAAAGGTGATTTTGAACGGCGGTTTGAATTTTGCCTATGGTTGCAAGGTAACTATCTTAACGACAGATTTTTTTTAAAGAACATACTGTTTAGTGACGAGGCAATATTTACGACAAACGGTGTGGTATCTAGTCAAAATTGTAGATATTGGGCAGCCGAAAATCCCAACTTTGTGATTAACTGTAAAAACCAATACAATGAAAAAGTTAACGTGTAGTGTGGCATATTAAACGAACAAATTATTGGCCCCTTTTTCCTGGATAACCTCAACGCAGAAAATTTTCTAAATTTTTTACAAAATGATTCAGATAATTTTTTTATGGAAATGCCTTTAGTACAGGTAGAAAATGTATACTTTCAGTTAGATGGTGCCCCGACGCACAATTCTCTGATAGTTAGAAATTTTTTAAATGCAAATTTCCCTATGAAGTGGAAAGGTAGAAATAGCCCTTTGGAACCGTGGTCCCCTAGATCGCCTGATATTACCCCTTGTGACTTTTCTCTATGAGGGTACTTGAAAAATAAAGTGTATGCTACTTGGTCGCGTAACGGACAAGAGCTTTCCCGTAGGATTAGGCAAGCGTGTCAAGATATGACTCCCCAAACTTTAAGAAAAGTAATTGAACGGTTAAGAAGGGTTGTTGAAAAGTGTATTTTATTGGAAGGCTGTTATGTTGAAGAAACCAGAATTTTAAAAAAAGTTGTTTTTAGGTTTGTTATAACAATTAAATAAGTAATCTTATAAAATAGAAAATTAATTAAGTTTTCGTTTCTGCCATAATCCGTTTTTGAGATCATTATGGATTAAGGTGTTTTAGGACATGCTGAATCCAAATAAGCCAATGAATAATGAAAATGTTACTATGCCAAATAATTCATTTTTCCTACATACAGAGTGTGTCCCAGGCTAGATGTAACAAGAGATGTAATGGACCAAACATTTTGGAGTTTTGGAATGGTATTTGGGGATTGAGTCCTTCTTGTTGTAAAACTGAAGTATACCAAAAATGACTTGATTTGGTGTTCTACGGGGTGTTTTATAAGCAAAGTTGTAAAAATCAACACTAATAAAGTACATTTATCTTTCAAAATATGAAAAAATTCCACTAAGAAAAGTTATTTAGAATGCAATTTTGTACCTCTATACCAAATTTCAGGAATATAAAATTATATTTTTGAAACTGCATAGAAATTATTTTTTGTGAATTAGTATTTAGTACGTAGAAGCTAAAATTTTGTATTTACCAATAGCCTACTTTTTGAGATGATTATCATTTGCTCCTAAACAACTTTAAATATGAATTCAACTCTTAATTCGCAAAAAATAGGAAGTTTAAAAAAAATTATTGTATATTCCTGAAATTTGGTATAGAGGTATAGAATTGCATTCTAAATAACTTTTCATAGTGAAAAATAAAGGTACTTTATTAGTGGTGATTTTTACAACTTTGCTTATAAAACACTCTGTAGAACACCAAATCAAGTAATTTTAGGTGTACTTTAGTTTCACAATAAGCAAGACTCAATCGCCAAATACCATTCCAAAATTCCAAAATTTTTGGTCCGTTACACCTCTTGTTACATCTATCCTGGGACACACTGTAATTACCACCCAAATTTGAAGAAAATCGCATTATTAATAACTGAGATATTAGAATGGATTTATGAAAAGCGGGACACACTGTATAAGAATCGATCAACCAAGGAATTTAATATAACTGGTATAGAAAAGTTTCTACCAAGATATACAGCGCTTATTTAATTTACAGATTAAATTTAATCTTTGTAATATATTATTCAGCTTGTAAAAGGCCTAAGAGTAAATTAAAACATCAACTCAAACAGGGATACTGTGCGGCTTTGGCCCGCTTCATATCTTTTAATCGAAACTGGATCTCCACCCATTTTAATTACACTACTGAAACCTGCTGAAAACATTTAATTGATTAAATCATTCGTTTTCTAATCAGGCGGGAAGCGAGCATTTATTCGTTCCTGCCTTTATTTTAGTAGATTTACTTGAAACAATTTATTTGTATTGGTTTTATATACAGAAAGAGTTAGGAGCAGTTCAAGTGGGGGTTGAGTGGAAATATAAGCGACGTTAACTTTAGTGGAAATTATTTGTCTGACTGCTAAACATTTTACGACAATAATTTTATACAGTGTGTTCCAAATTGTGACTGCATGTACTGCTATTATTGATGAACCTTGTAAAATGTTTCATTCAGAATTATAAAAATATTTAAGAAATATTGACTTTGGAAAATTGTTATAAAAAGGCATTAAACATCGTCTTTCCTCGAAATCCCAATAAAAATCTATTTCACTAAAAACACTTTTGAAAATATTTTTCAGACCGCGAACGACGGAAAAACGCTTTTGATCGCCGTCGCCGTTAATTTTCGAAAGTACTAAAAGCTGAATTTAGAAAAACCTCCTATGGTGAGCAGAGAAATCCGCTCCGCCGTTGGAACTGTTCGAAAATTTCTCAAAGGTACCACGAAGAAATTTGTACAGGGCAGAAAACACCACCGGCATGTAGCGAGTAGCTATTTTAAAAGGAAAATTTTAAGCAAAAATCGATGGAGCAGTCTTTCAAGTAAAAATCGTAAATCAGATTTTTTTATTCTGAAAATGTTGGTGAATATTCTTAGTCCGAACCACAATGACGTCTAATAAAAATAGTCCCAAAATTTAAAGTAGATGGATCGATTCCGAGGAAACCAAAGTACCTCATAAAAAAGCCTAGAATGGCATCGTCATAGGGGTCGCTCGAAGGCGACTCGACAACAAAACGATATCTTTGGGTTCAATGCCGCTAGTATGTTTTTCCAAGCTGGGAAACCATTGAATTCATATACTTATATATAGCTTCTCAAAGCCTCTTGATAAAAATTACAAGCAATTTGAAAATTTCAGTGCAAAATTAAAAACGAATAATTTTTTCAAAAAGTATTTAAATGAATGAGAATATATTTTGAATTCGATTCTTTATTGATCTACCAGATCTATGATTGTCATACACAGCAAAAAAGATTTTCAAAAAAAGCCTTGAAAAAGGAAACAGATTAGATTTCCGAAACGTCGGCGAAATATTTAATTTCAAGTTTTTATACTTATTTGTGTTGTTTATTTATAAAAACCAACCTTTAACTGATCCTTTGACGTAAACGTCACAGGCGTAGAGGCTTTTTACCAGTAACATACTGGTTAATTGTGATATATTTTGTAGACTCCCCTAGCACCGCTTAAGAGAAAACATACATGTGGCAGGAAGTCCCAAAGAATTGAAGAAGGAAAAAAAATTAAGATAATGCCACAAATAACATTTAGACAGTAAACCGTGAGATTCACACGACGTCTATTAGCAACTAAGGCTGGCGACAAACAAGCTTGAGTTATCTTCAACGAAATATGTTTAAAATATAAACTTGCTCCAGATCTCATTATATGTGTACCAAATTTCAAATTTATTTTATTTTGCTAATGGAGTAGAATTGGTGGTGGGGGTGGCAAATGTCACGAAAAGTTTTAAGACCTTCGCTATTAGTATATACCAAATCCCACATTTCTGGACACTTATTACTAGCTTGCTTCATTTACTTGCCCCTATTTACCCTCCCCCCGAACCCCTCACGGAATAAGCTAAAAACCTAATCTTGCTCCAAATCTCATTATAATTCATATGTGTATCAAATTTAAAGTCAATATCTTAATTTTGCTTTGTTAACCCATTTCACAAGAGTGTGGGTGATGGTGGGGGTGTCAGGTTACATAAAACTTGGAATCCTTGGTTCCTAGCATCTACATCAAGTTCCGCAGGACCCCGCACTAAATGCATGGATAATTTTGTTAATCTTTAGGTCATCCTTTAGTCAAATGTTATGGATAAAGTTCTAAAATGTCTTTATTTTAAAAATACAACAGGTCGAAGCTCCAAAATTCAAAATATTTAATTTGCGTTAGGACTATAATACTGATGTACAGTGTAACCTAGGAAAATACATTATTCTAATATTTAAATAAACAAATAAAAGATTTTTATATAAATAAGAAAAATGCTATTTTATTCCAATGGAAATCAGCAAAACAAACAAAATATAAACGAGATCGTATGATTCGTTTTCCTGATATATTTATAGAAATTATTTTTTCCTGTATTGCACTGAATATCCATCATCAAGTATTTTATTTTTATATATTTATTATTTATAATCGCGTTTAGAATTTTGAATTTTGGAGCTTCGACCTGCCGTATTTTTAAAATAAAGATAATTTGGAACTTTATCCATAACAGTTTCCATTGAGAATGACCAAAGGACTCTATATGCATTTTAGGCGAGGTCCTAGTTGGACTCTTACCCCTCAACCTTTTAGCGGAATAAGCTCAAAATATAATATCTTATTATAATACAACGTGTACCATAATTCAAGTGAATGTCTTAATTTTATTCCGTTCCAGAGAAATCGAATGCACAAAAAAGTTACATACCGCCAGACAGACCGACCGACAGAAGAAATTTTTTTGTTCAAATTTAAAATTTCGAGGCTTCGTATTCTAAGCCCACTTCAACAAAACTAATTTTCCATTTTTTTTTTACGGTTGCTATACCTACTTCTACTCCACTACGTAGATGTGGAAATAAAATTTACTTACTGAGTGCAAGTTGTATCGACAGAATTTAAATCAGAATCTGTCTTATTAAAAACTTTTATTTAACTTGCAACGTTAGTGTGTTAGTTTGTTTACGTCAAATCTTGCAAGCTGAATTAGAACCACTTCCTCTTATCCTACGGAGTTGATATTGTACACGTTGAACCAGTTTCAATGACAATGCATGATTCTACACTCAGGATATACAGTGTGGCCGACTAAGTGTGCAACAAATGGAATTTTTTTTTAGTTGCACAGCCAAAGTTTAAATTCATGCATGTCCGATAACCATTTCAGGTGTACTTAGAATGGCTTCAAGTTAAATAGTAGACAGAGTAGGACAAAAAATATGAAAATCGTTCAGGAGTAAAGTGCGCTTATGTCGAAAAAAAAATTACATAAAAAAATATATTTAAGAAAAGCTTTTATTTAAAGAAACTACTAAAAAGTAAAAACAACCTAAAAGCTTTGGTGGCGGTCAATTGAGCAAAGTAACTATACAATAATTACCGTCCCCAAAGCTTTTGTTTTCCAGGTGCATGAATTTAAAAAAATTGTATTTTTATTTTTTAGTACAGTTTGTTCAAATAAAACTTTTTCTTAAAAATATTTTTTCATATATAATTTTTACTTCCCTCGCATACCGAAGGGAAGTATTGTATTCGAGAAAAAATCACCCTCCGAGATTTTTTCGGATTCTGACGTTTCAGAACACGTAGATTCCGAAAATATAGGTTTTTCAATTCCGTCAGTCTGTCTGTCTGTCGGTCTGTCTGTCTGTCTGTCTGTCTGTCTGTCTGTCTGTCTGTCTGTCTGTCTGTCTGTTGGTGCATTTACTAAAAAACTACTTGACGGAGAGCAGTCAAATTTGGTAGGTAGTTAACCCTACTGTCAGCGAAGAACTGGTAGAATTTTCACTGAAAAATATACAGGGTGGACCGTCTAAACGGAATAAATAGTGAAAAAATTTTTTTTTTGCTCAAATTTAAAATTTCCACGTTTCATGACGCGCTAAACCTATTTCAGGAAAAAAAAAAAATTTTAAATTTTTTTCAAACATTTTTGAAAAAATTTTTACCAAGTTGAAAAAAAAATTTTTTTGCTCAAATTTAAAATTTCCACGTTTCATGACGCGCTAAACCTATTTCAGAAAAAAAAAATTTTGAAAATTTTTTTCAAACTTTTTTGAAAAAATTTTTACCAAGATGAAAAAAATTTGTTTTTGCTCAAATTTAAAATTTCTACGTTTCATGACACGCTTAACCTATTTCAGGAAAAAAAAAATTTGAAAATTTTTTTCACCAATATTTTTGAAAAAATTTTTACTACTAAAATAAATTTTTTTTTTCTTTCTTCAAATTTAAAATTTTCACGTTTCATGGCATTCTAAGCCTGATTAAAAAAAAAAGTTTTTTGAAATTTTATCACTAAGATAGAATTTTTCTTTCATTGTTCAGATTTTAACTATCCTCGTTTCCATGACATTCTAAAACTATTCAAACAAATTTAAAAATATTGAAACATTCTTTATAGGATTTTGCAAACAGCAGAAAAAATAACTATCTATAACTAAAAGAAAATTTCTTTTAGTTATAGATAGTTATTTTTTCTGCTGTTTGCAAAATCCTATAAAGAATGTTTCAATACAATTATAAGCAAACAAATTTAAAAATGTTTTTGAAGAATTTTTAAAAAAATTTGAAAACATTTTTAATCCATTTATGTATTACTACTATAGAACAGACGAAAAAATTTTTTTTGATCAAATTTAAAATTTCCACGTTTCATGATATTCCAAACCAATTTCGGAAAAAAAAATTTGCAACATTTTGTTACCAGTTTGGAAAAAAATTTAACACCAGAATGCTCAAATTTAAATGACATTCTAAACCTAGGTATTTCAGAAAAAAAATTTTGAAAATTTTTTTCACCAACATTTTTCAAAAAGTTTTTACCACTAAAATAGATCGAATTTTTTTTTATTTGTTCAAATTTAAAATTTTCACGTTTCATAGCATTCTAAACCTATTTTAAAAATACATCATTTTTAATTTTTAAACTTTTTTTAGCACTACTATAGAACTGAAGGAAACTTTCCTTTTTGCTCTAATTTAAAATTTCTACCTTTGACATTTTAAACCTATTTCAGAAGAAAAAAATTTGAAAATTATTTTACCATCTTTTGAAAAATTTTAAAAAAATGAAATTTTTTAACCACCACTATACTTCCACTCCATTACGTAAATGTTGGATTGAAAATGTGACAGATGGCAATAACATCTGGCATATGCACCTATTATACTTTTATTGAAAAATGTACATGCAGGGTGGTCATCCCAAGAAATAATTCAGTCATGGTGGACATTTGTAAAGGTATTTGCGCAAGCCTGCCATATGTGGCACCTGCTATTTAGTATTGAACTTTTGCTGTTGGATGAGCAATCTGTATATTTTTTTGACCAAAACTTATCAAGTTTTCTTTGTAATAATAGCAATAACTCTACTCCGATTATTATTCTCAGTGTCATTTAGTAATTATTATTTTTTTAGAGAGACTGCCATGAACGAGGGAAGTTCTGTGTAAATACCTTTACCGATTTTTTTTATAAAGCTGGCTTTGGGTTAAACTCCGTTGATACAACCCGCCCTAAACTTATTTTTGTAGGTTGTGATGTTGTAAATCGGTTTTATTTCCTAAGGCAAACTATTCTAACAATTAATTCATATGAATATCGAAGATTTTTCAACTATGCAGCTGTTATGTACAGGTATAATTAATTCATCATTACTTTGTATATATAATTACGAAAATTTATTAAATTATATCTACAATAACATTCATTTCTAGCTCTATTCTATTACACAACCCGCTGATAAAAGTCATTTTTAATTGCTTAATTATATTATGCGAGGAGCTGATTTCAATTCGATTTTTTGAAAAGTGAAAATTCTGCTCTAAGAATCGTTCATATTTAAATTAATTTGAACGTATCTCTGATTTTGAGATACATGCACTCTAATACACATTCCAGTCTAGTCTAAATTATAATGAAAAAATGGATGTAGCCAATTAGAAATATACTCGTCAATATAACAAGTTCTGTTTTCCCAACTAGCACCAAAGTGACAGTAACTGAGATAGGAACTTCGTATGAGTAACCATTACGTAATTGCGACTAAATTTACGACTTTGGTGTAAAAATAACTTCGTTTGACAAGTCTACAGTCGCTGCCTCGTAGTTTCTACCACTAATGATTACTTTATAGTTATGCAACTTCTACGTAGCTTTCGTGGTACATTGGAACGTGGTAGTTACCAGTGGGACGACTTTCGGGTTTTCAGAACTTGAAGGTGGTAAACTATAGTAGCAGCGACTAACTCGCAACACTGAAATGTGACTTCAAAGTTGCAATCACCTTCAAGTAGCTTTAATAGTTGCCGCGACGTTCTGGGAACCTTCACTATTTCTTTAAAGTAGTGGAACTTGTAAATAATATTCATAGGTGTTAATAACGTTACTGCTACCTACAGAACTGTGTACGGCTACTACAAAGTTCACATCACCTCTGAAATTTACCATGAAGTAAATTTTACCATCTAGTTCCCAATGTTGACCATAGGTAAAGTTAATGCAACAAACCTAATCTATATAATATGTTTGCCTAACCTAGACTAGAATTATATGCTGCTATATTCATGCTATGCAACATTTTATGTTCAAAATAAGGCAACAAAATTCAATATTTCAGCACAGTTTTATTACACCTACCTTTTCTTCTATGTTATCTATCACGGTAATAGTATATTATACCAACAAAGTTTATGTTTATTAATTCGTTGATATATGGCTGCATACAAGTAAATTGCGACAGCTGACAGCTGATAGGTTTATGAAGTTAGATAAATGATAAACAGCAAAAGCTAGGAACGCGTTCAGTCTAGACCTCAACGTACGGCTAACACGTACGTTCCGAATCAATAGCGGGACAAATGTAACCATGAAGTAGCAGCGGCAACATTGAAGAGGTAACTTGTGGTAGTCACAACTTTGCTACGACTTTAAAGTAATGCTACAGTTCCATTCGCAGATTTGTGGTAAATATAACTTTAAAGTTACGTATTTGCAGTTTTCGTCACTATCGCCAAGTAGCAATTACTTTCAAGTAGCATTTCTTGGTCAAAACGACCTTAAAGTCATATTTTCTGAAATACGCCATGTTGATGGCCAAAATTATCGACGCCATTATTATAACATGAACCATAATTTCACAATTGACTAATAAATTTAATTTATCGCAATTTCTTCACCAAATACAACAAATGAATACATAAAAAGTAGTGTTAAGTTCCGAAGAACAATAAAAAATAGGTTTGGGCATCTAGTGTGTCATATTCTCGCATGACATTACATATTTTAAAAACAATATTTTCATTAAAAAATGCATATTTTAAAGGCGCGTGGTTAGATTCGGACGTTTTATCATTACGTTTGTCAGTAAAATTGCATTCATTTTAATTGTGACCCTTAGACCATTGAAAAATAGCACAAGTTTTGTTGTCTAATATTACCTTCTGATATTCTATTAAATTTCTGAGTTAAGGAAATGAACAAGAACAAGAATCATATGTAAGAATGAAACATAAATATAATAAGATCGGTTGCAAGATAAAGAAGGGGCAACATCGATTTGAAAGAGTAGGGAGTGGTAAAGTTTTCTGAAAGTTGCGGCGTCTACGCCGCCACGTCGCCGCTCCGGAGCAACAACGTCATTGGAACGTAGCCAGACAAGTTCCAGGAACGTGGCTGGAACGTTATCGTCACCAAAAAATATTCCCCATTTCGGTCATAAACACGTATTAGGAACGTTCCCATTACGTGACTAGCACCAAAACACTTTAAAGTACCTACAATAGTCATTGCTACGTTTCCACGACTAATTGTGCTAGTTGGGTTGGTTTTAGGATCTTCACATGTCACATGTTCACAAAATCTAAAGTCAACTCATTTTGTTTCCAGAACATTTGAATATTTTTGAGCACCGTGATATCGAAATGTGACAAATGAAGATCCTAAAACCAACAGAACTTGTTATATTGACGGGTATATCTCAAAACATAGATAACTTAATGAAGTAGACTCTAGAACAGAGAAAAAAATTGCATTTGTTTTTCAATATAACAGACAAAATTATGATTAAAATGTACAGATTCGGAAAGTGTTGGTTTTAGTGTTGCACTAAAACGTAAAGAAAGGCAGACAAAGCTGTCAACAAAGCAGGTGATGTGTTATACGATAAACAAGAATAGCCTAGTTGAATTTTCCGAATCTGTATATGATTATATAGTAATGAAAGCTGCGTCTTTGTCTTTTAAAAATCGATTGTGGATGCCGTTACTTTGCGATAGTTAATCATGACGATATAAGAAAGGAGACTACTTTGAAAAAAAATATATATGTAACACTAATCTACTATGGAGATATATCTGATAGAATTGGTAACATTTTATCAGCACATAATCTGAAAGTCAGTTTTAGACCAGCTTTTAAATTGTCCACTATATTGTATAATGCTAAGAATAAAATTGATCCTCTAAAACAATCAAGTGTTTATAAAATGACATGTCCAGATTGTAATGCCTTGTATGTAGATCAAACTGGTCGTTCTTTCGAAATTAGATACAAAGAACATTTACGTTGTTTTAATTTTCATGAAACAGACTCAACCTTTGCAAATCATATTTTAGAAACTAGTCACAATTTTTTAAATATTAATAACCTAAAGATATTACACGTGATTGACAAAGGTTTTAAATCAAATTTACTAGAACCAATAGAAATTCTTAAATCCTTCAAAATTCCCGGAAACAATCTCCTGAATGACCAGTTGGACTTATATTAATCCACTCTGTTTAATGCATTAAAATAATCCTTTATCAAATAACTTACCTAATATTTACATAATTTACTACTTACATAAACTCTAAATGTTTATTGGTGGTAAGATCTGATCAATTAGTACCTAGAATAGAGTAATTATGGTACTTAGTATAAATATGCATAGACCATTGTAAATTCATTCATTCATTTGAATCAACGTTTGAAAATGGTACGTTAAAGTACCGAAACTGCAGTGTATGTTACAGTAAATTCAGTGATGTGATAGAAAACAAAGTAGTCTCCTTTCTTATATCGTCATTATTTTCCTTATTACGATCCGATTATTTCTTGAAAAGTTATCAAATCTTTTGTACCTAAACTCGAGAAAATAGGCGTCTGTGCATTTGCTGGTGACGTCATAAGTTTGATTCTTATTTTATGCGAGAACCTTTGTATGTACAAAATATTTTGTAAGAGTACTTTTGTAGAATTTCTCTATTCTTTAATTTTCATCTCGTCCATAGTTTAATGTTTTCCGTGTTTTAAGAGTTATTTCCAAAACAAATTTCTTTTTAAGTTCGACGCCCTCAGTGGCTTTGATAACTTTTTAAAATATTTTTGTATTACCTACTTAAAACTTATCAAAATATCAAAATTTATCATATGGATTATTTTCTCCCAACTTTTGCAAGTATTTTTCTCTGGGAACTAGGCTATAACGTCAATGAATGAGAAGAGGATGCAGATCGGGTACCAGCCCCCTAGTTAGATTGGTCATTGTTCGAAAAACGTTACTTCTATTAGCAATATGCATAGGGTCTTATTTACATCAATTTTATATAAAAAAATTTCAGTGAGTATAAAATTTTCTGTGGAACCATCCATTTTACAGAGAAATGCGAAGGATGAGGCAGGCACTTCTGGCTTGGGACCACTTTAGCATCTGAAAACTAGGCACCTTGCGTGTATAATTTCCTAACGATAACATATTATAATTTATTTCCTACATTCGGCGATTTTAGTTCTAATTTTGATGGACCATAACTAAAGATTAGATAGTGGATGATCGCTTCCAGAAAGGTCGAATTTCGTTGAAATCTCGGATAGCTATAATTATTGATTAATATGAACTCTCTACTTCGTAAAATAAAGTAAAAGATACCAGGTAAATAGAGTGGTAATGCAGGTAATTATAACAAGGGCTATTAGAAGTTTCCCACTTTTATTAGGCCTTAGTAATACATCAATAGTAAATTGAATGTATCGCTAGTATCACACGAATCGAAATTATAATAAATTGGTAGTTAATTATACGCAAAATTTCAAAATTTTTATACACGATTCTGTCAAATCTAATATTAGTGTTCAATATCAATAATTATAGTATACAATTCTGTGTGAGTCATGCGGAAAAATATGTTAAAGTAATTTATAGTCGTGAAAGTCTGTCAGGCATGGATGTTGTTTCAATATTTCATACTCTTTTTAACTACAATGTAAAAATTTATTGATTGATTGGTTGAGTGAAAGTATCAATTTTTACTTTATATTCTAGATAATATAGATTTTTCATACAATAAAATTAATGGACCATTATTTTTAATAAAATATAACAATATGTCCTAATTAAAATACCAAATCAGTATACATCTTTGTAACAAAACTTACATTCATAATTTTATTATTATTTTGACCAACATCTTTTTTCCTTAATAAATTATTGCTCTTAATGTAAATTTAATTTGAAGTGACGAAAAAATCAAGCCAATTATACTAGTAGATCTGATTTCCCATCTCCAAACGTTTAGCAGGTGAAAGTATGTTTTACGTTTATATAAAAAATCTCGACAAATGTGGTCACTTTTTTATAATAACATGAAATTTTAATAATAATGGTAAACATATAAATTATTCAAATAACGATCATTAGAAAGGAAAGAGATAATTTGTTAAATGATTTATTGTTTTATTAAATTGACTTGATTGAGATTTTTTGGTCAGTTTAAATGAATATCATTGGGGCGGGGCATTCTCTAGTAAAATGCTACCCACTTTCTCCAAAATTCGGAGATATAAAAATATTGTTGCTGGACACAAAAAGATCGGAAAAAATATCTACTTTACGGCCCTGAATGGCGCAATTTATAATTTTTATGTTTTATGGGTGATTCAGCGATAAAAAGGCAAAAGGATTTTTCAAAAGAATTTTTGACGTTAAAAAAATAATACATTTTTTTTTATTTCTGTAGACGGCATCTTATTTTTTAATGAGAAGAAAAAAAAAGTCTTAGGATTTTTTTTTAATTAACCTCTTTCAGTAAAACTGGCTAAAAAATATCTTCAATATTAAAATTTGAGAATTTTAAACTCCAAAACAACGCACTTTATGAAAAAATTTCGGAGAACAAAAAATGTTTGTAAGGGGTAAGAATTTTTTATCAGTTTTTATAAATTTTATTTTTTTTATTGTTTTCATCCATCGCAATTATTGCTAGATTAACCATGGTCACAAAATTACGATATACAGGGTGTTTCACTTAAAAGTCCCCAGGCCATTATCTCTAAAACTAATAAAGATATTTTATTTTTGTAAATGGCAGATGATTGATACCAAAGAAAGGTTTAAATAACGGTGATTAGAATTTTTCCTCAACAGCACACAGAGATGGCGCTGCGATGCAAAACTATTTTTTGATGGCTGGAACCTTGAAACATAAGTCATGTGATTAAACAATAATTTGTGAATAATTTTGATGGTATAGAGAATTTACAAAAAACAAGCCGTTTTGGAGTTACATGAGTTTCTTTCATTAATGCCAGTACACGTGAATTTTGATAAATCCCTATAATTTATTTATTATTTATTATAGATTATTGGTTACCAAACACTTTTTTTCAAGATAAGGAAAGTGATATAATACACTATCATAAAATTATGTTTACCACTTCCGGCCAAACCGGAACTAACATGATGAACCAATATCCATATGTTCCTACATATTACATTTTTTTTTCTAATAACGCTTCTAATAAAACGGCTCCCAAAACTTAAAGTAAGTAAGGCAACAAGGAAAATACACACTAATTTAGAATGGGCTAAATTTATATTAACAATTCAGTAAAGAACGTAAACAAAAGTTTTATAAACAAACATTTAAAAACTATCGAAATATTATTAAAAATGAAATTAAACTAATTTCTTTCTTATTAGTAGGTACTTATTATATTAAATGTTCAAAATTTCTCCCTTCTTCATGAATACACATATTGTACCGTTTCAGTAACTCTTCATTGCAAACTTTTTGTAACGTATGTCTATTTATAGCAGCATATATTTTATTATACAAATCGGCCATATCCTCAATGGGTTCAATGTACACTACACTTTTTAAATATCCCCAAAGGTAAAAATCTAATGGAGTCAAGTCAGGTGATCGTGCTGGCCATCTGACTACTCCATTAGTACCAATCCATCTCTGAGGGTACATTTCATTAAGACAATCTTTGACTAGTACTGAGTTATGGGGTGGTGCACCATCTTGGTGAAACCAAATATTCTCCTGGTTATGAGGGATAGTCTCTAATAATCCTGGCAATACATTTCTCAAAAATATCTCATATTTTCTTCCATTTAAAGTCCCATGGAATAGATATGGTCCAATAATATATGAATTTAATATTCCACACCACACGTTAACTCCAAAAGTTACCTGATTTCGGGTCATTCTCATCCATCCAGGATTATTTTGTGACCAGTATCGGCAGTTATGCTTACTCACAACTCCGTTGTTGTGAAAACGGCTTTCATCGCTCCAGAGCACATTTTTTTAAAAATTTGGGCATTCTTCAGAAAGAACTGAAAATTCAGCTAGAAAATGTAGGTAATCTTCGTTCATAATCACCAGGCCTTAAATGATGGATCAATTTTAATTTGTATGGATGGTATTTATTTGATTTCCGATGCCAATTTCCGGAGAGAACATTGAGGATTGTTGACAACACTATTTAACACCAAGGCTGTATTTTTATCGTTTCTAACTGGCCTATTTCTGATACGAATAATTTTCTTAAAACTACCCCAGTTTCTTAAATTTTTAAACAGCATGATAAATGTTTTTTTATCGGGTGTAGGTCTATTTGGAAATCGTAAACAAAACAATCGTTTTGCTTGTCGGGAATTTCTTTTGCATTCACCGTATATTAAAATCATATTTAACTTATCTTCATTGGTGTATCTAACCATTTTTTAAATTTATTTTTTTTATTGCCTTATTTGGATTAATTTGCTTTGAATTGTTTCTAAGTACACTATTTCTGTTTGAAACTATGATTGAAATGCACCAACTACAAACTTTGTTTAATAACTGTCAAACTTAAAATTAAATCAAAGCCTACTAATATCTCTTAAGTAGATTTTTCATTACCATTCTAAATTAGTGTGTATTTTCTTTGTTGTCTTACTTATTTTAAGTTTTGGGAGCCGTTTTATTAGAAGCGTTATTAGAAAAAAAAATGTAATATGTAGGAACATATGGATATTGGTTCATCATGTTAGTTCCGGTTTGGCCGGAAGTGGTAAACATAATTTTATGATAGTGTATTATATCACTTTCCTTATCTTGAAAAAAAGTGTTTGGTAACCAATGTTCTATAATAAATAATAAATAAATTATAGGGATTTATCAAAATTCACGTGTACTGGCATTAATGAAAGAAACTCATGTAACTCCAAAACGGCTTGTTTTTTGTAAATTCTCTATACCGTCAAAATTATTCACAAATTATTGTTTAATCACATGACTTATGTTTCAAGGTTCCAGCCATCAAAAAATAGTTTTGCATCGCAGCGCCATCTCTGTGTGCTGTTGAGGAAAAATTCTAATCACCGTTATTTAAACCTTTCTTTGGTATCAATAATCTGCCATTTACAAAAATAAAATATCTTTATTAGTTTTAGAGATAATGGCCTGGGGACTTTTAAGTGAAACACCCTGTATATAAAAATCAAAAACTTTCTACATGTTTTTATAACATAGCGTACGGACTTGACGGAAATATGTAAAAATACAAGTCATGCAACAATATTATCCATTGATAGTTAATTTAATAAACTGAAATATATTTCGCCCAAATTCTCTATGTCGATTGTTGCGGTTATTCATTGCGTCGTTATATCTTTTAATTAGTAGTATTTCATATACCATTTTTCGGTGATTAATTGGTTCCCTTTTTAAGAATTGTCAAAGCTATGATTAGCTGTTCTAAAGCATGCTGCCTAAGGAGTCACTACTTCCACATCCAGATTTTCCACCCAAGTCTCTTTAAAGGAAAACATCTCGACTATATTTACACTCAAGATGTGGAAATAATTGGTCATAGAATATTAATAATATTTGAGGCAGATGTCGTGAAAAAATTTGATTTCTAACATATGCACCGAAAATTAGGTTTCTAGACTCTACTAATTTTCTCCAATTTACACCCTTTCCTTCAAAGGAATCATCTCAATCAGATGTCACTACAATACCAAATTTCAAGCAAATATCTCAATTTTTCCCTTTAATAATGGAGTGGAGGTCGTGGAGCGGTTGAAAAATATTTTAAAGAAATCTGAGGCGTCGGTTTCTAGTATATGCACCAAATCTCAACTTTCTGTACTCTTACCAGCTTGATTTACTCATTTTCCCCTATTTACCTCTACTTACCACCCATCCCTTTAACAGAATCATCTCAAAATATAATCTAGTTCAACATATTGTTACAATACATACTTATACCAAGTTTCAGTTGAATATCTCAATTTCATTTTATCAGCTCCTTTGATAATGGTGGGGGTGGTAGAGGGGTCGAAAAATGTTATAAAAAAATCTTCGGTTCTAGTATATACAGCAAATCCCAAGTTTCTGTACTTTTACCAGCTTGTTTTATTTATTTTCCAATATTTACCCCTAGTTACTCCCCATACCTTCATCGGATATGTTCAAAAGACAATCCAGTTTCAGATCTCGTTATAGTACATATGTGTACAAAATTTCAAGTCAGTATCTTAAACCATTCCAGAGAAAACGTGCGCACAAAAAAAATTACAGACAGACAGACAGACAAGACCGACTAACCGACATAAAATTTCTTTTTTTCTCAAATTTAAAATCTCGACGTTTCATGATATTTTAAACCTATTTCAACAAGAGAAATTTCTGATTTTTTTTTTACGATTACAATACTTCCACTCCACTACGTGGATGTGCAAGTAAAACAAGAATGTTTACCATTCGCCCCAGTAAGAAACAAGCCTGTAGCTACAGACACCTGTCCCTGAGTTACTGCTCCTTATGGTCCACTATTCTGTGTTACTGCCTTATCGAGATTGTGTCTTGTATTATTAGTCTGTGCACCAATAAACACATTAAAACCACCAGTAAACATCCGTATCCTGGCCAGGATTCGAACCCAGCACTCCGTGGTCGCAAGCCAAATGTCTTAGCATTGCACCACTGAGCAACAGCAATAGGAACACATTTTAAGGTGAACATTTGCTAGAAAGAAACATCTAGGGAAATATTTGTTATTTTTGGCTACAACTTTTTTTTAAATATACATACTAAGAAAAAAAGTTGTGGCCAAGAATAATATATATTTCCGTATCGGTTGTCTCTTTCTAAGAAATGGTCACCTTAAATGTTTTTATAAAGCTGAGAAGGTGTTTTTTTCAGATATTTGCATGTTTCTCAATATTAACACATTTTCAGCATATTAAGGAGGTTGAGGCGTTAGAGTCCCAAGGAAAAGTAAGTCGAATTCTAAATCGGAACTTCTCCATAATAAATTATTACAAAAGCTTTATTGTCATAAAGGCATAGATAAATCATTTTTTATTATTCATTAATGATTTAAGTAGATTTAATTATTTTACTTAATGAACTAACTTTTGCCTTGTCCAAACTTTTAGAAAAAAAAAAAAAAAAATTATGTAAATATAAGTGTATTTTACAAATTTGTTTCAGTATTTATTTTTAAAAAAGGTGAGAAGCAGTAAAGATTAAAATTAAATCATTAAATAATTGAAAAATCAGTAAAAGATCATTATCGAAAAGAGAAATTTAACAGTTTACAAATGTTTAATAATTTATTTGATTTATCGGAAACAACATTAAAATATCAGTAAAACATCAATGCTTTACATAGTTAGTTATCGGAACTGCTGACATTATTTGGTTATTTGCTATAAATTAAAATGTACCAAAAAATTGATTGAAGGAGCCGTTACTCTGTGGTAGTTAATCATTTCGCATAAATAACTAAATAAAACACACTACTATGTTTTCTACCACTATGTGGTAGAAAACATAGTAGTGTGTTTTATTTAGTTATTTGTGTTAAAATGTACCGTTTGCATGCTGGGTTGACAAATTTTCCATAAGACTACATGTACTACAGTTTTTTAAAATTTTTAACTTTATGAGTTTCCTAATGACTTTCGATTTTGTACAGAAAATTGTGTCATATAAAAATATATTAAAAAAACTTCATTTCAGATTTTTTTCATTATTTTCGTCTAACGCCTCAACCTCCTTAAGCATCATGATTGCACATTAATTTTTTAAATAGTTATTTCTTAAATATACGTCTATGTAAAAAGGAAACAGTTATTAATTTTATTCAAATAAATAATGTGAAAAACGTAAGAGAAACTTGAAACTGGTATTTATAAAAAATTCCCACCCATTCGAAGAACCTCCAGTTCACGCTCATCTTACAAATATGATTTATTGTCTTATACAAAAGAGAATAGGTTTCATGCATATGGCGGAAAATAATGATAATTATAGGGGTAATGTATTTAAATTATTATGTCTATTTCATGTTAATTGTGGAGAACAAATATAAATAAATTCTGTGTCGGTCGCCACGGACATTTAACAAAATGTTATACTCGTATATTTGCATCCATTTTTAAACAACAACCAGTCGAATGGAACTTATCGAATAGTAGTCTATACAACACATATACATTATTTTTCAATTAAATAATTCGTGTTTACTCCATTGAAACAATAGGGAAATTTATACTATCGTTCTATTGTAACGGTCTGCGTTTTATTGGAATTCTGTAAAATGAGTGTTGTTTATGTAAATTTAACGCCTAATATTTTTTCCGGGTTAATGAAACCGAATACCGTGGTGATTTAAAGTCTTATCAAAAAAAGCATTAACTTTATGCATAAAGCAGACTGCAACTGTCGAAATGGAAGATAAAACATGGCAAACAGAAGATTTTAACTTGAATGAAATTTTAGTTTCAAGTGTTGTTGGATCTGAAGGGTGCTGGATCCTTCGACATGACTCTGCCTCTGAGATGGTTTCTACAAATACTAAGACACTTGAACACTTCTCGAATACTAACATTCAAAGTGCGTTTCGCTATCCACGATGCATAATTGGAAGATGATGTACCACTACTAAAGTACAGCTAAAATTGCACTTACATTTATACTAAAATATTACCTTGGTTGTATGAATTCAACTAATCTTGTAAACCTTACCTAAACCTCTATCACTGTCCAACGAACCTTGACCTAATAATAAATTAATAAAGTGGACTATTTGGGAGAAACATCTTGCCACCATTCATACTATTATTACATTTTACAAATTATAAGCTATCAAAAGTATCCAGCTGTCTATGTCTGTTACATTTCTAATTAACTTTCTACTCTACGATTTATCAAAAGCATGTTACGTAACACCAGACTTTTCTTCAATGTTTACGATGCTCTTTCAATCTTATTATAATTTAACGTTTTATTTGTCCAACATATTTAAAATTACAATTATTGCTAATCTTGTAAATTCCAGACCAGTGATTTGATTAAATTCTATTCTATGGGTTGTTTAGAAATTGCAAGTATCACATCTCAGTTTTTAAAAATCCTACCTAGATTGCAGATAAACCGGGATTGATACAAAATTTGAACTCCTCTCGGCCTGACAGGTCGAGGAATTCTGGAGCGTTTCCTTGTATTATCTAAATTTACTAATTAATTTATCAAATAAACTTACAAGATATTCTTAAAACTTTATATCTGGCAAATCACTGTTCATTTAGAAGAAAGCTTAATAGACGATATACCATAGAATTGAGACTCACCATTTTATGCTAGGGACAATGGTATTAATCATTAGTAATATATCTTAAAATGCTGGTTGCTTTTCCGTACATATCAAACTCTAAGTAATAGTCACTAATGATTACAAAATTATCTAAAAATGATGCTTGCGTAGTTGTAATTTCTATTTAATATATAAACTGTACTAAAGTGAGGGACTATTTAATATAGAAACAAAGTTTGTCTGCATCTGCAACTTTTATATGGAACACTGCGAGTATATCATCCACATATCTCAACCATGCTCTGGAGAAATACCTGAATTTTTCCTTTGTCTTTGTTCCGATCCTGCCCACGAATAGATTGACAATGAAATAAGTTACCTATTGCAGTCCCAGTCGCAGGACGCATTAATGAATTGGAAGAAATTTTTCTTCGTGCCAAGTTTAGTAAGGGCAATATATTCCTTAGCTAATTCTTGACTATTACTATTTAATTTCAAGGTTTGTGGGTTTGATACACTTTAAAAATGAATAAGCATCAAAAGGGATTAAAATTTCACCTTCTTAAAATAGTATTCTATTAATTTTATCCCCCAACAAAATTCAGTTTAGTATTTGTAATATCTTCTCATCATTACATTTCCAGCGAAGATTAAAAGTCAATTTACCTGTGTAGTTCAGTACCACGAAACATTACACCATCATGTCCGGGTGAAAGAACAGCCAGTGCCCTGTAGCAAGGATTTAAAGATCACTCGATACCGCTCAATACCATAATGAAAAAGACGTGTTTGAGAATGGTGGCGACCTTCATTGGAGGTGACGATAATTACATGGTATCTACACATTTCATTAGCATTACTCATTTTCGTTAGCATCATGTCATACTCTTGAGTTGACAGGGATGGAGGCTTTTCGTTAACAACAAAATAATTTTGAGCCCACTTTATTTGTTACTTGTGTTTTATTAGGAAAGTACTGCTTTATTGAATCATGTAGGTGTTGAATAATTTCAACTTATTGTTTATTTTCGATATGTGCGTCAATCCCCTCCCTTCGACTTGACAGTGCGAAAAATTTTGTACGTCTTTGTATAATATGATTTAATTTTTTTGTGATAGATTAGTTCATTACTGAACAGAATACACCTCCCCCAATGGCAAGAAACAACGCACATGTACCACCACCCTCGAAACAGGAGATTAGGGAGACACCTCAAAAACAATAAATCTCCTACCACCTTTTCGTAAATTTCAAAGCAGCCTATGACAATGTGTTGAGACACAAGCTCTATGCAGCAATAGATGAGTTCAACATCCCCAATAAACTCATAGCAATAGTAAAAGCCACAATGTCCAAAGTAGTCTGTAAAGTAAAAATACAGTCTAGCTTATCGGATAACTTTGAAAGCAATGTCGGTCTGAAACAAGGAGGTGCGCTGGCGTCTTCTTTTTAATATAGCTCTGGAGAAAGCCATAAAGATGCTGGACTAGAAAACAGAGGAACCATCTTTACTAAATCCTCACAAATTATGGGATATGCAGACGACCTGGACCTGGTGGCACGCACCGTCCGGAAAGTTACAGAAATGTTCGCGACATTCTCAAGTGCTGCTGAAACTATGGGCCTCCAAATCAACGAACTTATGGCATCAGCATCTAATAACAGAGCCAGAAACATAGGGCAAAACTTCAGCGTTGACAACCTTAACTTCGAAGTTGTTGAACAGTTTATATACTTGGGTTCGATAGTTACTCATGAGAACTCCACTTCCGAAGAAATTAAAAGAAGGATGATTCTAGCGAATAAATGCTACTTTGGCCTAAGCAAACAAATGAAGAGCCAAAATTTAAGCAAAAAAACTAAGCTGAGCATCTATAAGACCCTTATCCTACCAGTCCTAACATATGGATCTGAAATATGGACAATCTCGAAGGTAGGCGAAAATTTTCTACTAACCTACAAGCGTAAGAATACTAAGTGCTATCCAAGAAAATGGTATGTGGAGAAGACGATACAACTTCGAGCTTTACAACAAATACAAACAGATCTCAGAGGGAAGAGATGTTGTATCGTTTATAAGGATAGGTAGATTGAGATGGGCAGAACATGGGGCACGAGCGAACGAAAATCGTACTCCAAGACAGATACTGATGTCACAACCAGGAGGAAATAGACGTAGGGTCAGGCCAAAGTTAACATGGAAGCACGGCGTGGATGAAGATGCCAGAGAAATCGGAGCTGCAAACTGGCAACGGTTGTCAAGAGATAGAGACAACTGGAGAAAAGACTTAGGAAGGCTGAGGCTCAACTAGGGCTGTAGCACCAATGATGATGATGATGATGAGACTAGTTCATTAATCGTAACAAAACATCGTATCGAAGAAAAGAAATTTTTAAAAAGGTTCCTCCCAGACGGACGGGATTAATCCCCAAAATGTTTTTAAAGATTACCTGAAGACCAAATTAAATTCGTACAATTCCTAAACTAAATAATTCACTCTCTTTTTATTGCCTTCAATCAAATGGGATTCTCACCACTGCCACTAAAACACTTTTCTAAATACAAATAATTATACTTACATCAGAAAATTTATTGTGTAAATATTTGATTAAAACATACAATAATCGTTTCATTCTAGTATACAGAATATCACAGAAGAATGGGGCAATACTTTGGAAGATCATAGTTTGGGTCAAAATAAGACTCTGAAAATACCTGTAACTGCCCCCCTTGCGACGCTGTTCACCCTTGAAGGTTAAAAAGGTGAAAATGCTGTTGCTGATATCTCCTAAACTGCTTTATCAATTATAATATTTGGATAGTAAAAAACACTACGTGTGTTGCACCCATGGCCTTCTAGATAAGATTAAAAAAGGCTGGTACCACTAAATCAGTATCTATGTATACTGCCCAAATTTTATTATAATCGATAAACTAGTTTACAAGCTATCAGCAAAAAAACCTTCTTGAAGATTTAATCTTTAAAGGTGAATAGCTGCGAAAAGAAGCACCCTAAGCAAAAATATTATAGGTTTAGTGCTATGTTGACCGAAACTATATAATAATAATAATAATAATAATTTATTAACCATGTTGATACAAATACAGTATATATGGCAAGTCAACAATAATTACTGTATAACATAATGATAATAATAATAGCAATAATATAAATTCACCACTAAAAAACGATACAATTCAGTATATACGGCGGCAAATGGCAATACCTGGTAGAGATAATATAATGATAAAATTTGATGATAAGAATAACAAACAAATAAATAAAAATTAAGTAAAATATAACTAACAATGTGACAAATATAAGACAAACAACATTCATTTATTCAATTTTACTCTTATTTTGAAGAAAACCGTTGGAAAATGGTCAAAAAAGTATAAAACTAATGTAAGACAAAACTAATATAAGACATATGACGGACAACATTCAAATAAGTTGATTATATAAAACAAAATTAAAAATCAGTCTGTAAATATTCTGTAACTGAATAAAAGGAAGATTTTAATAATAAACATTTCACTTCTTTTTTAAACAGATGAATGACATTTATTCGCTTTATGTGCAACGGTAATTTATTAAATAATTTTATAGGCATTACTTTTAGACTTTTTGCTAAACTGGATAAGGTATGAGGTGGAATATTTAGTGAGTAGTTTTCCCGAAGATTATGCTCTCGAAGCATTGCCCCTAGTCGTGGGACGCCCTGTATAGTAAAATCCCGCTAGAATTGTGAAATAACTTATTATGACAGAATATTTTTTTAAATAGTTTTACTGAATTTATATTGAAAAAATGATAACAATTCAAATTTCAACCTTTAATGCACGTTTCACTTTCATCCCTCACACCCCAAATTCAACTTCTAGATAGTTTTTACCCTATATGTGAACTTTAAATATATGCTCCGTACTAGGTTAAATTAAGAAAAAATATTGTCATTATAATGTACGTTATCATTTACTAGTCCCAGAATTGTCGCTTCCTTCCAAAGTAGTGCCATAAAAACCCACATTTGTAATAACACTAACATTATACGTTCCAGTTCCATCATTACAATAAATATTTCTAACTTGTTAGACTCTAAAAATTAGAACTGCAATTACAATTTGCTCTATTGCGTCGCTACAAGTGAAAGTTTAAAATAATTTATTTAAGTTACTACAATTTATGCAATCCAATTTGTTTAACGGCATATACCAATAATAATTAATTCTATGTTTAATGCATCTCTAAAGTAGTCATCGTGATCAATAAAGTTACTTCCACTTAGAAAGGCATCTACAAGAATGTTTAATAAAGGGGATTATATTCTGGGGCATAAATCGTACTGTTGTTGGTGATTTATATAAAACTACACTGAATCAATTGGCATTGCCCTTGAAGAAACATTTTTCAACTTCTATATCTGATCTTTTTTTAAATTGTTTGGCATTTTGGATTTGTTCCATAATACGATAGCATATGTAGATACATATGATGAGATATCCCGACGCAGTATTTTAAGCTTTCTGTGTTTTTTTTTTAACTTGACTCAAATTTTGCTTTGCCATAAAGGAAACATTCTTTTAAAGGCATTATCTATATGTTTATCTTTTATGTCTTAACGGGCGTAGAAGCTCAATAGGTAATGTGTTTAGCTTGAAAATTAGGACACCTAACCAAGCTGCATACCCTGAAATAATTTTAGTTCTTTTTCTTCCTTCTATCACGGGCAATTTTTACCATTCTCCGAAGTACTTTAATTTCCATTGTTTCTAATAGTCTTTTAGTTTTCGATGTTTCTGGTCTAGTTTCCGCTGTATATGTTATGACAGGTCTTACTGTTCTATTATAAATTCTAGTCTTGGCCTCAATTTCTATGTTTTTATTGTGCCAGATTGTATTATTTAAACACCCTGCTATTCTTGTTGCTTTCGTTGTTTGTTCCCTAACCTCTGCTTCAACATCTCCATAACCCGAGAGTTGCGCGCCGAGACACTTAAATTTTATATCCTGCTGAGTAACTTCTCCATCTACCTCCAGTTTACATATCAATGGTATTTTAGATGTCATACACTTTGTTTTTGTGGAAAATATTAATATGTTAAGGGTAGCTGTACGGTTGAATGAGTGTAGGAGTCTCTACAAGTAGTCTTCATTTTCTGCGGTCATCATGGTGTTTTCAGTATAGCACAGGATTTCTACTTTTTTTTCCATTTTATATCATCTCAATAAGCAAATATTCTGTATGATCTCGTCCATAATTACGTTGAAGGAAAGTGGACTTAATTTTAATTGTAAATAATTATTCCCAAGGAGTAGTTAGAACTCCACTATAAACTGTAAAGCCTCGCTTCTCTTTACCTAACAGAAAATCATGGATTTTCAAAAAGTTGCCTCGGTGATTTGTTACGAGGTTAAAAAATATTTAGAGCTCATCAGCAAATTGGGCCTTAAAGACACTTTAAGTGATACATATTACATCAGGTGTTTCACAAGGATCCTGTCTTGGGCTAATTTCTTTTTTGTTACTCATTGATGATTTTACTAAACTTATTAACTGTGGTGAACACTTGTATTTATTTACTGACAATTCATACATTTATTCTGAAATTAATAGCATCAATGATTATTGCATTTTATACAATCCCAAATTAATTAACTTGAAGAGTCGTGTCTTATATTTGAACTTAAATTAAATATATCGAAATGTAAAGTGGTCAAGTCCTGACTTAAAAACGAACGAATTTTATATAATTATCTTTTGATACATCAAATATTAAATGGGTTAATGTTCTACAAAGTGTCTACTAGGCATCTTATTTAACGATTAATTATGGATATATAATTTGGTATTCTATATAGTAATCAATCGATAATCTAAAATGTATCCAAAATTCCTAAAAAGATTAACATTTATGAATTATGAAGCTCATCTTGGTCGTGACTAAAATCGTCAAAACTTTTTATCTCAGTTTGATAACATCTTTGAAGAATCGACAAATGATGAATATTTTGGTTTTACTTTACAATATACTACATCATAAAATTGACAATTCACAACTATTTGACTCTGCCAACTTTAAAATCAACTCAAATTTATGGTTGAGATACGTGAATGATATGTTTGTAGGATTCGATAAAAAGGTTGCAGATGTAGACCACTTTGTTTGGAATTTAAATATTCGTTTCACATATAAAACGGAAGCCAATGGATAATTACCATTTTTAAATGTAGTGGTAACCAGGAATAGTGAAAATATGCTAGAATTTGATATTAGTGGAGCTGTGGGACTTCTGGACCACTTTTCTTATGGGCTTTAGACCTCGATGGCACGTGTCCATCCAGAGCGAACGTGCTTGTTGGGGGATGGTTACGCGAAGTGGAGTGCCCAGAGGCCGCTGAAGATGTTTTGCAACAGGTCTGTAAACAGATCTGTACAAGTTTCAACAGGTCTTGAACAGATTTAGAAAAGATGTACAGGTATGACTTTAAAACAGATATACGGGTATGACATGATGTCTGTTAGGTTAAGTAGGATGCTCGCGGCCACGGCCATTGTACCTAATCTAACGGACATAATGTCGTACCTGTATATCTGTTTTAAAGCTGCTTAAGACCTATTTAAACTTGTATAGACCTGTTTATAGACCTATTCTAAATCTGCTTTAGACCTGTTATATAAACCTGTCTAAGGTCGTACAGATCTGTTTACAGACATCTTCATCAGCCTCTGGAAAATTCTTCTCTTTCTCCCCCCAACACTCACCGTCGTCGATCCAGATGGACATGCCATCGAAGTCTAAGCTCCATAAGAAAAGTAATCCAGGAGTTCCATAACTCTACTACTTTTGATATAGACAGAACAGTCTATGGAACTCTAAGATATATTATATTAAGCTTCCCTCTGATTGAACAAAGATTTGCAAAAAAGAAAGCTTTAATTAAGGATATCATTAAGATTAATGGATGCCCTGTAAATTTAATCAATAAATTAATTAGAAAATGCAGATTTAAGGATGCCCTTCAGAACTCTTCGACAGTTCAATCTGAACGGAATTAAAAATGTGGATCAATTTCATATGAAGCATGATTTGCTATGATCTAACAAGGATTTCCCAAAATCTGGATATAATAGTTTTTCATAGGTCGGAGAATAAGTTGCATCAAGTGTTAGACCACCCAAAGGCTAACATTGAGTCAAATCACAGGTCTGGAATTTATGATATTAGTTGTAAGGATTGTATGAGGTATGTTGGACAAACCAAATATTTACTTATAACAAGATTCAATGAACATATAGCGTATCTCAAGAATGGAAGAACTGAAAAGTCTATATTATATCTCAGATTAGAATGCAGTTGTTTACGTTATGAACTGAGCAAAGTTTATACAGGCATACTGGGAATTCCCAAGTAAGTGGAATCGCGATCGAGGCCGTCTCAAGGCCACTGGTACTCAAAATAAAAATTAACGGTTTAAATTCACTTTCAATTGGCATTTGGCTCTCTTATAAATATAGAGAATTTATTTCATTAAATTTACAGCATAAATTTTCTTATTTTGTTGCAGTAAGAATAAAATACGAAATCTGTTCTGATTTACTAATTTCCCCTGCTTAAACTTGGCTTACAAATGTACCAATCAGAGAAAAGGACGCACGTTTCCTATCTTTACAAGCACTGCAATTTAATCTAAAATAAACTATAGTGTTGTCTTACATGGCCCTGATAACAATCATATAGTGGATATCGTAATTTAAAGTCAATAAGGAATGTAGTAAATAATAGACAACTGGATGCTTTTGAACGCTTAGAAATTGAAAAATGTAAAAATATTATGAATAATGGCAAAGAGTGGATCGCTATAATGGTTATTAAATTACAGTTCGTTGAATCATGGAGTTTTAGGTAGGTATAACAGGATTAGCTGAATTCGTTCAATCACCGTAATGTATTATTACTGTGGTTTTAACTATCTCCCGATAATGAAAACGTGGTTGACGAAACGCTTGTTCAAGAGTTTGAGTGTTTGCGGAAACTACTTCGGAGGCACACGGAAGATTTCGGCCCACTCAAGGACAATTTTAGAGTATTAATAATATGAAAATATATGTATTAAACTCTCCAATAATAAAAAAACACATCAATCGACACAACCTGTAGATTTCAAACAAACAAATTAAGATATATATTCTGTAAGGTTTCACTTTTCAGCCAGTTTAATAATTCACTTGAGTGTCTCTCATCTGAAACAATTTTAATAATGTTTACAAGAAAGAATGAAATATGATCATAAAGAATCTCCTCATTTACTAAATGACTTCTTGCAAATAACAACTTCTACTCAATTAATAATCCGCCTGAAAGAGTAATTCTGTAACGGTTTTATACCCCAATTAGTAAACGGGAGAGAAATAGTTAATATTTTTGCTTTCATTGATTAACAAAGCAGAGTTTCTGTGTAACTAATTATGGTTTATTGCTTTTCTGCCAGGTAATAGTAATTAACTTGTAAACTCTAATATATCTTGGATCAGTCCGCAATGTACCGGGTTTCGTCACATAATACTTACATTCAGCAAGTCTCACCATAATTCGTCAATTTTTTATTGGAATTCTATTGGACTTATTCTTCGATTTTACGCATCCCTCTGTCTGCGCATACGTCACCTTCCAACTTTTGAACTATAAATATGATATGCATGAAATGAGCACAAATTATTTAGAAACATGACTCAAAATTGGTATTATTTTGAGAAAATAATAGTGTGGGTTCCATGGCATATGCAATAATATGCATTCTAGAAAATTTTTTACCAACTTTAAAAATAATTTATATACCTAAAAGTAGTAGCTTTATTCATTTTTTCATTTTTTTACGTTTGATCATCGTTTTACTATACTGTAAAATAAATATATTTGCATCGACCTTCGATTTCCTTATCTTTAATTATCATATTTTCTAAATGTAATAAATGTTTTATTGTTGTTATTTTTTAAATTTTATTAATTATTTGCATAACCTTCCTCAAAGCAAATCGATTACTGGAAGCAATTTATTAAACATCTTATGGTAATAACTTGGAATTGTGCAATTTGAATAACATAAAGAAGCAGGTGTATAAAACAACAAAAATGTAATAAATGAAAAGCCAGATTTAACTTCGGAGGTCGAAAGTAGCCAACTTCTCTTTCTACGACTTGTATTTTTAAAATTAAACTGCTGAGCATAATTACAAAACAAGATTCATACAAACAAGATAGTTAAATAACTGAATGCAACAGAACCAAGTTTGCTTACCAGAGAGTCTACTATCTATATTAATATAAATACGTAAATAAACTTAGTACATCCAGTACACCAAATCAATTTACACTGGAAAGAAAATATGAAAGACGAAAATATAATTTCAAAATATGTGTATATTATGAAACAGTATTATTTTATAAAGATTACATTGATAACACTGAAGGAAAGGTCTAAAGGATAAGACAGTTATTGTTTAATATAATGTTTAACAATTTTCATCATATATGCCAAAGTAACGATAGTCAACTTTTTTTTTAATAGTATGCTAGGCATTTTCTTTCCGATTATTGTAGAGATTCTTTTTCTGCATTCACCTGTGTTAAAAAAATATACACATCCATGAGAAAAATTTCAAGAAAATTCATAAAATATGATTAAATTTCATTCAATGATTATGTTTCGGAATAGACAGAGTTATCCCTAGAAACAATTGAATTTTGACATTGATAGTAACGTCAAATTGAAAATACTGTTATTTGTGATTGTGTTATTCGTTTTTATTTTGTGTGCTTTGTTCTTCTATTATTACACTTCACCTTACGCAGAACTTTTTAATTTACCGATGACGTAAATTTTATCGAGTTTGATGGAGTTTTCACCAGTTCTTTTTCGCGTTTTCTTTAGAAGCGCCACAGTACAAATCTAACCTTGCCCAGCATCAAGCTAGCTTTCCTTTAGAAAAATCCATCAGTATGTGAAATACCCCGCAGACTTTTAAATAATTTCAGAATATACCGCTCTTGATCTCCTAACATTTTTATCTGATGATTTTTTCCAAATTTCAAACGATTGCAGAGATATTGATCGTCCACGCACTAGTGACTCACCCTGTATATAACCTATAACACTCTCTAAAATGGGTGCAGTAGTCTGAAGTTTGGCTGCATCTACATACAAACAAACAAACCTACGTCTTCATATATTAGTATAGATACGTTGTTCTAATGAATTCCAATTAGTCTGTTAGAATTACTGTGAAGAAATAATTGCAGCTTAAACAGAAAAACTTGATTTGATTTCTCCAGGTATCGATATAAAAAGCAGTAAAATAACTTTATTTCTTACTTTTTTTAAAATCGACCCACTGAACCGAATTATTAATTATAACTAATATTAATAACAATGTTCTACAAAAAATCTGCAGGTTCTTAACATTTTCTATAGAAGCGAATTAAAATAATTATACAAGTAAAAGTAAAGGTCATTTAGGAGAGACTATATTATTAAATAAATATCCACATATTCTACATATATAAAATTCATTCCATGTTTATTTTTTCTTCTAGAGGTGTTTCCACATGTTCATATTGCAAATTGTCTTGCAGATTCTGCGTATTACATTGAAAATAATTAAACTCAAAAAATTCAAAGAAATAACAAAGAGCATCTGTGACCTAGAAGAATCCCCATGCTTATCTCATCAAACAAACAGTTTTTTCGATCACGCTGAAACTTAAATTCCGATGGTTTCTATTAATTACAGCCCTGTTGCAATTTCCCTAAATTCCAGTCCTCCTTAAGGGCACCTGAATGATATCCACAAATTCGAAAACTTCTATTTCTCGCTTAATTTCGAATAAATTGTTCACTTATGAGTATTTTGGCAGCAAAAGGGTTGCTTTCGTTTTCGAAGGCAAATACCCTTACAGTTAAAGTGCACAATTACACAATATGCATAAAATGCAGATCTAGGCGATGCAGTGGTATTATATTACTATGAATTTGAAAGACCTCTACTTAGGAATTGTCCTCGCTATATCACAAGAATTTTTATATGTCAGTTTAATTCATATTTGTAGAGTATTTCTATGGTCAACTTGACAATTCAGTGTAAAGCGTTGCTACCAGGATTAATCAAAACAAAGCCTGATGTGATAGAGTAAGACCCGAGACCATGCTTGAATATTGCAAACGATATCTGGTTACGAATATAGTTAACTAGCTATGTTATGCACTTACCTCAAACGAAAGTAGTCGATTGCTTACCTAGCTCACCATTACAAGACCATCACTCATGGTTCATTCTTAATATTTGCGGTAGCATAGCAGAAGGTTAAATGATATTTATTTACTTTTATTGAATCAATTATGGAGTTGTTCATTAAATTAACAGGATTTATTATAAATAAATAATGTGTTATAAATAAATAACTTGCTTTATGCCTATCAATTAATATAACGTAGAAAAACAATATTACAATAATTAAAAAGCTATTCTAAAAATTGTCGGTTGAGGCTCATGACCATCGCTGGTGTTATGAACTATTCCTTTGTCGGTCTTTTTTTATGAATTTCAAACTGACTTTAGATGATCTATGCATAAATTATTGCATGCGACCTATACAGCATGCAGCTAATATCTGATTTATTTTTAATGTAAACCTATGCAGATAATTTTTTTAAAATGTATCTTTTTTACATTTTAATACAGACAATTGAAATTCAGTTCAAGGAAGAAAAATATTACCTAGAACGGCACGTTATATATTGTTACCTGTTTACACTTCTGGTAAACACTCCCAAAGGGTGGTTTCGGAAAGTATAACATGAGATACCACTAACACTAATACGCATTACTACAATAATATGACACTAAACTTATCCGAACTCAATTGACTTAATTTGGTCGCCTTATATAATCTACAGTTGATCTCTCTAATATTCAGGTCTCCTTCTAGAATAGGACTAGAAAGTAGTGGACTTATTGGAGATTTTTAACTTCTCTAACGCCATCTCTGAAGTAGTAGTTGAACTTCAGCACAGGCTTCTAAGTGGCCTATCGAACGTCACTGACATGGCGTAACAATATCTTAAATTTTCTGTGTTGTTCCTGCCAGTGAACCTAGGAAAAATGTTCACGTACATAGATTTAAAGAATTAAGAAAAAATAAATTAATCCAGAACTGCACAAATTTTTTTTCGAAAACATTACTAAATTATATATTTCGAAGGTATCCTAAAGTATGGTGGCGAACACCGTAAAGTCCAGTCAGGATGTAGCGTCGAGGTTAAGTCTAAAACCAAAATTTAAAAACAGTACCATAAAATCCATTAAAGAGATTCAGCAGATCTGTTTGTGGGGGTAGAATACTTCTAGACCTACCCACTATAACTTACATTAACTAGAACAGCCAATTCCAAAGTCTGAACGAAGAATTCCCTAGACATAAAATTCATGTAAAAATCACCTTAATGCCACAGAGATCACGTCTTTGATAGAGCTGGAAAGCCTCATAAAACTTATATATAACTTCTCGAACCAACTATCATGACGAATGACACAATCTCGTATATAGCAAACCAACGCGATCCGAAATTTAAAGTGCATTAACAGACAGTCAATAGTTTTCACAAGTCGAACGGAAATTTTTTAAATACATTTAAATGGGAATTTGAGTCTTCCTCGAGCAATCGATTCCTCTCGCCATTCCCCATTCCTCCTTCTCATTCCTCTCGAAATTGTATGAGTTAGGAGTTCTCAAGACCTATATCCTCAAGACGTGACCTTGCCATGAGTGGTGCCCTATGATCTACGTTGTCTGCTATGCAATTAGCTACCCAAGCTTGAATATTTCCAGTTTTACACTTACCACATTTTTACAATCGATAAATCCAAATTGTTTTGAACCCGACTATTTTTTTATATACTAGATCAAAGATTGACGACGAGCATGTGATTCTGTGGCGTGAATCGGATAACTGAGTTCAGGAGTCGATTTTGATCCCGTCATATCTCTAACAGTATTACGATTACTCACAGAGTCTATCATTGGTTATTACAGTCTAAGAAGAGTTCCTATAGTGCTCTTTTATAAGTTGACAATCTGAGCAGAAATGTACCGCTAGGCGAGTCGTATCTTAGCAGATAGTAGCACGGTAAGTCAATTTTATCATACTTGTCACTGGGGGGAGGGGGGTTCTTAAAAGTTGTAAGAATCTGCCTGAGAGCGGAGATAGCCACAGACCATTGCGAGGGCACGTCTGGCGCAAGATAGTTATAAACTTTGTCGTATGCTTCAGATGTGCGGTGCTGAGTTCATCCACATTCCCACGCTAGACTTCCGTTTTCACTCATCTCACTCATGTGTGAGTGAGATGAATAAAAACGGTAGTAGCGTGGGAACGTGATTCCTTGTAGCTCGTAGTTCGGACAAAGGTCTATAATTAATATTTAACTCAGCACAATACCGCACAAAACTATTCAATTTTTATGAAATCTTCTAGGACAAATATTGGAACTTTATATATTTATGGCTTCATAGTCAGTAGGGCAAAATTAAGTACTTAATTCTTATTTTCATGAAATTATTCGGACTTAGCGATTGGTCTATCTTACATGGCTACGTAACTTGTTTCTAATACATAAGCAAATCATTATTATTTAGTTGCTCATCGAATAACCAATGATTCCTATCCTTACTTAATTCAGATAAAAGAATAATACAAAATGTTGATCAGAACTATATTAGTAGTCTCTAGGGTTATATGTAGTGTTTACATCTACCTTTATACTACAATTAAATCAGTAATTACCTGAGGATATCTAAAATAATCACGATTAAAATAAATAAAAAGATGTCTAATTTAATTAAGTAACAAATATCAAAACCAGTAAGTATAAAGTAATCTAATTACCTTTAAGGCATCCGGGTAATTTGTAAACAACTTAAAAATATGTAGGTACCATTAAAATAACTATGCGACTAGTCAACCTGTTACCTTGAAAAATAAACTAAACAAGTTATCTAGATCAGTTTCAAACAAAAGAGTTGTTAATGTCTAAATTATTTTCACGTTTTGTTTATCGCCAATGTTTCAACAAAGCTATTTTACTTCCTAAATAGATAAAACTCTTTTCTTTTTGTTCCTGTGTGTGCCATTTTAAACTATAGAACATACAATAGCTATATATATGTCATTCTGTTCAATTAAAAGTAACAAACAAAAGAACGGATAATTTACACCAGACAGTAGATTGTATTTCAGCAACATTTCGTGATGTTTGTCATGCATTTTATGTCTCTTTGAACTTTGCAAACCAAAAGTTTACCCAGATAAAAATGAGTAGCTGAATAATTAAAATGGTTGATGACATAGTAGCTGAAATTAGACGGGAATGCGCGTAGTTTTCCACGTATTTATAATTTTAAACTCTACTGAAATTCTAGCGTGAGCCAGATGGCTTTTTATTTAAATATTTTCATCCCATCCGACAGACTAAATATGAAAAAACAAAAAGTTAAAAATTTATTCATAGTTCACCACTAAACTTTAATCGCAAAAATAATTGGCTGGCTCAGGTCGCCAGAATATGTGACGGTACCTTAATTAACTTTGTGTCTCATATGTAATTCATTCAATAAGATTGATGAGAGTATTCCTGAAATTAAACTAAGCATAGAAATATTCTCATAAGAGGAAAAGGACCCCGCAGTTTTTTATACTAAAATGGGTTTCAGTCGATTGTTCTGAAAATTGGAGAAAACATTCTCCTGGCCCCCCTGATTGAAATTCTCTTTGACCACCAGTCCGACCAAATTCGATTTTTTTTATCTAGAGGCGATTGAAACTGTGAACATCTGCGAAGGTCTGCTTAAATGCTCCATAAAAATTCTGAAAATATTCAAGCTAATTTTGTGGAGAAATATAAGCCTCTTTTGTCTCTTGGGGTTTTTTTCAAAGTGCTACCTTGTCCCAAAAAAAATAACAAACAAACAATTTTTTTTTTGTAATTCTTTTACGGGAACAGGAGAAGCACTTTGAAGAGAAAGTTTGGGGGGGGGCATAAGTTGATTATTTTGACCTAAAGAACATGCCTGAATATTTTGGAATCTTTCTGAAGTAGAAAAAAATAAAAATCTAGGAAAATTCTTGGTCGAAATTATTTTTGTCTAAGAAATTCTGTTGTTTGAACAAAAATAAGCAACTTCTGACTCTTGGCGTTTTTCTCTAAAACGCTCTTCCTTTTCCCGTAAAAAAAAATACAAAAAAAATATTTGTTTGTTATTTTTTTATCCGGGAGAAGGAAGCACTTAAAAAAACACCAGGACACAAAAGATGCTTATTTTTCTACAAAAAATGAGCCTGAATATTTTCAGAATTTTTATGGAACTTTTAAGCAGACCTTCGCAGCTGTTCAGTTTCAATCGCCTCTAGATCAAGAAATCGAATTCGGTCGGACTGGTGGTCAAAGAGAATTTTAAGCAGGGGGCTCAGGAGAACATTTTCCACAAGTTTCAGAACAAGCGAAAAACAAACCCATTTTTACAATAAAAAATTGCGGGGTCCTTTTAAAGCTTAATAATATTAAATTATGTAATAATTTTCTTTTTGGGCGACCTCAATTCCAATCATATAAATTGACAGCGGATATGTATGAATGGTTTGCTTGCCATATAAGTCAGCATAAATACATACATGTAAACATTTTTTTCATCTCACATTGAACTAAAAAGATTATTAAATTAGATTTCACCATTGCTTTGATTTTTTTTTTGTTCAAGGCTCTGTAAAATAAAATACTAGGTGTGATATCACTTTCAAATAACAATATTAACATAACTTTAAAACATTACAGTATTCTTTCCAGGCTTCGAAAATTTCAATACTTCACTTTCCTACAAAACTCTGAGATGGACGAGATGAAAAAATTGTTATGTATAAGGCAGAGAATCTTGGTGATAATTTTGTCTGGAACATATTAAAGCAATACAGATAATTCAAAAAATAAAATTCATACAAGCAAGCCAGTTTGATTAAAATTCACCAAAAGACAGAGTCTTGCTGAACACTTCCATAAACATTACTACTTAAATTACGCAGGCAAGAAAAGGATATGTACATTGTACATTCAAGCAGAGCATATATTTTGAGCCGCTGAATTCGAACAAAATAGATAATTCTTTTTTATGTCAGCCTGTGTTTCGATTTTTTCAAGTAATGTTCTATTTCTATGTTGCAATGGCAACAGCAAGTAATACCTACTTTTCATATAATTTATAACAAGTTTCTTGATTGATTGATTGATTTGATTGATTTGACAGCGTAAGGTGAACATTGCTACCGATTCCGGACATCCAGCCTGGAGGTTCGTTCTAACACGCAACCCCGGTTGACCGCCAAACTGCCAGATGCAGCCGCCGAGTCACCCACAATTACATCCTTCACTCGCTGCGACATATTCATGGCACGACCGGGCGACCCCACCTGACTGCCCAACGAACTACCAAACTGCGTGCCGGCAGTGTTGCCGATTGGCGGGCTTTTGTCCGATTTTCGGATATTTTCGGACTATTTTAATCGAAATGACCCCCCCTCCCCGTTTTTCAAAATTTCGAGTAAGGGAAAAGAAAAAATGTCTAGAAAAATCTTCCCCCACCACTCTTCAAAATTTCGAGCGAGGAAAAAATATTCAAAATTTGTAACGAAATCTACCTGCCTTAATATCTACCGAAATCGCCGGAAAGGCTGCGGCAACACTGAATTTTCATGTCAGTCGGCAGATAATTACAGTTAATATTATTGGCAACACTGGCCGGTACAAACCTTGGATGTTTTATATACCGCCAGACCGACTGCATACGCTGGATTGGACATGGGATATGCTTGTTGTCAGCAGCGAGAGCCACATGAAGCATTTGGGGTAGGAATATAGATGGGAAGTGTAGTGTTTGTGAGATGCTTCTTTTATCTATCATCATCGGATGGGAAGTGTATGCATTTGGGAGATGCTTATTTTAAGTTTCCATCTATCATCAGCTCCTTATTTATTCTTCTTCTAAGTTTTCTGTTTCTTCTGTTTTACTATTAACATAACTTTTTATTAATAATTTTTAAGTCTCTTTCTACTATTTCCATTAAGTCGTTGTATCGTTCAAATTAATAATGAATTGGACCTAATACGGTACCTTGCGGTAATTATATTTCACAATTTTGGGTTCACTGAGTAGTTTCCTAACGTACCGTTTTCTGTCTTTTAAATAACGTTTTAATAATTATGTAGCATCATGCCTCTGAATCTAATTTTTTTTAGAATATTGATTGTTGGAAATGTTAGCCCAGACTAAGAATTATTATTTTGGAGTAGCGGAAAAAGTGATTTCCTGGAGTTCTAGCGCAGAAATTAATGTATCAGTAAATTGGTCAGCTATTTGCTTTAGTGTTGATACAGAGTAATAAATGTCACCGTGTCAGATAGCCACCAATCACTTAAACGTAAACTTCTTAAAATATAATGTGAAACTCGCACCTTAAACATATATAATCTCTGTCCAAAGCCTTACAACTCACTCGATTATCTTCGCCCCCTTGGAACATCATGTTGCTAGGTATGACTTTCATCTTGATCAACGTTAAATTCATTATTTCCTGGTTCCCACTCTCTAGGCCTTCTGAATTAAAGTTTATTAACGCGAATATTGGCGTTTATATCGTCATTCTTAAATTTAAGAAATGCGATTGGCACTGCTGTAGCTTGTAACGAGACTCTTTCGTTTCGGGCTTAAATTGTCAGTGCAGTGCCTTATGTATATATCGGGCAAACATCGCGTTATTTCAAACGATGAAGCATGCGCGAGGAGATATATGTCACTTATGTCGACACAACCGGACCCTTTTACTAATTTTTTCTAGTAATTGTGACTTTGGCGATGCCAAAAGTGCTCTAGTTTTTGTAGTTTTTTCTCCGATAAATTTGATCTCAATTTAATATTTTATTAAAGTCGTTTAAAATTGAAACTGTTAGTAAAAGTTCTGTATAGTCTCAGTAATCGGACAAAATTTAGAAATGTTGTTTTTTAACCCCAAATTAGTTTTTTCTCGTATCAACAAGTTCCTCATATGCCAATGTTTTTCATGTAACAACCTGGAGCGACGAAACCCTGAATCAAGCACGTGATAGAGCCTGCCAGTGACTGGAAATAACTCATAACTGGCTGGACATCTTCTCGACGTAGTGTCATCCCGGAATCTCCTCGTTGATAAGGACAAGGACATTGAAGTCCGCCAAGTTACGTAAGCCCAAACTATCACTGTGTCAATGTTCGTCAGAACAGTGTTAATTCGTTATAAACTAGTTAATATTTTCAATTTTCATTTTCTCTTTTTAAATTTCAATTTTTTGCTGCTAGTCAATTTAATCATAAATTTTTTCAAATATTTGCACTTTTAGAGTTTTAATTAAAATATATAATTGTATAGATTTTGTAAAGTTTTATCATTATTGTTAATATACTGTTTGTTTTAAATTTGTGTTTGATTGTCTCCTCGTGAAAAATTACAGGAATATCAGTTATCTATTTTTTGGCAGAATATCTCTTTTGAATACGCTGGCGCTCTAAAAGTTATTTATTGACCATCAAATAAATAAATTATTCAGTTCAACCCTCGACCCAACCGCACAGCTAAGCTGGTTGCTACTGTTGCTCACCTTTTTGTTCAGCTTCAAACTGAGGGAAAGGTAGTGTTACAAGCTCCAGCAGATGTTTCTGGCATTTGAACAATTCTGCGCATGTACTAAACTGACAATTGTCTTCGACAATTACATAAATAGAGCATTTACATGTAGACGGCGCTGCAGTCAATGTTAGGTATCAACCATAACCTCACAAATTCTTTGATTTCTATGTTCGTATTTGCTGTTTTAATTAATTTTTAAAGGACATGCCTTATAATTGTTGCAGTGTTCATCTGTTGCTAATAGACATAAAGACTTAATGTGTAAATTTCCCGATAGTGTATTAATGCGGAAGAAATGGTTAGTAGCGATCAGATCTGGCAAAAAGCCAAACAAGTACACTAAAATATGTTCAAAACATTTCAACGAGGATTGTTATACTGTTACTAGCATGGGTCATTGCACAATTATGGGTTATTCTATTACTCCATGCTTTCATTATCTTATATATTTATTTGAGGGCAATGGAAAATTCTCAAGAAGACAGCGAGTCCAACAGCGCATTTACCTATAAGAAAACATGAAGAGAACGAACAAGTGAAAAGTTATAGAAGCAGAAAGGTGAAAGAAAAATTATAAAAACGTACGTTTACTGTTGCGCACGTTTATAAACAATATTTGACATATTTACCTGTAATACAAAAATACTCCAGAAAAAAGCACATTGCATCAATATGCTTGCAAGCTGCGGACACGCCAGTTCCTGCAGGACATGAACACGAACACTATAAAAGTTCTGGTTTATGTTTTTCATGATCTACTAAAGCAATCTGAACTTGATATTCAGAATTCTTTCTTTGCTCCGCACAACATTTCCCCTTGACAAAATACATGTTTTTATCTTTAGCTACCTGTATATATTTGACAAATAATTTTAAAGCTAATATTTTGGCCATTTCTTTGCTTATTTCGCTTTTCTTGCAAGAAACTACTTCTCTATCGATTCATGGTCTATAATCTTTACATTTTTAAAAAAGTTGAGAAGTTTAAAGCAATTATTGGCAGGAAATTTTTTCGGCACTCCGACATTAATGATATTTATGTCAAATAGCGTTTCTAAAGTCCCTTTTCTTTCCAAATTCCTAAACTAAAATCATAGACTAAATATAAATAATCAAGTTGTGAGGTTAAGAAAACATAAATAAGATACATACCGCCTTTCAAGTATTTTTTTTGATCCTGTAGTTTTCCTCCTAACAGACTTAACTCTTTTTGCTTGCAACTCCGCAATCTTCGTTTCAAAAATACTCAACACAAAGTCTAGATTTCTTATTGATAGAATAATAATTCAAATCACCGCACAAAACAACTTAGAATAAGGATGGTAATAACTAAAATCAACGGTAGCGCCTCTGTCGGATTATATTGATACTGAGTTATAGTAAATGTTCTCTCTATTGATGACGTAAACGTCAATATTCGTAATGTATATTCCTTCAACTTCTCTGCGTTCACAATAAACATGAGTCTCATAGATCCGCCTATCGTGAAATGATGCTCATCAGGAAAAGAAAAAAACTCTAATTATAATTTCGAATAGAATAATTTTTACTGTCAATAATTTTCCATATACAGGGTGCGCCAAAGTTCTGATTTTGGTCGATTACGGCTGTATTTGAAATGGTGGAAATATATTGTCTACAGATTATTTTCTTGATTTTCAATTCTGAATAACCAGAAAATATGTACAATTATACAGGGTACTCCGTTTTCGTTGACCGAGCAACAACTTCGTTATTTTAAATGGAACACCCTATATTTTTTTCCTTTATCGAGTTACCCATCTAATTATATTCATAATTCTATTAAGGTGGTAGGTACTTAAAATGAACCGTTTACGATATAAAAAAGATTTTTTGACAAAAAGTGAGGTTTGCGGATAAGTTTTTGAGTACCTCTGATTTCATAGACAAGAGAGTTTTCAAAATTCTGCTTATACTGTTATGTTGAGCATATTAAGGGCTAGTAGGGCAGAAACATTATTAATATTAATCTTATACAGAGTGCTGAAAAAATTGAGTTTAATGTTTCGCTAATAAAAAAGGCCGTAATTCAATTTTTTCAAATGGGACGTACTATTTTCAGTTCTGTCATCTAATGAAGTGTTAAATTATCTTTCCATTGATATATCATAGTAGGTATTTATCTTTAGGAGTTGCATAGATATTAAGGTTAATTGTCTGGATCAGTCATTTTTCTTGCTGGAACTTCATGAGGTTTGTACTGCACTTCACCAGTTTCGATAAATCTGTCTCTAAGATTACTAAATGCAGGTTCTAAAGGGTGTCTCCTTTCAGGATATCTGGTTTTATAGACTCGGGATGCTAAGAGGCTGTTCCTTGAGCACTCCCCCAGAATAAAAATCATGTCAACCATTTCTTCCCGCGAATAATTCATATTTAATATAATTATATGCAAATGCAACTTCCTGGAACTGTAAAAGCTACTAGTATTTTATTAAAGACAATCAAAACAAAAGCACTTACCGATATAGCAGTAACACAAAACTTTAGAACATCCACAGACACGTGTTTTGACATCTATGTCTCTTCGGTGCGGCTTTTTCTAAAGTTCACAATCAACTGAAATATGTAAGCAAATACTCGTGTTATAACTATCAAAGGATTACCAGAACAGGATATTAAAAATTAAAATTAGATTATAGGAAATTCCCCGTAAAGGGATAATTATCAATATAATTATATGCAAATGCAACTTCCTGGAACTGTAAAAGCTACTAGTATTTTATTAATTATTTTTATATTTTATTATCAATATAATTATATGCAAATGCAACTTCCTGGAACTGTAAAAGCTACTAGTATTTTATTAGCTAATAAAATACTAGTAGCTTTTACAGTTCCAGGAAGTTGCATTTGCATATAATTATATTGATAATTATCCCTTTACGGGGAATTTCCTATAATCTAATTTTAATTTTTAATATCCTGTTCTGGTAATCCTTTGATAGTTATAACACGAGTATTTGCTTACATATTTCAGTTGATTGTGAACTTTAGAAAAAGCCGCACCGAAGAGACATAGATGTCAAAACACGTGTCTGTGGATGTTCTAAAGTTTTGTGTTACTGCTATATCGGTAAGTGCTTTTGTTTTGATTGTCTTTAATAAAATACTAGTAGCTTTTACAGTTCCAGGAAGTTGCATTTGCATATAATTATATTAAATATGAATTATTCGCGGGAAGAAATGGTTGACATGATTTTTATTCTGGGGGAGTGCTCAAGGAACAGCCTCTTAGCATCCCGAGTCTATAAAACCAGATATCCTGAAAGGAGACACCCTTTAGAACCTGCATTTAGTAATCTTAGAGACAGATTTATCGAAACTGGTGAAGTGCAGTACAAACCTCATGAAGTTCCAGCAAGAAAAATGACTGATCCAGACAATTAACCTTAATATCTATGCAACTCCTAAAGATAAATACCTACTATGATATATCAATGGAAAGATAATTTAACACTTCATTAGATGACAGAACTGAAAATAGTACGTCCCATTTGAAAAAATTGAATTACGGCCTTTTTTATTAGCGAAACATTAAACTCAATTTTTTCAGCACTCTGTATAAGATTAATATTAATAATGTTTCTGCCCTACTAGCCCTTAATATGCTCAACATAACAGTATAAGCAGAATTTTGAAAACTCTCTTGTCTATGAAATCAGAGGTACTCAAAAACTTATCCGCAAACCTCACTTTTTGTCAAAAAATCTTTTTTATATCGTAAACGGTTCATTTTAAGTACCTACCACCTTAATAGAATTATGAATATAATTAGATGGGTAACTCGATTAAGGAAAAAAATATAGGGTGTTCCATTTAAAATAACGAAGTTGTTGCTCGGACAACGAAAACGGAGTACCCTGTATAATTGTACATATTTTCTGGTTATTCAGAATTGAAAATCAAGAAAATAATCTATAGACAATATATTTCCACCATTTCAAATACAGCCGTAATCGACCAAAATCAGAACTTTGGCGCACCCTGTATGTACAACACTTTAACTACATCAATAATTCAGTTATTAAATATCACCATGTCTATTTTATAAATATAATAACTAATCCTGATTTATATGAACCTTTAAGTATGCCATTGCACCTTGTTATAATCGCCATATTTGGTACTCACAGAAGCATAAAATTGTAAAGTATTTGCCAGTTAACCTTGCAAATAGACTTAATTTAGATTTAGACACAGATAACGCTTTAGAATAAAATGAATATATAATGAAGTCAACACTATGAGAACAACATTTTTTAAGGTTAGCTCTAATGCTGATCTTATATCAGATTTAAAAATATGAATTATACACACAGCAGATTATTATTTTTACATATACGTAGAATATGTCTTTGCGTTTGCATTCAGAATAATAATAATATATTCTTCATTGTGTATCACATGTATTACGTAGGTATTGAAGGTGTGCTTCGCGTAGGTATATTACAATAAGACGAAAAAGTAATTGATTTTTGAATAAATGAATTTGAAATTATGCATGTTAAATTACAAAACAAATGATATCACTTGGGTAATACATTATTGCAAATGTATGCAATTGCAAATCTAATCATGGAAAACATGTTAAAAACGAATGATTTAAAGTGATTAAAACATTAAGAATAAATATTAAAACAGAGAAATAGCTACTAGACTAAACCTTAATTTAAGGTGCATTAAATCTTGACTTGAAATGCACTATCATTCTACTGAAAATATGGGATACATTTCAATAGTTGTAATTCCGTCTTCATTTGACAAATTTTTATAATATAATATATGGTTGCATGATCAAGAGTTAAAGAGGTTTTGCTCTAATCCGGAGGTCACCGATTCGATTCCTACACGGCTATTTTGGATATTTAAAAAAAAAAGGAAATTCGAATATTATGAATAATATTCTCGAATATTAAATGTCTGTCAAAGAGCAGTATATCTAACGGATTTGCAGTAAAACTGTTAATTTGAAATGTTCGCCCTAACCGGCATTTTCAACGGGGTTTGCTATGGATGCCAGTAGATGGAGTAATTGATAGATGGAGTAATCGATTTATAGTTCAAGTCGCTACCTTAGGAGTACCCTAGCGAAGCAAAATGAGCCATATTTGACGAATAAAACAATTGAACTTTCACTGTTGCACTAAGACAATCCGAGTACCCCACACTTAAAGATCCGTTGATTCCCAAATTTCTCAACCCCCCAAAACACTTGTCAATCAATTATATTTACTCCCCTGCAATCACCTAACACCCTCCTACTAATTTGTTTTCTGAAAAAATAATACATAACTAAATACAAAAAAAATAAAATAAAGCGCAAAAAATAGATATCCAAACAAAAAAACAAAAATCATAATATCAAAACAAAATAAAAATTAAATAATACAGACAATAAAAAATAACACAAAGGAAAACTTTCAAAACAAACATCAAAATACACAAATGACAAAGGAGCCATTAGTCATCTAACCCCTACTAACTCCTACTGTAAAAAAGATGCCATAAAATGAGAGCACATGTATACATACCATCCCTATTTACTAACCAAAACCCATTTCACCACCCAGGTGTATATTTCCAACTGCACACAACAAATTTTAAACATTTACTAGCCTCACACATCATCAACCCAGCAAGAGTTAGCCCCGAAGAGGGCAAGTCTAGAATTCAAAACACAGTAACCTACGGCAAGCGCCAAAGAAGCGGACGCCGTGTGCAACCCACACAAGGGGCACATACTGAAGTCGATAAAACTATTGGACTAATAAAATAAATTTGAAAGTCATAACTTTGTATCTACAAACACGGTCAAAAACAAAGCAAACAATTATTACAATTTAGAAGAATTCAAAATCAAACACACTGCAATTAACACAGAAAATATTTTTAAAGTCACAAAAGTATCCCTTTATCTAAAGCAATGATGCAGCAAATAAACAATAAAACAAAAAAGAAACAAGAATAATCTTATACAGTCAAAAGAGCCAACGAAATAATTTTCTCTTCGGTTATTATTGATCAGTCCTGACTTGTTGGTTGCAGTTTGATAGGACTAATTGGGCTATCAGTTAAAATGGATGTCCTTTGTTCCATGCTAACAGAGTCGTACTTTTAGTGGTGTTTTCTCTTTAAGGGGCTGTGTATTATTTTATTAAAGTTAAAAGTAATATTTCTATAGGCAATTATTACTCTTTTGGTATAGTAGGTTCTGGATATAATTCAGCCATATGAAAAACTTGCAAAAAAGTTTGAAGGAGACAGATCGCGATTAGTTTTCAATTTATGTAGAAAAAGGTCATGAAGGTGTTAGGTTTATTTTATTATAATCAAAAAATAAAATATCATAAATATTTTCTAACGAGTTAAGAACGCGAACCAATCCCACTGAATATAATTGGTTGAAATTTCTCCTACCAAATAGATGACTCGTTGAAATAAGTGATCTAGTCAACGCGTGGACTTTCAGGGGTGGAGTAACTGTTTCCTTGTCATAAAAGTTTAAGAATAAATTTATTAAATTTTCCCCACTACTGTCCGGCGGTGTACTAATCAGAAGCGGTCCGTCTCCTTTAGGCTTTTTTGCGAGCTTTTTTGTATCGCTGAATTTCATATGGAACCTACTATACTACATCAATTCATCAAACACTTTTTTAATCTAGTTTCATAATATATCTTCAAACGATAAATTTACAATATATATAAACAAACATTCAACAGATTTCCCACGTATTTTTTAACAGTTTATTTTGAGATATTTAGATAGTTTTCATTATAACTTGCGTTTAATATTTGCATTATGTAATTGTGTAATGAAAAAGTAAAATGTGTATCTGAGGTAGAGAGTCTGGTATAACGATGAAGCCGGGAATTTTTTAATTTAACTTTTGTAATTAATTAATAGCACAAAACCGGTATTGAAATATCAGAGCGAAGATAAAAATTAATAAAGTTCGTTTAATAGAAAAAGTTCAATATTGATTTTCATTAAAATGCAAGCTATACCAAAAGTTAACACAGACGACCTATTTACTGGACTGGATAGGAACTGCTTCATCAGCTTTGATAATGAAGATTATTCTCTATAATTATTTATTGGTGGCATATTCCTGTTTTCTTTGTCTTTGTTGGGGATTTAGATACTTCTGTAAAAATATTTGGAACGATAGATAGGCAGGATTGATTTTTTAATATTTCTTGATGATTGCAAAATATCTCACATTTAAAAATTTGTAACCTAAAATAAGGTTGTTAAGTAATAATTGAAAGTGAAAACTAAAGTCTTCGGAAAAACCACCTCTTTCCGTTATCAAAACTTTAAAGACGTCACACATGACAGTTTGTTGTTTATGTATTTCCATAGTCAAGTGAGACATTAAATTATCTTTATTTTATTTTACTTTGTCTCAGTTTCTGCATTCTGAGCCTTTACATTTTGGAGATTTTTCCTTAGCATTGGACAATAACTTTGACAAAGGTAGCTTTTAAATATTTTCAAAAATTATCATATGTATTATTTGATTATGACGATAGTCATTAAAATGAGAAAATCGGGAGTTTATACGCGTAAATGCACAAAATGCAATAGCTACTATATAGGTCAAATCAGAAGAAATTTTATACCCAGATTTAAGGAACATTTTTCATCAGTTTAACATTAAAATGCAAACTCCAACTTTCATGATCACTTATACAAATGGGACATGCTCCACATAATAACTGTATTAAAATATTACATACGGCTCAGAAGGATCATAAACTAAATTCCCTGGAGGCAATTAAAATTTATAAACATAATAAAAATAATAATATAACCTGCTTAATGACCAATTACAATTTAGGTTTTCTCCATTGTTTGGTCTGCTATAGCAGATAAAATATTTACTTATATTTATTTATGCATTTTAATAGCAGTTCATTGCGATTTGCAATGCAATCACCCTGTGTTCAAAATATAGTGGCTTGTTTAACAAAGTAAAATATTGTATTATTTCAATTTGCAAAAATTTATTAATTACGAAGACAACGGCAATACCATTAAAATTATTTTGCACCGAACTCGAGCAAGAAGAAAATAAATTTTCACTTATAACACAGGGGTAATAGTTAGATTACCAGCAGATGGAACAACCTAAATAGGATTGGCTTCTCAACAACAATTCAAATCAGCTTTGGATCGATATTCCGTAATTAATGTTAAAAATACATAATATTACGACGTTAATAATTAATTTCCACGAACCACGGAATTTTACACTCAAAAACCGATTAGGTAGGTACAAGATTTTTTTAAATAAACGACATCGACATAGATACCCCGAAGTATGCAATAACGTCATAATGTTATTGCGCACTGGATAGAGATAGAATAGTCCCTATCATAATAGAGACTGCTCGCTCTAGAAATTATGGTGAAGAACGCCATATCAAACTGGTCACGTGGTCATCTTTTAACGTTTATCTGACTACGCCTTACAGTAAAGTTTATCAGAGCTTGAGCTTGGAGTACGTTACCTTAATCTAAAAAGTTAGAAAACTCTCTTTTCAGCACAGTAATATCAGACATTTGGTACATTTTATAATCTGCTGATGAAGTTTTGTTCAGATTTCAAGGTTAATCTCTCAGGCATTTATGCATTGCCAATACTTTCCCCCTCGCTTAAAATCAGATAAGCAGAATTCTTTGGGTTTTCATATTTTAATCAATATAAATTGTGATCATTAAGGTATTCAATTCAGTCTGTCTGCCTTTCTATTTATCAGTCTGTTGTCTGTCTGTCTGTATATCTGTCTGCCTGTCTGTTGGCGCTACACCTGTAAAACCATTTTACAGAGGGGAATAATATTTGGTAGGTTATTGACACTGTTGCCAATGAAGCAATGCAATATATTTTGAATGAGAAATATACAAGGTGGACGCTCTAAAAGAAATTCATTAAAAAATGTGACGTAATATTTGGCATATAGCTAACACAACTGCTAAGAAGGAAAACTTGCTATAATTTCAGTAAAGAATATACAAGGTGGACAAATTTAGTGAAAACATGTGATGGAGGACAACTATTTTGTAAGTAACGAAATTGAGTAAAACACTACTATGTTTTTTACCACTATATTTGCACAAAAACGTGACTGCAGTTTCGACCTGTTTTAGGTCATTTTCAAACAATGATTCAATTAAGAATGAAATACAAAAGATTTGGTCCCTATTTAAATATGTTTCTGGATTTAAACAGATTAGAGAATTATGAAATTATACAGGTATTTTATGATATCCTAACTATCTAAGGGTGGGGTTTCTCAGAAATTTTAATTACATCTTGGTAGCAGTAAAGAGAGGTGAGTACATAACATCTAATTGATCATTTAACAAAATTAAATCATCTTTATTATTGTATTTGTATATTTCCAATGCTTCTAACAAATTAAGTTTAAAACCTTTGCTGGCATAGTGTAGGATTTCCATATTATTAATATCAGGGAAGTTATGTCCACTCTCTAATATGTGATTAGAAAAAGCAGAATCTGTTTTTTGTAGTCTGAAGCACCTATCATGATCGAGGTATCTTGTTCTAAAATTACGTCCAGTCTGACCTATATATACGCTATTGCACTCCGAGCAATTTAACCTATAGACTCCAGATTTTTCGTATTTATTTGTTTTATCCTTGGCGTTGTAAATTAAATTTGATACTTTTTGTTGGAGTTTAAATGCTATCTTGATATTATGTGCTTTGAGAATATTTGATATTTTCTCTGTCAGTGTATCACAGTATGAGAGTGTAGCGTGAGGTGTTTGTTTTTCTTCTCTGACTATGGGATAAATTGCTTTGAAAGTATACTGGTTTTGTTTCTTGTTTATTAATTTTGCGATAACTTCTGTGGGGAAGCCATTGTTCTTGGCTATTTTTTGAATTATTGAAAGCTCTGTTTTTATTTGCGTTTCTGATAAAGGCAATGAAAAAACTCTATGTAGCATTGAATTATATGCTGCCAGTTTATGTGCGTATGGATGGCAAGAATCAAAGGGGATAGTTATATCAGTATATGTAGGTTTTCTAAAAATATCAAATTTGAATTGATTATTTTTGTGTGTGATAGTTAGGTCTAGAAAATTTATTGTATGATTTGTTTCTCGTTCTAATGTAAATTTAATTTTTGGGTGTATGTTATTAATGGAATCTAGAAAAGTGTGTAATTGTTTAGTAGTACCCTTAAAGCATGCTAAAACGTCGTCGACATATCTATACCAAAAATGAATGTGATGCTTGCCTGGTTGCGAATTCAGTATACTTTCCTCTAAATTAGACATAAAAATATCCGCTAATAAAGGGCTTAGAGGTGATCCCATCGGTAGACCGCTGTTTTGAATATAAAATTGATTATTGAATTGAAAGTAATTTTGACTGATGCATTATATTGAGGAAAATATCGAATGTGCACTATTGCCCAAAAAAATTGATATCCCTTAAATTACAGAAATACAGAGTGGTCATCTAAAAAACAAAATAATTAATAAATAAAGGGTGGCAAGCAGAGAAAGAAGTTTTGTGTCAATACCATTACAGATTATTGTTTTTTTGTTATTTTATTTTAATTAGGGTTAATTGTTTAATTTAATATTACCTAACTCTTGACTAGATTTACGTTTTAATTAATTTCAAAAAGCACTTCATATTTACATTCCCTCTGGCAGTAACTTTGCTACTCTATACGCGCTTCTTTCGCTAAAGTTCCATAATTGAATCGGTTCATACATTTCTTTTATTTCTCTTCAACCATACTAATTATTTTCCATTGCTATTTGCTCTTGTTGTTTTTTTCCGCGTGAACGTACAATAAATTTTCTCTCTTATTATTTCATATGATCGAATGCTCCAAGTAATTTCTCAGCAACTCAATAATATGCATGAAATTTACTCGCTTATATATCTTTAATTTGAGTCGAATATTTATTTGGTTTTGAAAATGCCTCATTTTCATTACAGCTGTGTTAAGCGCATATGGACATGAGTGTAATGATACATAAAATAGCGCCTTTCATATAAACTACCGAAGAACAAAATCTTGCTCTTCTTTTAAATTGAAATTATAAAAATATATCTTGAGAAGTGAGAAAAGCGATGGTGCTAGATGAATTGAACGTATCTTTCCGTTCATTATAAATACAAATAATTCATTATAAATCTACAGGAAAACTTACAGGAGTTGGAGAAATATTTAATACAAGCCTGGGGAAATTCATCAAAGTAAATAAAAATCCAATCACGTTACAGATATTTATAATGGAACGTATTTTATATTTATTTGTATCATTATGGCTGGTTCTGGGATCAAAGTAATAACAGAGATTTAAAAGTATATAGTAAATACTGAGTAATACTAAAACGTTGTATCTCAAGCTACATATCATAGTATTTACAATAATATGATTTACAGATGTATTGCAATGCACAGTACTATTTAGTCAATACACATAAGACTAAAAATAATGTAAATATGTTTACACTAAACTTCCCTCTTTCAAGGGGGACAACTGCTGTACTACACAACTTATAAAATATCATATGAAAATGGAAAATTAATTAATTTTCAATGAATAATTTTTTAAGTGAAGTATTTGTAAACATTATTTTAAAAAATTTAAATTTAGTATGTTCTGTAAGCTCTCTCTACATTGAATGCATACACGTACCATCTAATGTTGGTCAACTGTCGTCCTAAAATCCGTCATCAAAATGATTTACAATTTCTATAGATACTAGGCTAGAGCAGCCGTTAATTGTTAGTGTTTTAAAATTAGGTAATGTATTTTTTCAAATAGAAAAGTTTCAAATTTTGCTTCTTTATATTTCATTGTGGGTCTCTTATAACTAAATCAATCAATCAACTTATAGTATACCCAGTTTAAGAATGAAGTATTCATTACACAACCACATGTGTCGTAGCTTGAATTAGAATCGATTGCCATTCAGTTCGATAATAACTAGCAAAAACCGACTGTAGTGAGAATTTTCTTCATATTCTGGCCAATGAGAAGCTGGTATATAACTTGCTATCTAAATCTAACGCTTCACTCTTAAAGTGAATGGTCTACAGTCATATCATTCTTTACTATTTGTTTCAGGTTAACCAAGAATCGAAGATAACTGTGTCATCATCCTAACTTAAAGTTGTTCAACTAAAATTTTAGGTTAGTAAAGAATTTTAAACATAATAAACAAATGGGATCTAGTACGGCCATGGAGCACCAATTGCACTGGTAGCTGCTCATATTATATACACTGTTTCTAAAACCTAGTTCATGCAAAGCGTTCCACATCTGTGAGTGACTTAGTGAGTATCGAAAGTCTGTGCTAAGTCAAAGAATTTGTAGTGAGCGTCTGCTCAGATCTAATGTTTTATACAATTCTGCAATTGAGGAAAACGTAGCATCTAATGAACAATTACATCCCTAAACTCAAAGTTGAGTTATATTTGTTCAAGCACTTAACTATTTTTACTTCCACATCCACGTAGTGGATTGGAAGTATAGTAATCGCAAAAAAATTTTCAAAATTTTTTATTCGTGAAATAGGTTTAGAATGTCATGAAACGTCGAGATTTTAAATTTGAGCGAAAAAAAAAATTTCTGTCTGTCTGTCGGTCTGTCTGTAACTTTTTTTGTCCGCACGTTTTCTCCGGAACGGTTTGAGATATTGACTTGAAATTTTGTACAAGTATATATTATGACGAGATCTGGAACTGGATTGTTTTTTGAGGAAATCCGTTGAAGGGTTGGGGGTTAAATAGGGGAAAATAGGGAAAAATAAGTAAAGCAAGCTTGTAAGAGAACAGACACTTGAAATTTGGTGTATGTACTAGAAGTTAAGGCCTAAGATTTTTTTATAATATCTTTCAACCCCCCACCACCCCTACCCCATTAATGGGGTTGATAAAATAAAGTTGAAATTTTCATTTGAAATTTCGTACAGGTATGTATTATAACGACGTCTGAAATTAGATTATATTTTGAGATGATTCCGTTGAAGGGTTGGGGGTTAATTTGGGGTAAATAGGGGAATATAAGTAAAACAAGTTGGTAACAGTACAGAAACTTGAAATTCGGTATACGTACTAGAAGCCAAGGCGTCAGATTTTTTTATAATATTTTTCAACCCCCACCACCCCTACTCCAATATGAAAAGGGTTGATTAAATAAAATTGAGATATTAATTTGAAGTTTGGTACACGTATGTATTATGACGACATCTGGAACTAGATTATAATTTGATATGATTCCGTTGAAGGGTTGGGGGTTAAATAGGGGAAAATAAGTAAAGCAAGCTGGTAAGACCACAGAAACTTGAAATTCGGTGTATGTACTAGAAGCCAAAGCGTCAGATTTTTTTATAATATATTTCAACTCCCACCACCCCTACTCCAATATGAAAAGGGTTGATTAAATAAAATTGAGATATTCATTTGAAATTTGGTACACGTATGTATTATAACATCTGGAACTAGATTATAATTTGAGATGATTCCGTTGAAGGGTTGGGGGTTAAATAGGGGTAAATAGGGGAAAATAAGTAAAGCAAGCTGGTAAGACCACAGAAACTTGAAATTCGGTGTATGTACTCGAAGCCAAAGCGTCAGATTTTTTTATAATATTTTTCAACCCCCACCACCCCTTCTCGAATATGAAAAGGGTTGATTAAATAAAATTGAGATATTCATTTGAAATTTGGTACACGTATGTATTATAACGACATCTGGAACTAGATTATAATTTGAGATGATTCCGTTGAAGGGTAGGGGGTTAAATAGTGGTAGATAGGGGAAAATAAGTAAAGCAAGCTGGTAAGACTACAGAAACTTTAAATTCGGTGTATATACTAAAAGCCAAGGTCTCAGATTATTTATAATATTTTTCAACCCCCACCACCCCTACTTCATTATTACAAGGGTTGATAAAATAAAATTGAGATATTCATTTGAAATTTGGTACACGTATGAATTATAACGACATCTGGAACTAGATTATTCTTTGAGATGATTCCTTTGAAGGGTTCGGGGTTATTTAAGGGTAAATAGGGGGAAATAAGTAAAGCAAGCAGGTATGAGTACAGAAACTTGAAATTCGGTGTATGTACAAGAGGCAAAGGCCCCAGATTTTTTGATAATTTATTTCAGCCCCCCCACCACTCCTACTCCATTATTCAAGGGGTTGATGAAATAAAATTGAGATATTCACATAAAATTTAGTACGCATATGTATCATAACGACATCTGGAACTAGATTATATTTTGAGATGATTCCGTTGAAGGGTTGGGGTTTAAATAGGGGTAAATAGGGGAAAATAAGTAAAGCAAGCTGGTAAGACTACAGAAACTTGAAATTCGGTGTATGTCCTAGAAGTCAAGACCTCAAATTTTTTAACAATATATTTCAACCCTTCCACTACCCTTACTACATTATTAAAGGGGTTGATAAAATAAAATTGAGATATTCACTTGTAATTTGGTAGACGTATGTATTATAACGACATCTGGAACTAGATTATATTTTGGGATGATTCCGTAGAAGGGTTAGGGTTAATAGGAGTGACTAGGGGAAAATAAGTAAATCAAGGTGATAAGAGTACAGAAATTTGGGATTCGGTGTATATACTAGAAACCAAGGCCTCAGATTTCTTTCTAATATTTTTCAAACTCCACCACCTCCGCTTCATTATTAATGGGATTGATAACATCAAATTGAGATATTCACTTGAGATTAGTACACGTATGTATTGTAGTGATATCTGATTGTGATGCCTCCATTGAAGGGGTGGGAGGTGAATAGTAGAAAATAAGTAGGGTGAACTAAAAACTTCATTTTTAACGTATATGGTAGAAACCAACTCCTCAAACTTTTCTATGACATCTGCCCCAAATATTATTAAAATTCTATGAGCAATAATTTCCACATACTAGAGTGCAAATATAGTCAAGATGTTTCCTTTAAAACGACTTGGATGAAGAATCTGGATGTGGAAGTAGTGATTCCTTAGGCAGCGGTTTTTAGTAATTTATTCAACAATCTTTGTCAAATTTGCCATTCGTAATATTGGTCTGTAATCTGTTGCCTAATTTTAACCTGTATTTTTGAAAAGTGTTAATGTCTGCAGGTTTGAGGTCAACAGAAAAGATACATAATTTTGTTAATAAGATGACTAAGTGGAGAGGCTATATCTTCTGCCATTTCTTTTAAAATCTAGGCTTTTTCACTTTTTCCTGATGCTTTTTTAATCCTTAATCAAGAAACTATTAATATACGTTTCACTTGCAGATTAGAGAAATATAGAGTTATAAAATATATAATATTGTCAATTAAGTACATTAACTGATGATAGTCATATTATGGCGATGGGGAGTCGACACAACTGTCGTTCTTACAAAACAGGAAATTAATGTCCAAAGAAATCTTCAGTATCCATGTGACATTAGTGTCACACAATGTGGACCCTAAATTAATGTTTCAGTTGCTAATTTATGTAAATTTGTTAATTAGATCGATTAATATATTAAATGATTAATTTTTTCTTCGACTATTTATTAACTATAAATAGTTCTTGAGGTCAGTGAGACTAGTTTGCTATTAGTATTGTTCTACTTTTTATACAAATTCTTAATTAACAGAAATAAAAAACATAACGATTTGGTACGCTACAGATCAATAATTAAGATACATATTGTATTAAGTTAATAATGTTGGCTCCGATTTTAAAAAATCCACATGGAATTCAAACTACATCCGTTTTATTTTTATTAATCTGCTTTTTACACAATTAAAATTAATAAAAAAATATCGCAAAATTATTTAGAAAAAGTAGCTAAACGCTTGATAAGATACACTCTATTAGAGATGATTTTAACCTTTACTTTTAAAGCAAATCCTTGTAACATATTGTCAGAGGAGATTTAGAAAGTTCTTACTATCATATAATACCTATATTGATTATTAGCAGGTTGCTAATAACCAAATACCATTCACACAAATAAATTATACATAATAATACAATGATCATTATATCACTATGGGTGTATAATTATTTTGGCATATAATTTCTTTTCTATGATCCTTCATTTTAGTATTGCTTTTATCTCATTTATTTATTTCGAATATTATTAGTTTAAGATAAATTGGGTATTTTAATCAGGAGTTCCGCTAAATTTTCGCTTCATTTCACATATTTGCTGCGATTTTATTTGAATAAGAAAGACCGATTTGGCAGCAAATTAATGATAAAAAGTGACAGTTAAGAAATGTTGACACTTGTTTAAGTACTTAATTCTCTTGACGAAACATATAACTGCAATTCTCACAGAAAAATAAGAGAATCTTGTGTATCAGTCAAAAGATGGAATATGAGTCTACAGATGAAAATACAGGTAAGAAAGGCACAGCCTTTTCTTTTTCTCTACAATATTTTTTCTGTATTTCTTCCGCATTAAATTAGAAAATACAAATACATAAACTAAGAGAAATTGATTTTCGAAGGTAATTACAGACCTTTTCTAATATGTTTGGTCCTTCGAGTCAGATTAAAGAAAATTGTTACTCATTTACACATTTAATCGTAAAATTTAATTGTTTTAGGTCTCATAGATGTATATCTCACTGGATATTAATCTCGATTAGTGCAAAATCATAAGATTCTAGTTGTAATGTACATGATACATAATAAATCTAACGTAAAATTATAATATCAATATTTTCTCAAAATTGGCAATTACGGAATAATGGTACTTATATTTTATAGATGTCGTTGTATACTATATGATAAATTGAGGAAACTTTTTATAAAGCAGTTTTAAAGACTCTTTCAGTAATGAAAATGTGACAGACATTTTGTAGAAGTTACTCTTAAAATGTTATTATTTTATTATTTCATCATAAAAGAATTCTTACAAAGTGAGAATAACATTTATTTATAGATTGATTCTCCAAGAAATACATTCTCCAAACCAATAACCTTAGAGTTTTCCCTGCAGCTAACCCAATCTCTATCGCTTTTGTGTTATCGGATTTGAAAAACTTGGCAGATATAATTCGAGGACCAAGACAGTGATGTGAAATTTTGTTCTCTAAGAGAAATTACTTATTCATATAATGATTGAGGGTAGTCATATATGTGCAGGTAATTATAATCTTCGCAGAAACGAGAAAAATTGGTTTTCAAATGTTTTCTTTGTCTTTAAGAAGTGTGTATGCACCAGAGTGAATACTTTAACTTTATCAAAAACTAGACTGTCAATCGTTTTTCTGATATACCGCATGAAGCTAATTTCGTACGGATTTAACAAACTACTTCTCTTTCACAAAATACTGGGAATGGTTTTCGATATCTGATGAAATATCGAGTCATTGCATTGTCTAAAGCATTTTGTGGAGAAGCGCTATCATAAATCGACAACTTTTCCAAAAGCCAAAGCAGTAAATGTAGAATTTTAAGTGTTCTCAAGTTATTGTTTCTGAAATGAATAGTAATTTACATATTCTGTCTACAATCGTGCATTCACATAGACCTATAAAGGCATTTATTTAACTATGTCAAATAATTTACATTGAACGAAGGTTTTTCTTTTACTTTCATATAAAATGTCTTTTGTGAAACGTGACGGGCATAATAGGTGACAGATTAATTTCATATATTACTTTCTATGAAGCTTAGTTTTGTTTTATTCTATTTGGCATGACAGTTGGAAAGTTCAATTAGTTGTTGATAATAATTTTCTCTAAGGTGAAGAAGTTAGAAAAGTTTCTACAGTTTAGCCAAAAACATAATATATGCAACTGTTGAAATATACCTCTCTACAGTTATTTATATTTAGATAAAAGTTAAACTGGGTAGTATTCAGCTAAATATTAAGCGAGGAGAGTTAAATGCCAACATCATTGTAATCAGAAAAACATAACAGAAAATTTCTTTCATATTTTTTATGAAACGTCAAAATTGACATCTGTAATTTTTTCTAATTTAAGTCACCACAAGGAATAAGATATAGCTGTTTAATTCTAAACGCTATTTTAACATATTCGTTATCTTTTCTTCTTGCAACTTTCATATCGGTTTCATGTCAGCTTTAGTCGGCATCACTGTCAATCAATATAAAGTCAGTAAAACAATGCCTTTAACGTATATCACAAAAGAATGGAACCAGTCAGCAGTTTGAAAAATCAGCTACTGATTTACGAAACATTATATTCTTCGCCCGCTTATTTAAGTTTTTATGTATCTGCTGAACATTTTATTGGATACTCCCAGTAGTTTTTTTAAAACTAAGAACAATCTTTAGGCATCCTGTATACTATGAAGAATTATTGTGTTCTTCACTCACATTTCGTTATTAAAATATTTTAATAAATTCCATATTTACTTATTGATTTTTTTAGAAATTAATACGGTTCTTCATTTTGGCTATCACTTGCTTACTGTCCAAATTTCAATCCCATCGAGCTTTTTCACACGGACGGACAGATGTACGGGTTAACGGATGGACGGACGGACGAAGCCACACTAAATAAACGAACGAACGGACAGACAGACCGATGAACATCTAAAAAAATATTCAGAATTCCAAGTCTAATACAATTATATTAGTAACTTTCCATTCTCATTGAATCAGAAACAACATAAGAAATATTCGACATATTCTAGAGTAGACTCAAACAAAATAACTTCCAGTATTCAATGGAAAGTACAGATCAGCAACTTGCCAACCGAACAAAACATGCTGTGGCAGAGACATGAGGAGGCGCAAAAAGGTTAGTTCTAGTCACCTACATTTTTCTCCATATTTCTGAGACATGAACTATTAGACGGGTAGCCAGATGGCCCATTATCGCTTTTGAAACATGGATCTGAAGACATCTGTTACGAATTTCTTAGAGCACACCAATAACTCGATTTTCCAGTAATTTTGCTCTTAAAACTACTCTACAGCGTCATATTTTTTCCTATCAGTTTTATGATTTTTTTACCGCATTAGTCGCAGAATAAACCTGATAATAGGCGATGAAAAGGTTTCAAAACGTTAAGCTGATGTTACTCAAACACGTTGGGAAAGGCCATACGTCTAACAGGCAATAGATGTTATGATGCTGTCAAACGTACCATACATCATAAAGAAGTCAATTAGAATGGGTCTGCATCAGTCATAAAATGTTTATCAGGGTGTTGGAAAGAAGAATTTCTGGAACAGCTTTACCATTAATTCCCGGTAAATATTTGGAATGGACTCTACTTAATAATTGAAAAAGAAATCGAAATAAAAAGGTGAAGATATATAGGCCACACACTTCGCAGAAAAGACCAGAATATTAGTAAAAATGGCGTTGGAATAAAACCTGGAGAGCAGAAGAAGAATAGGAAAGCCAGAGATGGCATAACAGAACTATCTGGGACGAACTGGAATAATTTGGAAAGACGTAGCAGTAAGCGAAACAGATAGCTCAAAATAGAGCCAGATGGAGGGCATTTGTTGAGACACTATGCTAATAAATCGTGTTGCGATTTTCAAAATAGTTAAGTGGACCTATCTATGCCCGATTTTATAGAATGTCATTTAAATAATTTATTGCAAGACGTTATCTACAATGAGTTTTTAGCTCAATGACGCACTGCCGCATTAAATGTGAAAATGTATTTAAACAAAGTCCTAAACGTTGCAGTGGCTATGAAGATCCAGTAGCTCAACATTATGTTATCTGGTCATGAATAATGGCTCTCAGTTGGCATTAGTTAGTAGTTTCATTTAAGAAGAAAAAGATGAGACCACATTTTGATATTTCATTATTTCGCAATTTCTAATTTTAAAATTCCCGCCTGATGTGGAATAAAGAAAAGCATGATAAAAGCTATCGTGGAAGTGAACGTGTATGATGTGTTGCAAAGATGCCAAAACTGGCATAAAGTCATTTTTCAATCATTCGCTGTCACTATTCATGCAGTTAATATCATACATTATGTTCAAAAATTGTCATTTTTAATGGAAAATGTAATAAAACAAAATAGTCCAAATTCATTATATTTTGAATATTTGTTAACATTGTGTTAGAATTTTCACGGATTTATTATCAAGCAGGTGCTACGGATTTCTATGGATTTTTTGAGCTTGTCTACAGATGCGCAAGTCAGAATGTGGTAATTATAAACGTAGTATTTATGGAAAACTAGAATCTTAGACAATCAAGCCCTAGGAGATTTCAATGTTCTCTCAAAACACCTTAAATGAAGAAATAGATAACTATTCACATACTGAGATGGTATTTTCCAAGAGACAGTATAATAAAACACTAAAATGCAAAGTAATTATGATATGTATAATTATGTAACAAATACAATTATTGAAACCATTTTAAAGCTGTGAGCCGCTTAAGAGTAACACGACATAAAGTTATCTATTATTATTACATCATGACTACAAAATATAAATGTTACAATAGTAATAAGTTTAGGGCATTTTTAACATTGGAAATGTTAATGTTCGCGTGTAGGACCAAAAGTTATGAGTTTTTTTCAAGGCCGTCGGCATGAAAGTATCAAGGTCAGATGAGGCAGTACTGAGCCAGAGCCTTTTACTATGTGGGAAGGGAAAGCGGTGTAATCGGTCAGCGCCGATCGATATTGTACCGCCTGTTCAACAAAAGACGGTACGGAGAGAGCATATCTTGTAGCATCGAGCCGGGACGCATTAGTGCTGCAGCGGCGGATGAATAAAGAAGCGTGATGTCATTTGTCTCACTATTTATTCCTTGCCCTAGTGTTCATCATCAGCCGTACGGTTGGCGCATAGGCAATGTTCTCACTTACGGTACGTTACATCTGGACAGACGGATGACATTCAACATGCACGTGAACGGGACTGTGAAAAAGGACTACTCCACGTCCAGGAGTCTGTATCCGCTCCTGGCAAGGGCTAGCGGACTGAATAGGGCTAATAAAAAAATATTATATACGATGGTGATCAGGCCGGCCATCGCATACGCGGCGCCGGTGTGGTGCAGCATCCCGGCCACGACAATGCGAAAGCTCCAGGTTCTGGAACACAAATTCATGCGCCTCATCTCTGATTCGGGCAGATACACCTCCCTCAGAGATTTATATAATCGTTGCAACGACATAACGCCACTAGCGGACTTCGTCCACAAAAATTCTACGCCTTTCGACTGGGCGACAGTCCGCTTACGAGCAATATCACAAATTAGAATGCATAATGCCCCCTTATAAATCAAGCTACTCTACCATACCAAGCGTTGCCTATCTTTCGGCAACCTCTCCAGCCAAACTTCTTTAACCAAAACTTCTTTCTATCATATACTTTTCACCACCGTAAATTTTATTCTGTACCTATCTCCTTTCCCCTTCTCACTGTTTGTAGGTTTGTTGGTATTTTTATAATTTTTGTCATTTTATCCCTTTTTATTGTTAAAATGCTCTTTTGACCGATAAACCTCGCAAAAATTCTAAATATTTAAAACTCTAACTTTCCTTTCAACTACCTAGCTTCCTAGCGGCGCGGCAGGCAAGTCGCTGGGTCTGAATTGCCTTGAACGGGATCTTTCGTTGAGTTTTTTCCCGTATCAGCAATCAAAATGTAATCAGTGCCTACTCGTTTATTGCATTAGTTTTTAATTATTTTAAATCTTGTTTTCAGATATCAATAATGTTAATGGCAATTTTAAACCGCCACAGGCGGCAGGAGTCTTTTCTATTTTAAATAATTTTATTGAACCGAACCCGTCGCGATCCGCCCAACCATACTAACACCACGGTGCTACGCGACGTTGTTGTGCGGTTGGTTTCGGATCTCGATCCGGGGAGGCAATGTATTGTATATCCAAATTGTTTAATAAATTTGTTATGATAATGATGCTTACGGTGTGAAAGGTCCCGGGTTCAAACTTTTCTCTAATTTTGTGACGATTAATATATTTTTCACAAATTCTTTCCTATGATTTCTTTACGTTAGGTTAGTAGGTCTTTATTCTGATATCTAATTGTTAATAGTTATTAGCGCCGCAGGCAGTATTAGCGTCGCCGACAAACAAGAGGGGGGTGCGGGGGTGGTCCCCGGCTTTTTTTAGTTATTTTTATAACAAGTACCTAAAATCATGTTTTTCGGGACAGATCATAGCTGTTTCCGGAAATAAGTTTATGTTTTATGTATGGTGTTATCATTTCCAATGTCCCGATGGTTGCTAGGATTGCGAAATCTGTGAATTTCCTTTTTATTTGTACATTTTACGGTAATGCACTTGAAACTGTTCTTTCACTATGCCAAATAATACAGACATATTAAGCCCATTTCATGAAATGCAGTTCAGTGGCCGCGATTCCGTTGCTGCAACAAGATCATCGTAATGTTTATTATCACACGATATGATTTTGCACGAATTGCGAATTGCACAAATTAGAACATGTTCTATTTTTCCGCAAGAAATCGCCGAGAGTTAGTAATTTTTGCACAAACTTTGGTATTGCCAATATATATTTTTCTGTTGGTATCGTTTTGGTAGTTGACTAAAAGCTAATATCACATCTCTTCAGTCAACTACAACTTCATTGTATATGCGTCGTTGTGTTTTGTATTGTCAGATTTTCATTTATTTTTACTTCCCTCGCATACCGAAGGGAAGTATTGTATTCGAGAAAAAATCACCCTCCGAGATTTTTTCGGATTCTGACGTTTCAGAACACGTAGATTCCGAAAATATAGGTTTTTCAATTCCGTCAGTCTGTCTGTCTGTCTGTTGGTGCATTAACTAAAAAATCTACTTGACGGAGAGCAGTCAAATTTGGTAGGTAGTTAACCCTACTGTCAGCGAAGAACTGGCAGAATTTTCACTGCAAAATATACAGGGTGGACCATCTAAACGGAATAAATAGTGAAAAAATTTTTTTTTGCTCAAATTTAAAATTTCCACGTTTCATGACGCGCTAAACCTATTTCAGAAAAAAAAAAATTTTGAAAATTTTTTTCAATCATTTTTGAAAAAATTTTTACCACTAAAACATGGGAAGAAAATTTTTTTTTTTTCAAATTTAAAATTTTCACGTTTCGTGGCATTCTAAACGTATTTCAAAAAAAAATTTTTTTTTGAAAATTTTTTTACCAACATTTTTGAAAAAATTTTTACCACTAAAATAGGTGGAATTTTTTTTTGGAAAATTTAAAATTTCCACGTTTCCATGACATTCTAAACGTATAAAACAAATTTAGAAATTTTTCTGAAAAATTTTTTAAAAAATGATTGAAAAAAATCATTTTTGAAAAAAGTTTTCCCACTAAAATATAGGAAGAAACATTTTTTTTTCTTCAAATTTAAAATTTTCACGTTTCGTGGCATTCTAAACGTATTTCAAAAAAAAAATTTTTTTGAAAGACTGAAAATTTTTAACCAACAGTTTTGAAAAATTTCAAAAAAAAATTTAAATTTTTAACCACCACTATACCACTTCACTGAGTGAAAGTAGAACTGAAAATGTGTCTAATGGCAATAATATTTGGCATATGCTATTATACTTATTGGAAAATATACAGGGTGGTCATCCCAAGAAATTATTCATGGTAGACCTATTATTTAGTATTGAACTTTTGCTGTTGGATGAGCATTATTTTTTTGACCAAAAGTTATCAGGACTTCTTTGTAATAATTACAATAACTATATTTCCATTATTATTCTTCTTCTTCAATGTCATTTCATATTTAATAATTTTTTAGTGACCGCCATGCACAAATAACGAGGGAAGTTCTGTGTAAATACCTTTACCGATTTTTTTACAAAAATGAGAAAAACCACGTTTATTCATTATTGCAGTAATTTTAGGTATTAACTGTTAACTTTGGCAATGACAGTTAAACAGCTAAAGATTACATTACAAAGTCTGATAACTACTCGAAATATTAAATTGCATTGATTGTCTGGAGAAGGCTTTACAGATTCTTATTTAGGGACATTTTAATTCTTGGGTAACACATTAGAATTTAAAGAAAGTGTGAAATCTAATACATTCGACCTCATTTTGTAAATGTCGATATTGTTTCCTGGTTGAAGAAAGGTTTCACAGCATAATAAATTTAATTAGGAGATTCATTGATTATTTAATCTTTTAATACGTAATACTTACTAGTCGAATGAGTGTTAGTAGCGAATGCATTTCATTCATATATCGGATGTAATTGTAGAACAAGTCATTCAAAGCCAAAGCCATATTAAATGGCAAGCTTAAAAAAGATATCAAACCAAATCCCTGTAGGCGAGTCTGCCTGGGGTAAAAAAGAGGTGATTTTACAAATTTTATATATCATCTGATTTAGCAACGGATTCTTATAGGAAAAATTCCGCTGAACAATATTTCTTATGAAAAACTATCCTAAACCGCGAGCTTCATGGTCAAATAACTGTTTAAGCAATTTTTTTCGTTTTTATTTAATAAAATGAAAACAGTTTGACGGATCCGAAAAAATTTTGATTCAATCGAAAGATATTTTCAATACGGGTCGTTTGGCGACAGACCCAACTCATTTTGTCAACCCGTTCATTTGTTATAGCCAAAATAAATTTCTTAATTAACAAATTGATTACTCCAAAACTAATGAAGTCAGGATATTGTTTTTTTCGAAATTCATGCCTTTTATACCAAAGAATATACCATATGTTTTTACTTTTTGATTGTTTAAACAATTGGCACAATTTGTTAATTAGCAAATAACTTTTATTTCGAAAGTTTGATCGACTTCAAACCAACTTTAAACGATAAATATTGAGGTCGGGCATAACCCCCATAGAAGTCTGCACAAATGCAACTTTTTGCTTTTTACTGATTTAAAGCTTAAATTAAATTCGTAAATTAACAAATTAAATATCTCGGCTCTGGGTAAGCGTATCGACATTGGGGTTTTATGCATATGAAAGTGCTTGGACAAAGGAAAATTTTGAGACCAGAAAGAACTTAGTCGGATAACAGGAACCGGAAATAAAAGTGATATTGCGTTAGAGGCTCTAATTTGTTTATTAACAACTTTTTGGACACGAGGTTCGGTGCAAATGAAAGATAACAAGTTTTTCCATCAACCACAAAAGTTCTACAAAAAATATTCAATCCCTGAAGTGTTATACGCGTTTTTGACCCTTGAGAAATCTCTCCCTCAACGTGAAAATAGTAAGATCTGACGCGCAGTGGGGTGGCGGGTTCGATCCTCGGTGTGGGACAATTTTTCTCTCGTCCAATTTGCTTCTTTTCATGTAACCAATGATAATAAATGTTTTTAATTTCTGAGAAATTAAAAACGTTGTAAATAATTTTTTTGCAATTTTCATTAAATAAATAGCGATCTTGCAACAAACATATGATGGTTCTTGTCCAACGAGGGTTTGTCGGTAGTTTTTGTTTTTTTACTACTTTTTGTGAAAGAGGAGGCTTGTTTTACTTTATTTGAGGGGGGTGCCTGTCGAAAAGAGACCAAAAATAAAAAGGAAACAAATCATTTCTCACTTTTTTCTTATAATGAAAAAAAGTTCACGTCATGAAAAAAACATACACTTTGTTATTTGTAAATGAGAAATAATGAAAAGATTTAACTCTTTTAATGGCATTATTATTTTGTTTTGGTCTTTTTCGACAGGCACCCCCTCAAATAAAGTAAAACAAGACCCCTCTTTCACAAAAAGTAGTAAAAAAACACAAAAACTACCGACAAACCCTCATTGGACAAGAACAGTCATATATTTTTTTTGCAAGATAACCATTTATTTAATGAAAATTGGAAAAACGCGTATAACTCTTCAGGGATTGAATATTTTTTATAGAACTTTTCGTGGTTGATGGAAAAACTTGTTGGCACCGAACCTCGTGTCCAAAAAGTTGTTAATAAACAAATTAGAGCATCTCACTCAATATCATTTTTATTTCCGGTTCCGGTCATCCGATCAAGTTCTTTCTGATCTTAAAATTTTTTTTTGCTAATTAACAAATTATGCCAATTGTTTAAACAATCAAAAAGTATTGAATATGTCGAGCCAAAGAAAAAAGGTATATTCTTTAGTATAAAAGGCATGTTTTTTGAAAAAAACAATATCCTGACCTCATTAGTTTCGGAGTAACCAATTTATTAATTAAGAAATTTATTTTGGCTATAACAAATGAACGGGTCGACAAAATGAGTCGTGCCTGACGCCAAACGACGCGTATTGAAACTATCTTCGATTGAATCAAGATTTTTCCGGATCCGTCAAACCGTTTTCATTTTAAAACGAGAAAAATTTTGTTTAAACAATTATTTGACTATGAAGCTCTCGGTTTAGGAAAATTTTTCATAAGAAAATCTTGTTCAGCGGAATTTTTCCTTTAAGAATCCGTGGCTAACTCAAATGGTATAGAACATTTTTGAGAAAAATCCCAGGCAGACTCGCTTACTATAGAAGTGGAAACGTATGTAATATTACTTACAAATTTAAAATTACAAAATGAAGTAAAAAGACTTACGGTCATAATATTTTTATTTTTAACGCGCTTTTATTAGCTTGACATATAACTTTATTTTCTAACTTTGTAAGAAAATTTTCACCCACATCCACATGTTGTATTCACGTGAAATTTTGCACATGTATATGATTCACATGACAATACAATTTGACATTTTTTATAGAAAGATGACGTTATCAAGATGGCGAATGGTTTAGTGATTGATTGATTGATTAGCCAGCGTATGATAGGCATTGCTGCCACTTCCTGATATCCAAGCTGGATATTTGTATATAGCGCAGGACCAAATGCATACGCCGGATTAAATATGGAACCTGCTTGTTACCAGCAGCGAGAGCCACAAGACGCATGATGTTTAATTGTTTATTAAGTTTCCATCGATCATTCTCTTCTTGTTTTTCTTCCTCTGAGTCTTCTGTATCTAGCAGTGTGTATTATATTCTTGATATTTCATTATTGTATTCTTTGTGAATTATTTGTTTTGTAGTAAGGAGATATTTCAGGTGCCATTATTTGCTGTTTTATTGTATCCTTTGATATTTAATATCAGATTCTACTGAAACTTCGATCTTGGTATTGTTGAGGTCGAAGATTGTCAGTATGGCGATTATATTTGGTAATTTATGCTCTGATTTGTCTGAAAATCGATATCTCAGTCGTAGATTGTAAATATTTAGTAGAAATTTAAGAATTCAAAATAGCAGATTCAAGATGACGAAATATTTGTCATCTCCAAATCAAGTGGTAAACAGTGGTTGTGGTTAAAGGCATAACGAATTTAACAGTAAAAGTAATAATATAAACACTTAAATAATTTAAAAAGAATTAAAAACTGTGATTTCAAACTGAACTTGTTCAAAATTCACCAAAAGGAAGGAAAATAATGTTAAATATGTACTCCTATGTCTTTTGTAATAGTTGTGAGATAAACATGAAATGATCCTGATCATATTTATGTTCTAACTACATGAAAGCTACGAAGGACGATTATAATTGTTGAATGCTCGTACCGACTGTCAAATAATAATAATAATAATAATACATTTATTTTCCAATAAAAACACATGTTATTTACACTATTAGAATAAATCAATTTTTTCAAAAATAAAGTGTAATGTATTCTTAACAATTAATGGAAAAAGGGACATAAATTCAGTTCGACTATTAAATAGTCGTCTGTTCTTCCATTTAGCCCTAATAGAATGGATATAATGTAATTAATTTTTATTTGATACGTTACCAAAAAATAATTTCAATATACAAGATGTTTACCGGAAGATAATACAATAATGTTATATTTTAAATTAAAATGTTCTTAAAATTACGAGTTAAATAGGATGCTTCTAAAAGTCTTCTTGAAACTTGGTATTGATAGGGTTTTTAGCTTTTCTGGAATTATGACGTTATAATATTTTGTGATATTGTACGCATATGATCGTTTAAAAAATGACGATTTATGAGAAGGGATTGTTAATAAATTTTTTGAGCGAATGTTAACTCTGTGGGCACTGTGGGCAGTTCTCCTAAAGCAAATTTTTTTAAACAGGTAAGGTGGAAATTCTAGCTTTATAATTTTATGATATAAAGCAGATGTATGTAATTTACGTCTATTAGACATGTTGAGCCACCCAGCAGTTTGGAGAGTGTGTGATATCGGTTGTCTTCTACGTATACCAAAAATAAATCTAAGACATGAATTTTGCACCTTCTGTATACGTGATTTAACAGATTCCGTTATGCAAGAGTCATATAAAGAGTCACAATAATTGAAACATGATAATACCAAAGAATCACACAGCAATATTTTTAAATCTCTACTAAGACAATACCTATTTGCATATAAAAATTTTAAATTGCAGTAAGCTTTTTGTATGCATCGTGCTATATATTCTTCGAAGCGTAAATCCCTGTCCAATAAAACACCTAAATTTTTACATACATTGCATTGTAATAGAACCTCATCTCCAACTTTTACAGCGAATTCCTGAGTAACTGTGTCCCTTATAAACTTCTTCCCGAATAACATGAAATATGATTTTGAAGAATTAATTTTAAGTGCATGTTTTTTAGAAAATTCCACAAGGTTCGCTAAATCTGAATTTATATTAGTCATAGCTTCATTAGAATGATTGTGTGAAAAATTAATATAAATTTGAGTATCGTCGGCATACATATGAAATTTACAATGATTTAAACATGAATTAATATTGCAAGTGTATATCGAGAATAATAATGGACCTAATATAGACCCTTGTGGAACTCCTTGCTTTACATCTATGGAATTAGAGGATCTTCTTTCATAAGTAACTATTTGTGATCTATTCAAAAGGTAATTCTCTATTAGTTTAATAGCTTTGATATCAAATCCAACAAATGAAAGAATTGAAAGCAATATTTTGTGATTAATGGTATCGAAAGCTTTGGAAAAACCTAAAAGAATCAGTGCAGTTAAGTTACCATCATCTGTAGCTCTAAATATATCATCTGTCATGTCGAGAAGTGTAGTATTGCAGCTATATCCGGATCGAAAGCCAGATTGCGTTATGGGTAAAATATCATGTTCTTTTAAAAAATCTTTAATTTGATTTTCCATAATTCTTTCTAAAATCTTGGACATAGTGCACAGTATACTTATGGGGCGAAGATCCTTTAGTTCTTTAGGATCTGTTACTTTAGGAAGTGGTGTCACTAATGCTTTCTTCCATATTTCAGGGAAAACGCTATTTTTTAAACAAAAGTTTACAATGTGTGTAATATAGAGTATTAAATGAGGGCAGCATAGTTTTAAGAGTTTTATGTTTATATTATCATATCCAGTGGCATTTGTTTTGATATTGTTTATAATTTTTTCTACGTCCGATTCATTTACCTCTTTGAATGTAAATAGCTGAGTAAAGTTTATTTTCTTGTTATTTATATAATAATTAAGGAGTTCTGCATCAATTGAGAAATTATTATCTGTACAGGAGTTTAAAAAGTAATGGTTTATTCGATTTACATCTTGTAAGTTATCTGGAATATTATTATTTTTTGTTTTATTTATTATTTTCAGTTTATAAATATCCTTCCAGATTTGACCTGACATACCGCAAGTTGAAATCTGATAATCCAAATACGCTTTCCTCTCTCTATTTATACTACTTGTAACTAAATTTCTCAAAGATTTGTAATAATCCCAGTGTCCTGGAATCTTGCTTTTTTTGAATTTTTTAAGGGCGTTGTCTTTGAGTTTTATCATGAATTTAATATTATCGGTTATCCACGGTTTTTTCTCCTTTGATATTCTAAATTGTTTTAATGGTGCATGAGTGTCAAACAAAATATTTAAGTTATTATTAACAAAAGTTATCTTATCATTAATATCATCCATATCAAATATTAAAAACCATGGTACCGAATACAAATCTCTGAGAAACATATTATGGTCGAAAAGCGAGAAGTCCCTACCAAAATTAATATTTGCTGTTTTATTAAAACTATTCAAAGAGGATATGCAATAAATTAAATTATGATCAGATATATCACAGTCTATCACATCCTTATTTAAAATTGTGCTATTATTTGAAGTTAAGAGTAAGTCTATCAACGATACTGAAGATCTGGATATTCGAGTTGGTTTATCAATTACTTGAGTAAGGCCTAACGTGTCTAACAAACTGTTGAATTTTTTTATATTATCATCTTCATCATTTAGCATATTTAAGTTGAAATCTCCCATACACATTATTTCATCACAAGTTGGCAGTAAACTAGAAATTACTTCCTCAAACATATTTAAAAACAAAGTGGTAGTCAGAGTTGGTGGTCTATAAATTGTCCCAATTGCAATTTTTTTTTTTACCAATATTGATGCAAACCCACACATGTTCAAGATTTATTTCCTCCAAATTAACCACATCATACTTTATATTATTTTTAATATACATACCCACTCCACCTCCCCTTGTTTGACGATCCTTCCTTACAAAATTATAACCCTGTATGTTAATGACATCATCAGAAATATTATTTGATAACCACGTTTCAAGACCCAAAACATCCCCATTCACCTTATCTACAATATGTTTAAATTCATTTAATTTTGGCAACAGCGACCTAATATTCAAGTGACATAACTTGAGTTTATTACTCATTCTGAAATATTAATATATCTATTTATTTTACGTGATTGTACTTTTATGTAATAAATAATAACTAATAATAAATACTACTAGAGTCAATTTTTATATAATATTTATAAATGTTTAATAGTTTTGTATAAGTATAGTAAGAAGTACACCAATATATTAATTAAATTGTGTATTGATAATAAATTTGGATTTCTACTTGGGAATAATAATAATTAATGAAAAATTCCTAATTTGTTTATATCACCTTTTGTTAAATAAATAATTAAGTAAAGTAGCCACTATTTAAAATAGAAGAGAACTAAATTGAACTTAACAGATAAAGGAAAGAAATGTGTATTTATGTTACTTTTATAAATGTGTAATACTGAAATATGTAGTTTTGGTAACAAAATTAATAACTAATAATAAATTCGAAAGTTGTATAAACTTGGATAAACAACAAACGTATGTCAATTGTCAGCTGTTTGTATATCATCACCAGCGCCAACCGAGTGTAAATCTGCCAATACATTAATTTTGTGTTTTTTACCATTAGAAAATATTAATACAGTACCTTTATAAGTCCACGCATTTTTAATGCCCACTTTCACAACAGCATTATTAAGGAGATTTAGTCGCAACTTCGTAATATCTTCGCGCACAACGATGCCACTGTTTTTCAGCTTTTTCTTATTACCATACACAAGTTCTTTAGTGACACTGTTGTAAAACTCCACGATCACCGACCTTGGTTTTTTACCATCTTTTTGAGGACCAGAGCGATAACATTCTTTAATGGAATCTTCTTTAACATTGAGGTCATTAAGTTGTTGGTTCTAATTAATAGACGCAAAAACGTGGGGCGCTCGAAATATTTGGGAAAACAAAAAAATTTACTCAACGAGCACTATATATTTCAATAGGTATTCCAGTATCTACCTGGAATATTACTACTTTTTCGAGGAGTATTATGTCCATTATCGTCTTTCGTTCTACCTTAGCAATACTGCTTTCAAAATTAAATCTGGAATTTCTCCTTAAATACATTAGATTCCCACTTCTACCCAGCTGCACAAGAACCAATACAATTTCAACCTTAGGTTATTAATTCATTGCAAATTTCGCTAGTGACGAGAAGTCTTCGAGTAATCGTCTCAAAACTTATAAGAGTTAGAGGATTGACTTAGTCTCTATTTTAGAACTATAACATGTTTGGTGCTAAACAAATAATCTAACAAATTTTAGGAATACTTTAAAAAATCTGTTTTTCAGTTACTCGGATAACAAAAATGCGTCAACCATAGTTCGTATAATGGTTTCAAAAACTTGAGAAGCTTGACCATTTTTAAAAATATAAGTTTTAATTCATGTATAAGAGCGTTACTAATTAATAAGAACCGTTAATGTGACATTCTTTTTACATGTCTCATCCATTATGTATTATAGTTATAGACATAAATAGAATATTTATTTAGTTTTAATAATAAGCTTGGTAGGTGAATATAACTTATATTCATAACATTGAAAATACCGGTAAGTATTAAATATAGTTAATAATATGATGCAAATGAATAAAGATATGTTTATTCACGCGTGACATGCGATACTTCTTTCCAACACATATGCAAAGTGAATAAAAAGTCTCCGTGTCTTAATTAATTAAAATAATCAGTAAGAGACAAACCAATATTTCTTGAAACGTAAACCCTTAACAATAATAACACTAGCTGAATGACTTAAGTCGATGGCCTTTTTATTGTTTTATATACTTACTAATATGACCAATAAAGAACTTTTATTATTATTGTTATTAATAATAATATATTTATTTATTTGTAATAAAAAAGCATACATAGGTAAATATACTCAATCTATACTCTATTTGGAAATGAAAAAAGTAACAAAAGCTAATTATAAATGCAAATCCTATAAAAATATATTCAGTTATAAAAGTACAGCTCACCAATATACTTCGTTTCATTTTTGCCATAAAGTAGTTAAAACTTTACTCTTTGACTCCCTTTTGATGTGAATTTAAAGAACTAAAGATGAATAGGATTTGATGTTACTTTAATGTAGAAAGGTTTGAAAATGTGTATTTTACGTGATTTAATTTAACTTTTTACTTTGATTAGACCCTCCATAATAATTCAAGTTGTATAAACTGAATAATGTTATTAATGAATAGTATCAATTGTTAAATGAATTGAATTTTAACCTACTCTATTGAGCAAGATGCGGCAAGCTAACAAAAATATTCATAAAATTTTTCTCAATCCTCAGAAATCGTTAGAAAAATACAATTTTCCCTTTTTTCCATTTTTCTAGCTGTTTTTTGAGTACAGAAAAAAATTGTGACGTGGTGAGGCAAAAATGACACCGGATTCGAATTCAGCAAGCCAAAATACATTGGAGATGATTGGTCTGGTCCATGTGATCAACAATTTTTTTTGTCTGTGTGCCTGTGTAGTTTCAATATGAATTTAATTGTCTTATTCAATAACTGTGCGTCTAACGAGGAAAACGCGAGAGATCGTTTTCATGTGGAATTCATCAGGCTAATCAGGAAAAATATCGACATGGAAAAATGTGAGTGGCGTATCACTTTTTTAGAAGAAAATATCAGAGCACATGCTCGCAGGGACGCCACTGGTGGAACTATAAAATAAATGTTTCTAATTAAAATATGTAGTTCTATATCCTATTAAAACATACCAAAATTGAAAATATTGTCTAAAATACTTTCTTAGATATTAAAAAATAACGATTAGAAAATAAAAAATCAACACCCTGTAGCAAAAAATTTTAGCCGTTGCGGACATATGTTCATATGAACTTTTCTTCATAAAATGACCTAAGGAATCACACCCTTAAATATTAGCTCGTCATTAAGGAACACCCTGTATGTATTATTGCTGTAATTTTTATTATTATACTATTAGTATACTCTTTGTAAATACAAATAGAAGAGTATGTATATTGCATTCTATAGGCACATTTCTCAAACCGCTAATATCGCCCGTAGAGAGAAAATTTTCTGTCTGTCTGACTGTCTGTCTCACGTTTCTTGCAAGCGCGATAACTTAAGAATGAAAAGTCAGATTGTAGTGAAATTTGGATAGTAATATAGTATTGGCTAGGAGAACAACCCTGTAGTTTTTGAACAAAGTCGACGAATAAATAAAAAAGTTATTAATTATTTAAATTTAATAAATTTATATATGTACATTATATAATATTGTTACCTTACAGTACCAGCTAATTAGGCAATAGACCCTAATGTTTATCAACTTAATGGCAATAAATCTGTCACAAATGCGATGAGATAATGGAACAAGCTTTGTCGGCTTTCATTCATCTCGCAATTAGACAAGGCCACCAATCGTTTATTTAACTGCGAAGAGTATACTATAGAATGTGCAACAATTATATAAAAAATGCCATAAATCGGCGAAGGGTATAGTGGTTAGCTTGTTATTATTATTATTGGTATAATTATAATTGCTGTTACTGCTGCTTCAATTATTATCTATTATTATTAATTACATATAACCAATTTATACCGGAACATACCTATAGTACAACAGACCGAGCGCTCTTGTTTTCTCAACATCTAGCTGCTGCAGACTAGGTCGGCTCTATGAAAATTAGAGCTGACTATAGTTTTCTTAAAATATAATAAATAAATAAGCATTCTATATAGTATCAACTTTTACAAAGCTCTTACATAGACCTCATTTTCACGACAGTAACGTAGCGATGCGGTTGCGGCGTGTTCTATCAGCGCACAGACCGACCATTAATTTTCAATAAACTAATGAATAAATAAACTAATAAATAAATATTAGATTTTACAAAGCTCTTTCACCCTCAGTGTCGTGAGCTCTCGGGCTAATATTTATTTCATGTATTAGGGAATATTAGCTGATAAGCGGGTGGTCGTGAAATGTATAGTTCCTACTTCTTAGCAACCATTTTTTAAGATTTTTTTTTTTTGAGAAAACAAATTTACCACCAATGCAAGAGAAATCGTGTTCTGCAACAGACAATTAATGAGTTGTTAGGATACCAAACAAAAAAATATTCTGATATTTTCCTAACCTCAGGAGACGTAGTTTCCACTTACGAAATGAATTGTAAAAACTATAATGGATAGTATGTTGGACAAGCGAAGAGTACAATTATAAATAGATTTAAAGAACATATGATATGTCTCAAACATGGAAAAACTGAAAAGCCTGGTGTTGCCGAACATACTTTAATTTCAATCATAGAATAGATATCAGTACCTTAAGGTTAATTACAAATGTAACAAAAAATAGACAGCGAAATGCTTTTGAAAGATTAGAAATTAAAAGATGTAAAAATAGTGATAAAGCACTGCTCCCAAATAGTCCGCTTTAATGGTTATCATGTCAAAGATCGTTGAACCATGACAGAGTTTTACGTAGGAATAACATGACAGATTGAATTAGTTTAACCATAACAATATTTTAGTCATCTTCCGACGATGTGACCGTGGTTAGTGAAACGAGCGTAGACCGTTAGTATTCAAGTGTTATATTTAAAACTTTTGGTATTTGTGGGAATTACTCTCCAGAGGGAACGTCAAACCGAAGACTTAAGCCGTCTTCAGGACTATTTTTATTTTTATTAAATTTCATTGCATACAATTTATAAGTTACAAGTCGCATGTGCCATTTGTGCTAGTTCATACTCGACCTTACTTGGGCTCTTTGTTGAAAACATGTTTAAGAAAATTCAATGCATATTATTAAAAATAGTTAAATCTGAATAAGACTAAGATAAATCACTTAATTACTTCATAATAATTATCATTAACTTCAATCTGTAAATTATCTGACACTAATCTCCGAAATGCTATTTTTTATTAGCCTCGCATTGCAGCTATAACCATTAGTTTGATATTATCCTTCTTCTTGGTAGACGACATTCTAATGTCAAATGATGTCAACAGACCAAACCGAGTTATAATACTTTGCACCACACAGACTAACTGGCGATAAATTTATCATGCTAGAGATAACTAGAGCAGGCAAATAAGTCATTAATTTCTCTTTCGAATTGCTTAACGGTATTTCTGACATGTTGATAAACCCTAGGCCCAAGCATAAGATTTTCTGCGATGTAGGCTGGATCCTAACAAATTCATTTATAAACAGTATAAGTATAGTAATTTGTTTTACACAAACTATGATAAAGGACATTTGTACATTATTATAAGGATTGTAAACAAAAATGGAAATGAAAATAAATTAAAAAACTTTTTAAAAACAAATTTTAGTCCATAAGACGAAGATAATATATCACCTGAGTTAATTACACCAGACCAGTGGCCAGTGGTATTACGGAAGGAAGGATGTTATGTTACCTAACATCAAAATTATCCCTGAAGTTATCTAAACAAACGAATCAATAATCATTATCCAGAGTTTGATCAATATATTTAATAGCTTGTCGCAAGATAAAAGTGTTATCATGAAGCTATGACTGTAAGCTTTTAAATATATTGATCAACATCTGTAAAATGATTTGCGATTTCTTTGTTTATATAATTTTGTTCTTAGTTAACATTCACCCATCCATATTAGGTCAGCAAGGACCACTGCATGGCCTGTACTAATTAACTCAGATGATATTTTATTTTCTTTATTTTAGAGCATTTTAGAAAAGTGTTTAAACAATTTTCAAGATTATTCTCTTTTTGGTTCATTTTTAAATAAAAGGCTGATTTAAACAATTTTCTTTTTACTTATATTTATTTCTTACATCAAATTGGTCATCTGCGCTAACTAAAACTCTTGTGTACTTGTTTTCATGTTCACCTGATCAACTTTTATAACGCTGATACGCCGTATTGCAGCCGTACTCTAAATTTTTTTTTACTTGATAAGTCATTCTCAACATCAAAATCGTCATCTATGCCACTTTAAACTCCCGTGTACCAATTTCCATGCTAATTTGATCATTCTTTATGAAGCTCATACGCCACATTGCAGACGCCATCTTTATTTTCTTAAATTTAACACCGGAAGAAGCATCTACTTTAACCAGAGTTATGTAACTATACGAAATTTCAGCTCGATTGGATAATGGAACGTAATTTAAAATTCGAGTAAAAATTTTGAACCGGACACGCATACATACATATATACATATAAACGTTGCAAGTTAAATGAAAGCTAGCACAAATTGAGTCGCCTTCAAAAAAATACTCGTTAAAAATTATAAAATAGATTTTTTCGTATAAGTGTAAACTGGACTTTGTTACCTAATATTTTTTTAATTTTATTATAGTAAATAGAATTTTCAGCTACTAGGCAAATACGTTCAATTAACTACAATGAGTTTCATAACTAGTACAAAATAAATATTAACTAGATAAGATAATTTTAGTACATTATATACAGGAGTAAATATATAAAAAGCATAGGACAACGAGAATTATTGCGTGGGTTATGAAGGTTCAGTTTGTTTAATATTTCACTGCATTCTTTTTTGTTATGTAGAAAATGCAACGCAACCGAATTACGCCTTTTAGCAAAACCAGTAATATTAATTTGTTGAAATAATTGATTTTGAGGAATCCTAATTAGTGAATATGTCCCTTCAATTTTCAAGTTTACAAATCTCAGGAAGCGACTCTGAATATTTTTCAATTTACTGTTATGAACGTTATAACTGTTCTGCCAGACAAGTGATGCAAACTTAAGCTTAGGGAAAGTAGAATAAAATACATTTATGGTTTTAGCATCCTTCAAATGGCCATTACGAAAAATGGAACCTAACATTCTGTATGCTTGCGAAATTACAGCAGCAATATAATAATACAATTATTGAAGATGAATTTGTTTTCAAAAATTACATCTAGGTCCTTAAAAGTAAGCGGTCTGTTTAGAACGTCGCCATTAATATTATAATTATATACAATTGGGGACCCTTTGGTTGTATAACTCATAACATTGCACTTTACAACATTTAGGAGAAAATCACTTTCATATATTAAAAAATACACATCCAAATTATCACTGATGGCGTTAATAAGAATATTAAAGGAAAGAGGTCCAAGTATCGAACACCGAGGCACTCCTGGCGTGGCCAGGTAATCAATAGATTTATGTCTATTATAATTGAATTATATAGGTTAAGTAACTCTTAAGAAAATGAAGTATTCCTAATTTCTCAAAGAAGTTTACTATTGTTCAGTTTGTCAAACGCCTGAGAAAAATCTGTATAACCGGAACCTATATGTATTTTAGAGCCAATGGAATCAACAATGTACTGCGTAGAGCAAATTAAGTTCATTACGGTGGAGCGAGCTTCCATAGAACCGTGTTTTTACGTCGGCATTTTCTGATGAACTTGTGAATAAATGTTAACATACTCTGGGATTTCGAAAACTTTATCGATATTGACATTAAAGTCTGTTGAAGTATAACAATAGAAGAAAAAAGCACGAAACAAATTGGAAATTAAAAATGACTGTAAAATATTTGTTAATAAAGAAATCACAGGTCTAGCATATGGGCCAATACGTCATAACCGGAAACTATCTGCGACCGAAACTTCTAGACAGACGCATCTCAAGTGAATTGTATGCGAATCAGGGCTCTTCCTTGTACTTCCACCGTAAACGTATGTTTACCTGTGGAACGGTTAATAAATGAAAGCTCCCTGTGACGAGCGAGTGTAAGTCTTAGCAGACAAACGAAGTGAACGCAAGCGAGCAGAAGGAGGTGCACACTGCTAGAAGCGTGGAAACTTAAAAGAAACATCTCACAAAACCTACACTTCCCATCCTATATTCCCACCCCATGCGTCATGTGGCTCTCCCTGCGGACAATAAGCATGTCCAATGTTCAACCCAGCGTATGCAGCCGCTACGGCCGTATATAAAACATCCAAGGTTTGATTCCGGCACGCGGTTTGGCCGTCCGCTGGGCTTGTTCGGCGGACGACCCAGCAGCGTGTTGGAACGAACCTCCAGACTGGATGCCGGAATCAGCAGCAATGCTCACCTTACACTGACAAATCAATCAATCAATGAATTAAGGCTGTAACTACCCTTGAATATTGATATATTTTACTCAGATTTTGCAAAAATTCTTTTTCGGTAATTTTTAAAGTCGATCAATAGCGACATTTCAAATTTTCGAAAATAAGAGTCACCCTTTTTTTATCGGTGTGTACTATTGACATCCAATCAAACCTTTTAAAGAAGAAAACAACTTAGTACACACTTCTGTAGAAATTATTCAATCTATAATAAAAAATGTTAATTGGTAATACTTGCCGACTTAATAGTAATATTGCACCTAGTTAATTGTATGCAGTTACATATTTCGAAAGAAAGTAAGACTCTAATGAACACCACAGTTAGGTTGGGTTAGATAAAAAATTACTTTTTTAAATTAGAATGTTCTATTTAGTTTGACACAAAACTAACCAATAAATTGTATCTAATCTTAATTGCACAGGACGATTAAAACTATGTTAATTTCACAATTTACATGAAAACTTAAAACTTCTTCTCAGACCCATTTTATTAGCTGCTTAAGAATAATAAGTACTTAGCATAAGTAAATAAGCATATTTTCTTAAAATGAAACAGTGGAATGCAAAAGTCTGACGTTTCGCACCGTTAATTTTTAATTATTGCATAAATTATGTAAATTTTTTTAGTAGTATATATGACGTTCGTTAATTTATATTGTCTATGTAATTATAAAATGAGTGATAAACAGAAATAACGATACGGTTTTGCAATTGTTTTGCAATTAGAAAATCTTGTAATTACTAATTCCATATGAACTCTGTTTTTCTATTCAAGCGCTTCATTTCACGTAGAATTTCTTAGATAAAAAATTACTTTTTTAAATTAGAATGTTCTATTTAGTTTGACACAAAACTAACTAATAAATTTTACCTATCTTAATTGCACAAGACGATTAAAACTATGTTAATTACACAATTTACATGAAAACTTAAAACTTCTTCTCAGACCCATTTTATTAGCTGCTTAAGAATAATAAGTACTTAGCATAAGTAAATAAGCATATTTTCTTAAAATGAGACAGTGGAATGCAAAGGTCTGACGTTTCGCACCGTTAATTTTTAATTATTGCATAAATTATGTAAATTTTTTTAGTAGTATATATAACGTTCGTTAATTTATATTGTCTATGTAATTATAAAATGAATGATAAACAGAAATAAAGATACGGTTTTGCAATTGCTCTAATTATTACTTATAACTCAAGTTCGTTGTAATTGCATGACGAAGATAAACAGATAATATATGACAACAGGATGGAAAATTTGCTAAGGACAGAACAAAAAGGCTTCACAAACCAGTGTCTAATCGTGTTTCCCTTAGATGCTTATACTTATACTTTCGCAAATATGAAAACGAAGAGTATATTTGATCGACACATTTCTAAAACCATAACTAATATCGCTCACAGAGAAAAAAATTTCAAATAGTTGTGTTAGTGATCGAATTTTCAAAATGTGTGTCCATCTGTCGCCTGTCTATCGTCTCTCTGTCTGCCCATCCGTAACGTTTTTATAAACGCGATATCTTAAGAAGGAACAGTACGATTGTGTTGAAATTTGGAGAGTAAATTACTCTTGTTTAAAGGAAGAACCTATTCGTAAAGAAGAAGAACCCTATCAGTAAATAGAAAAGTTATTAATTATATAAATAATAAAAATATATTTTGCATATTTTGTAATTGAACACAAATTAGAAAAAATGCGCAAAACTAACATTATTTTTACAAAAAAGATGCGAAAAGTATTCCATAGAATGCATAATGTTTACTCTAGTTCCGTTTAATTCTTTACCAATTTATGCCTGCAGTTATGCTTGCCACGAGGCTGGAAATATGGAACTAGGATTTGAACTCTGGACCTCATACATGCGAAATATTTCCTTTGCCGCTACCCTACTTGAGCTCTGAAAACTCTTGCTTTGTAGGGATAAATAAACTTCAATTGCATTTTGGTCCCATCTTTAAAAATCCCGTGGTGCTCATCCCACCGACGTCCTTTAGCCATAACGGCCATTTCTTTTTTGAGGAGCTGTAAACAAGCATTTTTGCATATTTCCAGTCTTGTGGAAATGGGTATGTCGTCGAGGCCAGTATAGCTGTTAGACTACCATGTCTACCACCATGGGTGAGCAAAGTACTCACCCAAACGACTTCAAGTATCAAGTACCAGATAGTTGATTGTTACAAGTATCAATTAGTGAGGCGAGATACGGTGCCGATTCCAGTGGCGGGAACTCGAACGGCGAAGTTAAGCAATACCGGGAGAGTCCCGTCGCTTAGATGGGTGACCGTATCTCATTTCGCCGTCCTGGTTAAGTGGTGGAATAGCATTAGCTAAACTTCGCCAGGACTTTAAAATAAATAAGTTAAAAAAAATGAAATTATTTTTCAAAAAGCAGAATACTTCAAGTATCAGTTACTTTAAGGTAGTAGTACCTAGAACCTTAGGTATAAGTTCCTATATACACCCAAGATGAAAAAACTGCCTGGAGGCAATTACTATTTAAAGTATTCTGATTTTGCTTCCCTCGTTCACCGAAGGGTAGTATTGTAGGTAATCGTAAAGAAATCCCTCTCCGAGATTTCTTCATATTTTCACATTTCGCCATTTCGGACTAAGTCGATTAACGAAAATGTAGCTCTTTCAATTCCGTCAGTCTGTCTGTCTATCTGTAGGTCGGTCGGTCGATATGTCTATCTGTGCATCGGTCAGTGTGTTGGCGCTATATCTAAAAAACTATTTAACGGAGAACAGTGATTTGGTAGGTAGTTAATGCTACTGCCAGCAAAAAGATGAGTATGCTCTCACTGGAAAATATACAAGGTGGACCGACCAAAAATAATAAATAATGAAAAAATGTGACAGAGCAATAATATTTGGCATGTAGTTAACAATGCAAGGCGAGGAAGCCACCTTATTATACTTTAATGGAAGGTATACAGGGTGATCATCATAAGAAACAATTCAATTATAGTGGAAATTTGTAAAGGTATTTCGTATTTGGCACTTTTTATTTATTATGTATTTTTTATGTATATTTTTTTGACTAAAAGTTATTGGGTTTTCTTTGTAACAATAGTGACAACTTCATTATGATTATGATTCTCTTTTGTTGTTTCTACATTTGGGACATTACACTGTTCCAAAAGTAAAACACCTTCAGTGCATACTTTGGTGCAACACTTGAAATATTAATGTATTGTACGTATTATTTCAATTAATAATTTAATTCTACTCCAAATGCTTTAATTTTTTACATCCAATCCCATCTTTTACATGTAAATATTTATCTATTTCTGTACATTTAACGTAAGTATTTATATACAATCACTAGTCACAACGATTTTACCGACCGCCCACAATAAAGGTATCTACCACTGACAGACCTACCCACGCACATGTGGTGCAGAAAGTAGGTGGCTCGATGTACGATGTGTTATATGATAGAAGAAAATAGCCTATTTGCTTCGCTCTCGCTTGCTCTTATTGCCATACCAAAACGAACAGTTTCCGAATCTGTATATTTGTATATATCTGTATATATCATGAAATTTTATTCATGTAATGTAAATGATTAACTTTTTAATAATACTGAATGTTCGAAATCGACATTAGATTGTTTATTGGGGTGCATTATTAAATTCAATAAATGAGACAGGTTTTCCACCGAAGCCATCAATTAGCATCTTTAGGCTTTATACATATTTTCGACCAGGAATAGGACTAAATTTATTGGCTGTAAAATTTCTGATTAAATTGCCAATACAGGCAAGTGTGGCAAATAACTTTAATTTTTAGAAAGCGAAAAATGCAAGTTCTTGAAACGAATACTGGATTAAAAATTCAAATAGTTGGAGAACGCTTTATTCTATCATACAGTAAGGTCCATAAGTAACGGATTTATCCATTATGTACGTACTTACAATTTATGAGTAAAATCCTAAAACACGTACATTTTTATTTCTAAAATGACAAACTCTGAGCATAATATTATACCTCTCCCTTGGAGTGACAGCTACCCCTTTAAAAATTTTAAACGAGGTACTTGTGATAGCCCATTTGAATCGGATTTTATCTCTATACGGCAATAGATATGAGGTTTTTTGAATTTTGTATATTCTTCATGAAGAAAATTAAATTTGAAAATATTAATGTATTTGAAATGTAAACATTCTTTTTTCTGATCGGGCAACATTCGCTTTAAATGGAACAGTCAACAAACAGAACTGTAGGTAGTGGAGTACAGACAATCCACATTGGATATTGGAGGGCAATGTACTACTCAATATCTTGAGAAGGTGAACGTTTGGGCTGGAATTATAAATTCGCAAGAGACGCGGTGAAATGAAGTGACCCGTTCTCCCGATTTGACCCCGCTTGACTATTTTTATGAGCTTACTTAAAATCGAAAGTCTACTTCAATAGACCAAATAACGTCGATGACTTAACAGACAGAATCAGGCAAGATAATAATCAAATCACCCCGGAAATTATACAAAATGTTTTAGAAGAATTTCACCAACGTCTCTATACTTGCCAAGAAGCAGCGGACGCCCAGTTTGAACATTGGATTCAAACTGTTAAAAATGTAATATTCTTCAATACAAAAATTAGAGAAATTCAAAAAATATTTTATTGCTGAATGGAAAATTAAAAACCCTTTCAAATGAGCGATCGCACGCACCTTTGTTCCATTTAAAAATATTAAAGGGGTAGCTGTCACTCCAAGGGGGTTGTATGGGGACGTATAAAACTATGCTCAAAAAATTTCATTTTATAAATAAAAATTGACGTGTTTTAGGATTTTGCAGTAGACAATGAATTTATCCGTTAGTTATGGACTTTGTATATCAACAAAAAACCCCTTTATACCAAGGAACATCTGATTGGTCTATTTGTATTAAAAAGTCTAAATTAAGAAAGTTAAGGTTTAGAAGGCGGAACCGCTCTTAAGGATGTACTAAAATAGGAGGAACTTTTTCAGGATGACCACCCAAAAATAGGTTCTTATTATGTCCTAAAATTATAATTTGATATTGTGTTTGATAAGTCGTTTGTAAATAACCGCGAAAACAGTGGCTTACTTGAGTTCCATTCGAGGGCATATCACTCTTATTCAATTCTAAAATAACTGCTACATGAACTAGAGTCGGATACAATTTAAACTGACTTGTGTCATGGCCGCTAAAACGTTTTATTTGATGCATAAGAAATGCCAGTAGTTCTCAAACAGTTCTTAGCAATGATGTCGCTAAATAATTTAAAAAAATAGGAAACATATCATACAAGATTATTAATTTTGGTAACTTCATAATTTTAGTGGAATTCTGATTATACAGTGTCCATAAAGTTGGCTACATATGGGAAAAAATTGCATTTTTGACATTTCTAAAAAAACTCTATTGGGGGTTCGTATATGCATGTCCAACAACAAAAAATTACATTTTGACACATGTCATGTGATCACCGGTTTAGCAGGACTGTAAAAAATAGTTGACCGTGATACCGAAAAGTGGGTCAAGATTTCGAAAAATTTTATGAAGAAAAAGTGCATATAAAATACAAGGACCCTATATATCAATTTTGAAGCAGATATGAATTAAAATATGAATAAAAATGTGCAAATTTTACTCCTACCATTAATTGCTATAGAAAAATCATAAACTCTTGTGTCTATTTCACAAATATTTCATTAGTTTCGACAAAAACTTTATGTATTTTAGTTGAATAATGGTATTTGCATGTAAAAATAGAAACGAACCGCCAATATATTATTTTTTAGAAATCTCAATAACACAAATTTTTCCCATATGTAGCCAACTTTACGACTGACACTGTAGGTAGGTATATAGGTTCGGGCACAAATGAAACTGATAACAAAAAATAAATTGCCCAATTCAGTCAATAACAGTGAGTGGTCAGAAAAAGAAAACAAAGACTAATATTGCTACAGTCCAGCAAGAGACACGGGAAGGTTTGGGCATCGTAGTGTTAGTATGGAAAACGATGTCAGTAAAAATAAAATATTTCACATAACAAAAAAAATCTGAAGTCTCTATGAGATTAACAAAAATAAATAATTTTTCTTTTGATAAATAAAAATTCTAGTTGACAAAATAAATATTAAAAAAATTAACAATAATTTTAGAACAAATAAATTGCTTAAAACAATTCTGAAAGAACAACGCATTGACACGTTTTCATAAATACTAAAACACTACACTTGAACAATTTATCTACTCGACCCACGTTTCATCATTCGTGTATTAATATATTACGAAAGCAGATTTTATTAGAGATAAACACTCGCTAGTAGTAATAAAATACACATTTTTGGGGAAAATAAAGTTTTAACAAAACTCGGGGCGCAGTTTAATAAAATAAAAATTTTAGAAGGAAAAATATTAACTTTTAATAATTAATCAAAAAAGAAAAAAGTGGAAGTGATTGGGGATCGATCTCGCAACAACCCCATTTATATTTATTGCTGTTCGAGCATTTTACCGATTGAGCTATGCGATCGTGTTTATTATGCTCTAAAACGTGTAATATCTACGTACTAGAAAATTGTAAGACTTAATGGTTTGTCATTGTTCGTTTGACGGATGAATATCCACTATTTACCACTAAAAATAAGTTAAATATTTCATATTAAGACGTTTTCCATATTTAGAGTGGTCTTAGCTCACGGAAATAAATAATATTCGTCGTTAAATCACGCAGTTTGAAAATTACTGAGCTTATGGCTATGTTTGTCACTCCTCAGTGTACATATCATATTTCCGTCTCAAAAGCAGTGGGAAATAATCTTGGTAGACATACATTGACAATGTCTTTAGGCTATGGCTTGAAGTTTCTGTGCAAGGGATAGTGAATACGTATGTGCAATATTAATTCATACATCGGTCTTTTTAAACTCGACCCGACTCTACTATTAACTGGCCTTTGAAGTGTTGCCGCGTAATTAGAATTCACCTTGTCTGCTAGAATATCAACTGAGCTGATGACAATCACATAAATAGTTAAATTTTCCAAAGAATAATTTCGTTAATTATGTGTAATTCAAGACACTATCTTACAAATGACATAGTGGAGTGCAAAATTTCACGTTCTGCACAGCTAATTTTTATTACTTTCATTAATTTTATGTTAATTTCTATAGCTCTACATAAAACTGTAATTTATACTACCTGTTCTTATAAACCTCATGACTTCATTAGCATATAAAAAATGGTGGAATTATAAAGCATTTAATAACCAGGCTTCATTATGAATGCGACCTTCAACAAACTCATCATCAATTTGTAATTCATTCTTTTATAAATATAAGTAAAAGATTCACGGTAGAGATCACGGCCAGTTTGAGTTCATCCGGCGTGCTGAAAATCAAGGTTGGTCGTATATGATGGCAAGTTTTTTTTACTGCTCAAGAGGAATTCAAGGTGTACGTCATTAAGATAACGCAGATGAGCGAAATGTGTGATACAGAATGCTCATCTGGAGTTATAAATAACGAACACCTTGGGATTGCGAGGAGTCTCAAGGTTTTTTAAAACGAGGGTTATTAAATTATGTAGGATAATGATTACACCCTTTTTATCTTTACGCACTTCGGAGCAGTGGCTAATTTATGGTTTAGGGATTAGAGCAGGGCAACTATCAATTTTCGGATACGGTGACACGGCGCAAGGGTATCAGAAAGTCGTGTCGAAAGAGATTTTGCAAGGGCAAATTTTTACGTGCTGATCATTAAATCATGTTTGTTATTTATGTGTCGTCGGTCGAGGCACGAGTGTATATACAAAAAATAACATAGTACGGAGGGTTAAAGCGCATCGTTAAAAATATTGTTAGTATATTGGGGCAGATGCAGTTTCAATTTCAGATAAGTTTTGGAAAACTACGAATATTGTTCCTTATTTATGGAGGATGGAGTAAGAGCGTAATATGAAAAAATCATTTCTGGTGTTAGATGCCAAAATATAACAAGGATAAAATATTGTTTTTACTTAAACATATATTACAGACAGATTATGTGTTATAACGAAATTGAGTAAAACACTACTATGTTTTTTACCACTATGTTTGCACAAAACGTGACTGCAGTTTCAACCCTTTAGGTAATTTTCAAACAATGATTCGACTATGAAATACAAAAGATTTGGTCCCTATTTAAAATGTTTCTAGAATTAAACAGATTAGAGAATTATGAAAGTACACAGGTAGTTTATGATATCCTAACTAACTAAGGGTGGGGTTTCTCAGAAATATTAATTACATTATGTGTTAGTTTCATAAACATTACTCTTCATGAGAAAAAGGTCAACGGTGCTAGGTCTGGTAATAGCCGACCCCACCAATGGATCACGGCAATTGATCTGTTTGTGAACATTTTGTTTAAATATCCTCGAACAGCAACTCCATAACTGGAGCAGATAGTCTTTTTTTAAACCCAACTGTTATCACTATATAAATGAAAATATTTTTCATTTAAAAATGAAATTTCTGAGTTAAGTCGAACAGAAGGTACTGTAAGTATTCATTTGTTGTTAGTATGTAATAAAAAGAATTTGGTTCTCAAATTTCGGTACCAATTTCTGTCCAGGTAGTAACTTTCTTTGGGTATTAAACATACCACGCCCGTGATCAATGATAATCTTAAGTGGCTTTAATACTGTTAGTATAGTAATATTTTCAACTTGAAGCAGCTGTTTTCTTGTTTTAATCAGTCTTCATTCGATAATTTATTTTGGCACCGCTTGATGGTTCAGATATTGTCTGTAATTGTTTATTTGTGGCATATTAAGATTTTTTACTTTTTATTGGGTATTTTGCCACTGAAAAATATTTAAAAATTTTAATGAAAAAACCTCTGCGCCAAACGGATCAGACAGAGGTTGGTTCTTGAGTACTGTTTCAAAAAGTCTCACACCTAAAAATATATAAACTAGAACAATGTTATAAACTAAAAACTGAAAATCAAAGTTATAGGTAGTTAACGTTTCGGAAGAGAATCTACTTCCGTTCTCAAAACTTTTTGGCCGTCAACCATGACAGTTCTTTGTTTATGTATTTCTTCAAATGATGTAATATTAAGAAACGAAAAACAATTTATAAAAACTGTCTTATTAAATAATCAATATCCTGAGAGTTTTGTTGATAGTCAGTTATTGAACATTGGTAGTAGAGAGAATATACTATCACAACCTGAGGTATTTAGGTCAATGGCAGTAATTCCATATATACATGGTTTATCGGATAAATTACGAAAAATTGGGAACAGGTTTTCCGTACGAACAGTTTTTCAAACGGGCTCCACGCTAAAATCGGTTTTATCAAGAACCAAACCTCCAAATATTGTTCAAAGTTCAAAAAATTGTATTTATAGTGTTCCGTGTGAGTGCGGAAAACATTGCGTAGGTGAATCATCTAGACCTTTCAACGTAAGGCTTGGTGAACATAGAAATTACGCTAGAAGGGGAGAATTTGAAAAATCCAAAATTTGTGAACACGCGTGGGATAATAATCATAGAATTAAATGGGACTCGGCGAAGATTTTGGAAAAAGAGAGCAACAGAACTAAAAGAAAACTTAAAGAATCCGCGATTATTTTATTAAACGAGGATAGATGCGTTTCTAATTATTCAATAGATTTTTGTACTAGTTGGTTGCCCATCCTTAGAGACGAAGTAAGTAAAAATAAGATTAATATAATTTAATGTCTCACGTGACTTTGGAAATACATAAACAAAGAACTGTCATGGTTGACGGCCAAAAAAGTTTTGAGAACGGAAGTAGATTTTCTTCCGAAACGTTAACTACCTATAGCTTTGATTTTCAGTTTTTAGTTTATAACATTCTTCTAGTTTATATATTTTTAGGTGTGAGACTTTTTGAAACAGTCAAATACTCAAGAACCAACCTCTGTCTGATCCGTTTGGCGCAGAGATTTTTCATTAAAATTTTTAAATATTTTTCAGTGGCAAAATACCCAATAAAAAGTAAGAAAAGCTTGATGATTCAGACTCACGTTATAACTTCTTAAAATTTGTTTCAGATAAATTGTATTAAATCCTAAATTCACAAAGCCGAGCATAGAAATCCCCATCTGCGAGGGGTGAGCAGTACTCTGACAGCCAATTTACTAAACCAAAATATAATATAGTCGATTGTCACCATAGGCTTACTATAACCTTTACATAACTTTAAAATCTTTAAAGAAACATAAAGGGTAGAAGGGCGTCACCTCTGGCTTTATTAAATTAACCGCAAAGGCCAGAAAAAACGGTTTAAATCAATGACCCATAACTTATCAAGGAATTTAAATACGGAATTGTAACAAAACAGAAAATCTTTTACAAAGTACAGAAATTAGAACTGATAAATACATTTACTATAATAAACATAGTGTAACCAACTTAAGAACCCGACGAAATCAATTTTAATTGATTATCAACAAATAAATTAAAACAATACAACGTAGCAGTTTTATTTCCACTACACACTCGCCACTCATGAAAACTTAAATCCCAACTAAACTTATGGTTCATAAATCCAAACAAAATTGCAACTTACAAACTGCTCTTAACGTAAAAATGGGGCAGCCAAATTTAACAAACGTTAAGTCCACATTAAACTCTGTGGTTAAACATAAAATGAACATGTGAACAAATCTTAACTACAAAGTTACTGGGCTGAATACTTTTAAACTTAATTGACTATACTAATTATAACAAATGCCATTTAGAACATGAGTTATTTAAAAGGTCATACAAAATTGAGAGCCTTTTGGAATTAAATAAACCTGTGCCTTTATTGCGCGATGGCACTGTGGTCTGTTAACGAACAACCGGAAAGGTTATCACTAAATACGGAATTTCTGTCTCACCAAATAATTAAAGATGACGTAGCACCAAAATGGCGGGAAGATCATTTGTTCTCGGGAAAACTCTTCTACCACTCACAAATTTATGGAGCATATACGCTCAATACGATGCACTGAATGTATTTAAATTAATGTAAAAACTTTTAATTATATTGTTTTAATATAATTATGGCATCAAACAATTCTACATTGACTCTCATACAGGTTTGCCGGAAATTCAACATTTCTAACTCATAATTTCAGTTCTACAAAATACCATCGAGCATTGTTCAAATATGTACACGATTTTAATAGGCATCCATGTTTGCCAAACTTCTATCATAACCAAACGTAAAATACTCTGGTTCTACTATCACGTAATCAGTATGCAATACTAACTTATTACGTTCAGCGGTACAATCGTTTAATTCATGTTTAGACTTCTTTGAATTTAACGTAACTTATTATTTTCTACCACAAAATACTTCTCACAATAAACGGCTTGGGGAGATATCAAATTTAAAAATCTCGCCTAAATTCATCGAAGTAATCAGCAACAAACCCTTTGCGTGCTTGCTCAGGGCCAAATAGGCATGTCACGCGTAAAGATGTGTGGCGGCCCCCCCTTCTCTAGTTTAAGGCTCGCTCACTATTGGTTGAACATTTGTCATGCTAACCGCTAGATTCTAAATTCAGATAATGCAAAGAATATACAAGTGTGCTTTATAAAAGTGGCACGTTACAATGTGCAATATTTATTTGTTTGTTTATGTGCTTTTCATGATCGCAAAGTATGTATTAGTAGTATTTTTTTTCACTGATCATATGAACCATTGACCTTGTAAAGAGAGAAAACGTTCTCCCTTTATTTAAGCTAGTTTAGTTTCAATTCTGAATGAGCAGTTGACTTAAATTATTAAATAACGAGTATTGTTTTATGAGAAAGTGGAAAGTGACTGCGCCAAACTACCTCAAATGTATATATATATATATGCTTGCCTATAATAAACGTTATAATTATTACTATTTTGTTTCAGTTGTCCTATGTCAAATAGGGATTCTATTGCCTCCGACATCATACGACAGCCGCGCTCTAAAATGTTTTGCAGCCACTCCCCATGAAATAGTGACTATAAGTACTCGAATCCTGTGTCTTATACGGATAAAGACACCTCAAGTGCCTTCTGCATCTAGCTTGCCAACCCTTCGACTAATTTCTAACAGACTGGAATGATCTGCAGTCGAACATCATCGACTTCATACCTTCGAGTATACTAATTATTAAGGCGAATACCTTGGCCGAGTAGTACAGGTAACAGACTTGGAGCTTATATCATGGTTTTGGTATGCTTCTCTCCGTCCTTCAGGGGCACGTTTGTCTCAAAAGGTATGTTCTTATATTTAATTCTTCCTTTACAAACTAGATGTAAGTATTTATCATAACATATTCCTGAAAGTAATATAAATCATTTAACTTAGTATCTGTGTATTGTATAGTTACAATAGTAATTAAAAATAATTGCGTCTCCCACGTAGCAACTGGTAAATCAGGGGCTGTTTAAAAGGGTTCACTACACACGCCTTTAGCATAAAAAGTTACAGAATTATTGCCACTCTCATTATTTAGGTGCTACATTAGCTCACCCACTAAATGCAATTATCGTGATTGGATGGTATGGCATGACTAATGATCCTGGGACATACAGATAACATCAACAATTTTGCAACACGTTATTTTAGCTTCGAATAGATTGTATTTATTGGAATTTTATTGTGACCTCGTGATTTATATACAGAATGAGTAAACCATAGTGGTTTATTGTGAAATCGAATTATTGTGCTTTTGCTTCTGTGCTTTCACTTTCATTCAGTGGTGAATATTATTATTTGTTATTTTAAAATAAGACATTTAGTTACAAGACATGTTTTTTACTCATTTTAGTTTAATATGGTTATTAGCAATTACAGTAAACACTTTTCTCAAGAGGCACATGACTAAGAATTAGATACCAAATTAACGGAAAGAAAGACCACAACTAGCTTTGATTATAACCTCATAATTATTGACACACGCAATCTGAACTAAAATAAATGATATTAGTGCAGGCAATGAAGGCAACAGTTTGTAAAAACCTCGCAAAAATGAATAAAAGGATCATCTCCGGGATTTAAGTAGGTAATAACCTGTAGAATGGAATGATGCATTCTTTGCACTTCCGGGAAAATTAAAAAAAAATTGGAAAAACTTTTTGATTTTCGGTTTCTTTGCTCTAGCGGCTAAAATAATGAAAATACAGAAAAAATGTTTTCGACAAAATTTGTCGCTCGTCTCTTTCTCTACAAAAAAGGTCTTTACAAATTTTTGTCTTACTTAAGCCGTTTAGGAGATAAATTCAGTTTTCCACTTATAGTTTTGAAACATGCCGAAATGCGCGGAAAATGAGAATTCTCTGGGAGTTTCGTACGAGCAGACACAGCGATCGATAAATCTTACTATTTAGAGCCGCTAAAAAAACGAAAACAACATAAAATGTAGAGAAAAGTCTCAGCTTTAATGTGGAACTAATCACAAAATTCATACCAATTTTTATCATAGAGAAAGTGTTAGAAGATGGCTTAGTAAACTTTATACAGTTGATTTATTCATTTCTTTAAGTTTTATGCATTCTTCCTATTTCTTCCGTAACAATGGGTGCTTTTTCACTACATGGATTCGATTCCACGCACTTTTATCTATATGTCGTGAATATTTTATTGAAGAATGTTAAGAAACAAATAAGTTGTATATGTTTTACTATATAATTGTGCATTTTCTGAACGTGTATGAATAATGTAGACCAATTCAAAAAGTACTGCACGCATTTAAAAAACTCTAAAGTCGTTCGAAAAAATATATTTTATTATACTGATAATCCAAAAATTAAGACTGTGCTATTATTATTAATTAACATAGAGCGAATTGAACTCCAAAATTTAGAGGTGATTGATCGATGAGAAATATACCATCTACTTTGATCGCAAGGCATATTTTTCCAACAAAAGTAATTGAAATAAAATGTTAATTGGATTAATATATCATTATATAAGAATATATCAGCAAAATGAATTATCATTCTAACGACTCCCGGCAAAAACATGAATAAATCTGTGGACGAACAGTACATAGTTTACTAAACCATCTTCTGACACTTTTTCTCTATGATAAATTTTTTTATGAATTTTGTGATTAGTTTCACATTAAAGCTGAGACTTTTCTCTACATTTTACGTTATTTTCATTTTTTTAGGGGCTGTGAATAGTAAGAATTATCGATCGATGAGCCCGGTCTTACGAAACTCCCGGAGAATTCTCATTTTTCACGCATTTCGAAGCGGCTTGGTGGAAAAGTCGATTTATCTTCTAAACGGCTTAAGTAAGACACAAATTTGTAAACATTCTTTTTGTAGAGAAAGAGACGAGTTACAACTTTTAGCCTTTTTCTCTATTTTCATTTTTTTGCCCGCTAAAGCAAAAAAAAAACGAAAATCAGAAAGTTTTTTCAAATTTTTTTTTATTTTTCCGGATCTTCTAAGTGCACAGAATGCATCATCTCATTCTCCAGGTTATTACCTACTTAAATCACAGAGATGATCCTTTTATTAATTCTTGTTACCTTAAATGACTAATTTGCCTGTACTATATGACCACACCGAACTTGCGTATCTGATTTTTTTTTACCACTAAACAACTTTCGGAGAATTTTCCTAAGTAAATCACGAATCGCTATTATTAGCTTTATAATGAATTATTAACGTACCAAATGATGGGCAAACCGCGGAGGAAACGTGGTGTACATCCAGAAGGAAATCTAAGGAAACCTCAAACAAATCCTGAGGAAATGTTAAGGAAATTTGGAGGAAATCCGAGGAAATTTGAAGAAATCTGAAGGAAATCCGAGGATATTTTCATCATAGATGCTGTATCTCACGGGTGGTGTGGAAATAGGCTCAAATTATAAAATGAACGTTTGTAGATAGAACGGAAAAAATCAATAAAAATCTTTGCAGCAATAATCGCAACATGTCTAACCTTGTCTTTTGTTAAACCGACCGAATTTGCTATAGTCACAGCGGAAAACAGCATAGGCCATCGAAAAGCATGCCGATAAAGCAAGTGAAGCCGACAAAGTGACCGACAAAGGACACCGCCTCTCTTTTGCACTTCGTGTCACTATACATATGTATTTCGTTTGCTACACCTCCAACGTTATTCGCTAGCGTTGGGTGGGGATTAGCTAATAGCCAATAAAACATTTTTTATGTTTATTATAAACATTTTCCTTTCTATTAATTTTTGCCATTCAACAGTTCGGATGACAAAACACGTAAAACTAAGCAACAATTTTTCAGTAGGTGTCTTAGTGGCCTACCTAACATGTACTGGATTCGATCCCTAGCACCGGCAATGGCAATGTTGGTGGGTAATGGATGTGGTCTGCGTCTTTTCACATGTGTAACCCCCTTCCGGACAGCCTATGAGAGAGAGGCTTTGGATTTGGAGGTTGACTACTGTGTGTGGTGTTTATGTTATGTTATGTTTCTCGCGAAAAAGGGGATATTCCAGCTACCAGACATATACATGTGCATTTTACTTTGGTATGTTTGAAAATAATAAATAAGTCGTTTAAGTAAAAGCCTAAAAATTATTGATAGTGTTAGTAAAATTATTAGATCCACAGTTTATAGTTCAACCACTTCACAGTAAGTAAATTTTGGCCTACCTAGCCTAAGTAACTGTGTATAGTTTTCAAGCTAGTTACTCTAATCACTATTTACTAAGATTATGTATAAATATTGAATCCAAAAGAATTTGTGTTAAAAATACAACATAGTTACAGCAAGCCAAGTAGACCTATAGACTGAAACGTATGCGATGACTGAATTTTGATACCCTACGTTAAGTGATCTAAGATTTATAATTTAGCCTTAAATAAAATTTTGTATTTAACTTTCTTTAAACATTTTTAAGATTGTTTTTAAAGCCGCATTGACTTTTTTGTAAAAATGGAATGAAGTGATTAGTTTTAATGTTTTCGAATGTTTTTTAGTACTTCATTTTCCAACTGTTCGGCACGATCTCTCGTTGACGTCACGATGTAGTAAACATGCCAGTGCATGTATATGTACGTAAACAACTGCAACATCTGTCTTCTTGGTGTTCCCTATCACACACCGTATTATATAATCATGTAATACACCGTAACTCTCGTTTCGCACTTTACGCCCCTACGCTGTCTACAAGCTGTTTATCAGTTTGACTTGAAACTCATAACATTGTCGCAAACAAACAGTGGTAATAATTAATAAAATTGCAAAGGACTCCAGATACCAATAGAGCTTTAGATATTTAGCAAATTTTTCTGCTACTGGCTTTTTTGATAAAGCGCAACAAAAAGAAGTAATCTTATACATGTTTATAATAGCTAGGCAGCTTGTGGCAGATATTTTTATATGATTTTATTGTGTGACTGAAGTTGTACATTGTAAAGATGTAACAACAAAAAGCCGGAAAAACCAATTCAGTCATTACAGCGTTGCTGATTTTTTAATTAACATAAATTTAAATACGCAATAAAAGAAACGCACCTATATGATTTTATTGTGTCAGCCACTTGTTTTAAACGTTGCTTGTCAATATGACATTAATATAAATTCAGTTGGCTGAAATGTATGTTCCTGCGTTTTTTTGCAATTTAATTTTTTTTATTAATTTATGATATACTACAAATTTAGTAATTTTGACATTCATTAATTAAAAATATTCACAGATTTCGCAATCTTTGCAGCCATCGGGACATTGGAAATGATAACATCATACATAAAACATAAACTTAGCTACGATCCGCCCAAAAAACATGATTTTAGGTACTTGTAACAAAAATAACTATTCGCTATTTGTCAAACTTTGTGAATCCATGGCGACTACGATTGGCGCTGACCACAACCGCATTATAACTTCATGTCAGTGTTGCCAATGATATTAGCTGTAATTATCCGCCGACTGACATGAAAATGTCCAACAAAGTCCGATTCGGTGGTGCTGCAGCCTTTTCGGCTATATAGATATATGTATTAAGGCAAATAGATTTCTTGAAAATGGATTTCTCTGGTGTAAATTTTTTCCCCTCGCTCGAAATTTTTGAAGAGCAGGGGGGCGATTTCTCTACACATTTTTTCCCTCTATCGGAATTTTAAAGAGCGAAGGGGGAGATTTTCGACGATTATTCACTATTGCACGAAACAAAACCGATCGACCACACTGCAGTGCTAGATTGAAATTATCCGTTTTTTATCCGATTTTTAACAGGGTGAGAAAAATATCCTCCACCTTCCTAAATTATCCGCAAATCGGACAATTATCCGCCAATCGGCAACACTGCTTCGTGTTCTCCGTGCATACTCATACTATGCACATTTGCTTAATATTACATCATCTGATGTCGACTCTTTCATGTCGGCGGCCCTAAGACTCGTAACTTTGGCCCTATATGCGAACATTAACATTTCCAACCGAACTCGGTAGCTGCTCTAATCGGTTAGTTATATCATTACCTTCATTTAATATTATTGTTAACCACAATGAAGTCATATACCCGTATTGCCACCAGCTCCCTAACTATAAGACCAGTATGAAGAATTTGGTGCTATTATGTCAGATGTTACTTGCAGTAATTTACTACGCTCAATATAAAATTATTCAACCTGCTATATATAACCTTATTATTAACAGATGTTTACTTTCCATTCCTTTCAATCCATTCTGTAAGTAATAACCCATATAGTAAAACAATTATGAAAGTTTGCTTTAAATGTAAGTCAGTTAAACCACACCTAGGTGTACCTTAGTCAAACATTTATTTAACATTGACATTATAAGCCATAATGCCTCAACTGGGTTAGTGTTTGTCCGATTAATGTTTGTATATAGAGACAGGAACACGTCGAGGTCACTCGAAAATAAATAAATTAATAATTTCCAGACGATGTCCGATAAAAGCATGTAACCATTCAGATTCTTTCGTGGAACCATCGGGCTATTAGGTAATTGTTGTTTTTAAAATAAAATCTATTAAAGCGTCTCGGAAAAAAGTAAGTGCAGTTGTATCATACATTGAGATACTGTTCATAATTTATTTATAGTGGAAAAGAGTAGTGTGTGTTCTAATTTTTTATTTTGGAAAGGTGCTGCAACCAAAAAAACATTTGAGTTGCATCAAATAGAAGTGAAGATAGTATGTGGTAGAAAATCTTAGAAAGTCTTCACATGAGTAGCTCGAAAGCGATAAGATTTCTTCATTCCTATCAGGAAAAACATATTTTCAATATTTTTTTTCCTTCTTCAATTCTTTGCGACTTCCTGCCGCATGTATGTTTTCTTTCTAAGCGGTGCTAGGGGAATCTACAAAATATATCACAATTAACCAGTATGTTATTGGTAAAAAACCTCTACGCCTGTGACGTTTACGTCAAAGGAGCAGTTAAAGGTTGGTTTTTTTTATAAATAAACAACACAAATAAGTATAAAAACTTGAAATTAAATATTTCGCCGACGTTTCGGAAATCTAATCTGTTTCCTTTTTCAAGGCTTTTTTGAAAAATCTTTTTTGCTGTGTATGACAAATACACAGCTCTAAGAATGTTTGTTATATTCAATATCCATAGATACTTACTATTTACATAGAACTGTTGATATAGTTAACAGTTTTCTAGTTTCTATATAATTTTAAGTTTGTGAAGTTCTTCTTTTAACGTTGGCAGCCAAGTTGTACAGACATCTACGGAACAATTCGACACGCAATTATCCTCATTCAATAATATTATCGCGGATCATTTAATTTTTCTTTTTTTGCTATCTGCCTCTTTTGTTAAAATTTTTGCTGAGTCCCAGTTTATTCTATGTCCGTTCTCCCACGCGTGTTAACAGATCCTGGACCTCTGAATTTCATTTTTTCTAATATAATTTTGATGTTCACCCAATCTTACACTAAAAGGTCTGGATGACTCACCCACGTATTGTTTGTTGCACTCACACGGAATACTATAAATGGTTTTTTGAATTTTGCTCGCGGTTTGTTGGTTTCGTCTTTGTCAGAATAGATCTTAAAGTGTTGCTTGTTTGAAATACCGTCCTAATATCAAATCTATCACCGATGCGGCGCAACATTTCGAATAATCCGCATACATAAGGAATTAACGCTGTGTAACGTTTTTCAGGTTTTTGTCGTACCTGATTGTTATTTTCAATATTTATGAAGGTTTTATCGACAAAACCCCCAGGGTATTGGTTATTAATAAGAACTTCCTTTATAAACCGCTTCTCATTGTTTAGTATTTCATCATTAGAAGAAATGATTTTGGCCCTATCATACAAACATTTTACAACACCCCTCTTAACGTGCATCGACTGATTTGAGTTGAAATTTACATATCTGTTGGTATGTGTTGGTTTTCTATAAACACTTGTTTCAATTGTACCATTTACTCTTTTAATTAAAACATCTAAAAATGGTAATTCATTTCTAGTTTCCTTTTCTAAAGTGAATTTAATAGAAGGTTCTTTATTATTTAAATGATCCAAAAAACTATCTAGTAACTCAATACCAAGAGGCCAGATTGCAAAGACATCATCTACGTATCTCCACCAGATAACCGGTTTGTATGCACAATTTTGAACATGCCTAGTCTCAAAATCCTCCATAAATATATTGCTTAAAATCGGTGACAATGGAGAACCCATTGCCATGCCGAAATCCTGCTGATAGAAATCATTTTCTAATTGAAAATAAGTTGTTTTTATACACATCAAAATTATATCAGAAAAAATGAAATTCAGAGGTCCAAGATCTGTGAAAACGCGTGGGAGAACGGACATAGAATAAACTGGGACTCGGAAAAAATTTTAACAAAAGAGGCAGATAGCAAAAAAAGAAAAATTAAAGAATCCGCGATAATATTATTGAATGAGGATAATTGCGTGTCGAATTGTTCCGTAGATGTCTGTACAACTTGGCTGCCAATGTTAAAAGAAGAACTTCACAAACTTAACATTGTATAGAAACTAAAAAACTGTTAACTATATCAACAGTTCTATGTAAATAGTAAGTATCTATGGATATTGAATATAACAAACATTCTTAGAGCTGTGTATTTGTCATACACAGCAAAAAAGATTTTTCAAAAAAGCCTTGAAAAAGGAAACAGATTAGATTTCCGAAACGTCGGCGAAATATTTAATTTCAAGTTTTTATACTTATTTGTGTTGTTTATTTATAAAAAAAAAAACAACCTTTAACTGATCCTTTCACGTAAACGTCACAAGCGTAGAGGTTTTTAACCAGTAACATACTGGTTAATTGTGATATATTTTGTAGATTCCCCTAGCACCGCTTATAAAGAAAACATACATGTGGCAGGAAGTCCCAAAGAATTGAAGAAGAAAAAAAATTAAGATAATGCCTCAAATAACATTTATATTTTCAATATGTTTGCAAATGTTGAAGAACCTCATATACTTTATTTATCGCTTTGAAATAGCATATGTTCCGGCAAATCATATAACCAGCCATAGAGACAATCCCAATTCAACCCAAACAAGACTTCCAACCATATTTTCTATTTTTTGTTTGCGCCAGACGACAATATGAAAAGACTAATGATTCATGAAAACCAAATGCTAAGAGATGAAGAGTGTGCTCTCCAAAATGTTGGAAGGAGTAAAGGAAAGCTGACTAGAATTACAAAGCATCTATCCAATATAACATTTTTCAATATACCTCTTGGTGTCTTCACTGTGAATAAGAAGATCTAAAATTAATTAACTTAACAAGTATGCTCATGAATAAATCTTACATAAATAAACAGGGTTGGCAGTTTTAAAACAAAATGTTTTAAATAAATGTTTTTTAAGTGTTTAAAACACAGTAACCTGTTTTAAACACGTTTAAAACAATTGTTTCAAACATGATTTTTTTCAATGCGTTTTTTCAGTGTGTTTGATGGACAATTCTTGGAACATCGTTGTATTTGATAAGGTAAAAAAAATAATAGAATAAAAAAATATGAACTTTTATGTAATGCAATAAAACTAGTTATAATAATATAGTAGTATAAGTACAACGAACGAGACATATTACTATTATTTAGAAGATATACCTGTTATAATTTATTTTCTTAAGTGTTAATTTTAAAGCGATTAATAGCACAGATACACACAAAAATAATGTCGAGTGCGGGAAGGTAGACCTATGTATTCCCATGCATTTTGACCTGCTGAACACGAATCAGATGTCCGTTTTGCCCGATTGGTTCTTGTATTTTTCCTAACCTCAAAAAAAAACACCGTAAGAATGCCCGAGAAAATGAAAGTGTAGTTAAAAATCTGAAAAAATTCAGAGGTACGTAGAATGCGAGAGAAATCAAATGGCATAAATTAGAATTCCATAGCTTTTATGGTTTCGAATATAGAGCCTCGAGAAATGCGAAAAAACAAATGTTTTCCTTCCGGTAATTTTGAGCTGCTCTATCTCGAAAACGAAGGACCGCAGGGATGTCTGGTTTGCGCCATTCGATTTCTGTCGCCATCCTATGTGCCCCTGAATTTTTTCAGGTTTTTAGCTACATTTTTATTTTATCGGGCATACTTACGTGTTTTTTGAGGTTAGGAAGAATGCAAGAGCCAATCGGGGAAAATGGACATCGGATTCGTGTTCAGCAGGTCAGAATTTATGGGAATACTCTCCCACTCGACTTTTTTCTATGTGTCTGTGTAGTCAATAACCAATCACCACACAATTATTGCACTATTGCACAACTTGACGTATTTATTACACCGAATTATCCGAGCCGTTGTCAAGTATCGTCCTCGTCTTGTTATGATGCAATATAGGCATGGCTTATAGAATAAACAATGTATTGGGTCGACGCGCCCGTATAAATTTAAGTTTAAAAACATATTTTTTATTGTTTAAAACATGTTTTTTTTTCAACATTTAAAAATCCATGTATAAAACACATTGAATTGTTTTAAATAAAAAAAACGTGTTTTTTGATTAAAATAAAAAAAACACAATTTTTGCCAACCCTGTAAATAAATAAAAACACTGTATATTCCCAAAAAAAAACTGTTGTGGAGTTTCAACTTACAAGTCATTGTAAAACAGTGAATCAAAATCTATATTGATTCACCGTACAATCACAATGACCTTTTGTGAATACATAGTGGTAAAAAATACACTACTATGTATTTTATTTATTTATGCAAGATGATAACCTACCACATAGCAACGGCTCCCTCAATCGATTTAATGAATAAATACTTATATTTTTATTCTAGCCCTTAAATGTTAAAAACCGTGACTAAATAATGACTTTTTCATTCTCTTGATATTACTTGACAACACAGCTCCTATTGTTGAAAGTTCTATTAGCAATGGAAACTAGAAAATAGTAAATATTTCTTGTGAACTATTTAGTTGATAGAATGAAGTCAATAATTTTTCTTTGATATAGTTTATTACCAATATACTAACATATAACATCGTATCACTTTATAATTTAGAATAATGGATTTGGTAACAAATCAATTTAAAATACACACAGTAATGGCGGCCACCTCGGACAGCTTTGCATTAGTTGATTAAGTCGGACCATGTGTCAGAACTTATCCTTTACGATGATTTAGGTTGATATTTTCATTAATAATATACCACTGATCTAAAACAATGTTTCGAGGTGTTTCCTGGAAATAATACATAGGACAAATTCTTTCTGTTTTTATTTTTCACACGATTTTGGTTTCAGTTAAAAATCACTGTCTCTGTTTGTCTGAGTCGAATCTTGTAATATATTTTCAATCACTTTTTATATAACATTTATTCTTCCTAACGATTATTATGAAATCAGATTTGAGAAATCTGTGAAATACCTCACACCCCCAAAATAGATGTTTTTCACGACATTAACTCACTACTCCTTTCACCACTCATAAAATACATTTTTATGAAAATAGATAGCTCTTGCTGGTGACTAACTATGATTTTGATGTCTTGAAAACGTTTTTCTTAAAATATTTTCTTAGCCGCTTCTCAAGTCAGCCACGCAAATCCCTGAGAATCCAAGATGATTTTGGCTTACGTAACGAGCAGCGAAGTTTATACTGTAGTCCCAGCCACTCCTTCGAAATAATCTTATAATTAAAATTGTTTTGCAGTAAGCAGGGTATCAACAACTCACCTCGCTATTACGTCATACTAGTTTGCAAGCTAAACGCACTAACCCATTGAGCTACCGTCCCCTTTGTGATATAACATGAACGATCTCCTCCGGTGGTCCCATATTAATTTCAATAAGCTGTCTAATATAAGATAACACAAGATTTTTTATCCAGAATTATTAGGAGTTTAAAAGCTCCTATGTTAAATGGAACAATACTTAACTTTTCCAGTAAAGTTAAATATCTAGGAGTAATTCTGGATCAAAAACTTACCTGGAACTCACGTTCAGAAAGAACACTTACCAATGTTACTGCGGCTATTTGGACCAGCAGGCTGTTCGGTAAGACTTGGGGTCTAAAACCGAAAATGGTATACTATTCTTATCTTTCGGTTGTGACCCATGGTAACCTATGCATCATCTGCATGGTGGCCAAAAACTGACGAAAAGTTATTAGCACAAGGAACTTTGCAGAAATTGCAACGCCTTGCCTGCTTAGGGATTACAGAAGCAATGTGCTCCTGTCCTACAGCAACTATGAAAGAAATGCCAGACCTACTTCCTCTACATTTTTACGTAGGAAAGGAGGCAGCACTTAGTGTTCAGAAGGCTGCAGCAGGTACTCCCTTTCAAACCAAGCGATCTGGTTGGTCAATTAAGGATCCTGGAGTTAATCAAATTGGAATTTAGGACCAAACCTACTGAGTCAATGCCAATTAATCGGCACTTTGACTGTACGTTTAATGTGCTGGTTGAGATCCGTTAAAGCCCTGCAGTTGGAAAAGGGTCACTCATCTGGTTTACAGATGGATCGAAGATAGCTGAAGGTGTTGGCGTGGGCGTAGCCGGGCCTAATTGCAGGCTCTTCAGAGCCCTAGATAAGACGCAGATATTTATAATATTAGATCGATGTGCTCAGAAATGCATGAATAAAGGTATTCGAGAAGAAAAGATATATATACTCTCAGATAGCCAGGCAACGTTAAATGCTCTCAGGTTTTACACCTTTGAGTTTAAAATTACCTGGGAATGCAGACAATCTGTGAAGCAATCGGCAAGAAACAAGGTTTCCTTGATGTGGGTGCCAAGTCACGAGGGAATAGAAGTAAATTAATGAAGCTGACGCCCTTGCAAAAAGGTGCTGAAGCCTCATTTTTTGGGCCCCAATCATTTTGTGGGTTATCTAAGTGGCACAAAACGGAAGAGATCCTAAAATGGAAAAAGAAACAGGAAGAGTCCTTCTGGAGGAATACTCCAGGCCAAAGAAAAGCGAAAAAGTTCATAACTTATTTGACAAAGAATGCCACAAGGCTTCTCGAACTCGAAAAGTTCGACTTAGGACTATTGACGGATCTTTTAGCAGGCTATTTCCCCTTGAGATATTATCTTATGAATATGGGCAAGGCAGATGATGATACGTGCAGATACTACGATAATGCAATAGAAACTGTTAGACATATTCTTTGCGAATGCAAGATGCTAGTCCGCACTAGGATAAAGTACTTAAAAGGAGGAGTTTGCGCCTGAAGACATAGGAAAATTAGCCCACAGGAAAGCAGCGAAAAGCTTGGGTGTCCTGGGCAACAGCTAATTGTAGCGTAATTTACAAAAGATCTTTTAGGCCGATGTGAAGAATGGCTGTTCAGAATCGAGCGATCCCTCAAACAATCTACATCTACAATATAAGATAAACAAATATAGGAAATACAAAATTCGAGAATTGGGTGGTAAATTTCTTCAAAATTGCATTAAAATTGATACTTGTGCACTTTCGGGGTAGCCGATGTCAAAAGATAAAAATTGGGAATTCAATAATTTCTTTCATAATTTCAAAACTTTTGGAGATTTTTAAGAAATTTTAGTACATGGAAATATGAGAATGCTCTGATAACGAGTTTATTTTTAAAGCTTAATTATTCATAATGATTAATATTTTTCATTTTATAGAAACTACATAAAAAGTCACTAAAAAGCATAAATAAAATTTAAAAACTGAACCGTCATGAATTATTATTAGGTAATAAGTTTCAATTAACCAACCGGTGATAAAATTTTATTTCATAACTTTTAGTGACAAGTTTCAACCGAGCAGTTCAAGTTGCCTTAATTTATTTTGCTTCTGTTATCAAAGTATTTAAAGGTGACTTCAAGCAAAGGAATACGCATTGCATATAATTTTAATAAAACTGTTCTTAAATTATCTTTTTTCTTTACTTATTTGATTATTAATTTTATACGCCGTGCCGTGTAGTAATTTTGTATAACTTCAATATAAAATTAATATACAATTTTTACAGTACATATTACTATTATTTCACCTTGGAGGTCGTTCTTAATTCCATTAAACATAAGTAATTAATTTAAGAGCTATACATCACAACGTACCAATGATGTATTTTAAACATCTGTATTTAGTGTGTAGCAGTATTTGCTCTTAAGTGCCTGTAGCTCAACCCTACATTATTTCATACTGACTTACATGTTCCACTTGCCAAGGTTTATGAGGTTCTTAGTCGAAAACTGTCACATAAATTATTCTAATTACGTCTGCAATCAGTTAAATCTCCAACAATGAGACTATGAACTACAAGAATTCAAATATTGATATCCCCTATTCCATTGTGTTATAATAAAAATTTATTTCGTGAATTTTTCCTCTCCTGAACCTATATTGTAAGTTAAATAAAATCACTATAACATTCTAAAAGTTGAGCAAGTTTACAAGGCCAAAATGAAAAATATACAAGCCATTATCATTAAATTCGACAAAAACTACAAATTTTCTGGTAATTTAAGTACGACCCTTCATGAATACAAATTGTTCAGAGGTTTATTGCCTGACCTTCAATTAAGCATGGTTGAAAAAACTTAAAGTACTGTCGAAGGATGTCTGGGAAGATAAAACAATATAGACCGCGTGCTAAAATACCGAATGAAGAAATTTTTAACTAAATAAGAGCATTTGGTATAAGACAACTGCATCTGTTTAGCGGATAACCGTTTTTTTTTACTTAACTTACAAATTTTTATTCCTATCGCATCGGTCATCGTCTCATTCGTATGCTGATAAAGTCGATAAAATTCAAATGAACTCAATAAAAATGTTGGTTATCTTCTTTCGGTTCACTAATCTTCTTAGTAATGTAGGTGTGGTATGGGACTTGCTGAATAAGAAGTATGAACAAGAAATGCAAAAAAATGCCGTAGAGATAATCTTTAAGGTTAAGAGAATATTGAAGATATTTTATTTATAAAATATTACTAATACCATAATAACATATTGATAAAATTTTGTAACCTGTATTACAGACTGCAATATATAAATAGTTTTAAGCAAGAAATGTGTATGTTTAAAGTAAGTATATGCTCCAAACTGAACTGTTGTTCTACGTCTTCATTCCATTATATTTCAGATCGTGTTCTTTAAGTTTTGCTACGTTAATGAGGAATAATAATTCTGAAACATCTGTTCGTAAGTTGTTCTTTTTTAATTTTTAGGGATGTAGTAATTAAAATATCTATTTCCGTTATCACGACCAATCACATACATTACGCTTAGCTTTATATAAGGAGTATTATCTCCCTAATTTTCTCTTCAATGTACTCACATTGCAGTTTAGAATTAACAGAATGCTGTTTTACATTTTCGAGCAAAACGTGACAAATTTTCCAAGACAACAAAAACAATAACCAACACGAGCCAACTGTCACTTGTCAAATTGTCGCAATCATAGGGCGTGTGCACCATATAACTAATATATAACTATGTTACGTTTTTGAAAGTGTATTCTTTTTTTTAATGTTTTTATTCGCATTTATAGATTCGCGGCAGTGTAACATTAATTAATTAAAATATTCCTACCTTGTAAATCCCGTCGACAAGTTTAATAAGTTCTTCGGTCTCCATTTTTCTTCAATTTAGTTAACTTCAACGAAAAATCAGTCACTTAAAATATTCATAACAGTTCACAGAACAAACACTTACAATCAATATTAAACACATCCACAAACACTTTAAATCGTTATTTGGACCCACTAATCTAATTTCGACTTCGAGATTAAAGGACAAACGACCTTGTTTGCATATTTACTTTATATACACTGAGTGTTTAATTAAACGGGAGCTGGAGAAAACGGCTTGTGAAACTGTCAATATGGCCAGCGGCAGGACCACAAGAACTTAACTTCAGACGTAATTGGCATCCGTATCTGGAATAGAAACAGAATTCATTAGTTAGAGAATAAACACTTGATTTAATTACATTAATTAGCAGATCAGCAGTAATATTAAAGCTACTTCCGTAAGAAGTAAACAAATATAATAAATAAACCCAATATGAACATTTGAAAATGCATAGCCATCTACATATACAACGACTTTCTTATCTATACCCTCAGGTTTGTATATCCGTATTATAAGGTTATATCAATAACTACTACTAGTAGTTGTTTAAGATCGCATTAAAATAATGATACATTGTTGCAAAATGCATCGGATAATGCACGTAATATAAGAGGCTTTTTTACTCCGATTTTCCATGTTCGCCAATTATACTTTTTTACTTATTTCACAATAGCGTTTTTTGCATTATGTTAGTTATTTTAAGTTGCATTTCTTGATCATTTAATCTTATGCACTTTTTCGTTCTATGCGAAAGGAGCTTCTGTTTGCCCTTTTAATTTTTTTAATCTGAACTAGCCTCGTCTCGTTCGGCCTTCAATTTCCACGATGCTTCGCACCGTGGATGTTTGGCTGGCTCCAGAATGTGTGCCTGGTAAAGAAAATGTTGTTATGTAATTTAAAATAAAGTTAATTTTGATTCGATTTGATTTGGACAATGCACGTTCTTTCAAAATGCGCAATGCATTGGTTTGGCTTCCGAAACCGGTTCGATTAAAATTAAGTGTTGAATTGTTTCAATTACAAATAAAAGTTAATTCTAAAGGCCAATCATACAATAGAACTGTATAACACTGTTATTTAACTTACTAACTTAGCTACTAACGCCTGCTAATTAAATTTCATTTTTTTTTCTTTTTTGGAAATTTGAAACGGGGACACGATGCCTCTAGTGGTCTGTCAAGACTTGCACAATCACAGGAAAGACCACGGATATGAGGTATTAAACATGGGGATAAACAATAGGTTTTAAAACGACTATAATCTACAGACATGCTATTATTAATGTATTAAATTAAAAAAAAAAGAAAAATTTATACAAACATTATTACTTTAATTAAAATGCGTGCAGATTTTATAAAATTGTATATTATCATATTAATATTATCATTTTCAACGGACAAAAGATTTTCTAAATTAGTTGAAAATTGAATATTTTGAGGAATGAGGGATGTAATAAAATGTTCCCTTTCTAGGTTATAATCCGAACAATTAAATATTAGGTGGATTGGATAAGCATTAGAGTAGTCTTACATATATCAGATCTAATAATTCCCATGTTCTTCAAATGTAAGGGAGATCTTGTTTGATCAATTTTAGTCTAGATATCGTCAAGGATAGTGTTCTTGGGAAATTTCCATCATGTGGTATTTTTTGTGGTAAGGTAGGATGTATGTTAGGGTACTGATTACTTGATGTTAATGCAAAATCCAACCAGTCTGCTTTCCAGTGCTCTCGCATATCTTTTTTAAAAATTGCGTTCATATCTCCTAGCTCTAGCTAGTTGAGTGACTTTAAGTTAGAGAGAAGCTTTTTGCTAATTCGTCTACAATTTCATTTCCCTCAATTCCCGAGTGACCTATTGCCCACAATAAGATTATCTCATGTCCGTTTTTCTTTATTTTATGATGTAGATTTATAATATTGAAAACTGTTGTGTTTTTTTTGTTTCATACAAAGGTGTCTGTTGCTATTGAGAACTGATTGCGAATCACTAATAATAATTATTTTTTTTACTTTTATGGTTCTTTGTATAGTTCAAAGCTTTCTTAATAGCAAACGATATAAGCTGTATATATGGATGTCTTATTGTGCAATCTATAAACCTCAGTTGTGTTTTGTTGGGGAATGTAAAGGGCGCATCCAGTTCCTTGTAAGTTTTTGGAACCATCTGTATAAATTAAATTATATTTCTTTGAATTCTTCTAGTATTAAAAGCATACGATTTTGATTCGTTATTATATTTTCAGTGTATTTTGGAGTGATTATTTGAAGTTGTTAAAGTTTTTTAAAATGATTTTTTCAAAATGCATTACAAACTGTTAACTTTATGAACTAACAAGCCAACCGTTATACTCTTCTCCGATTTACTGCACTTTTTATATAATTGTTGCACAAAAATATTTGCGAATAGTATAATAATGTTAGTTTGTATTGGAGAGTGATGGCCTTTTCTAACTCCGAGATGAATGAAAGGCGCCAAAGCTTGGTCCATAATCTTATCGCATTTCTGAAAAATGTATTGCTGTTAAGTTGATATATAATAAATATATTAATTTAATTGAACTGAGTCTGCGGTAGGTTCTTGATGAAACATACTAAATGGAATAAGTATTAAAAACGGTTTTACTATTCCAAAATTTTTATTCAGATTTCTCAGACGTATGTTTCGGCCTTTCGACCATTATCATAGAGTTATAACAACTAACCTAAAAGTGACAATGATAAGATATTTATAAGATTTGAGAGGCATAGATAACCTAATTAATATTTTATTACTTATTTCTAATATAGCTACTACTAGGAATTTAATTTAAATCTTTAATCACTATTTCTGGGTATGGTAAATTTTATTATGGTGTCTATTATGGGGGTATTGTGAAATTTAGTTTGTGTATTAGTAATGTTTTTGTGTTTATTTAAGGCCTTCTTGATTTCCAAAATTTCAAGCATGTCTAACCTATTTCCCTTATTGACATTGAGCAAAAGTTTAATACTACTACCGTTGAAAGAATGGTTTTTATCTATACAATGTTCTACGGAACCAGTTGATTTTATATTCTCTAAAATAGACTATTTGTGTTCATTTACCCGTATGTCAAAACTTCAACCACTCTGACCTATATATAGAGCATCGCAATCGTCACAATTTATTTCATATACTCCCGCTTTTCGTGAGTCTTCAGTTTTTTCTTTGTTGTTAATCAACAAGCGACCTAAGTTGTTTGTATTAAGTAAACTTGGCATTAATACCGTTTCCTCGCAGTGCGTTAACGAGAATCTCGTTCAATTTCTTTGATTGGGTCCTGCAAGGGGCGAAAACTGCCCCCCAAACCGCCAAAAAGGGTTCAGAAAACTTTTAGGACCTAGAAGATGCATTTTGGGGTTTTAAAATTCTTAGAGGAAAGACAGACGGAAGTCTATCTCTGTAGATTTCTTTCAGTCCAGCACTCACTATATACAGGGTGTCTCGCTTAAATGTGGAACAAGCCTGTAACTCCTTTGTTTACTGCCCGATATTATTTTTTTTTGTAATGTGCTACATAAACTCTATTCTTGAATAACACAAATGATTTCTGCAGCGCAAAACATGACCTACTGTGACCCATTTTCAAGGTCAAAAATCAATGTGATTTATATTAGCGATTTCTTTTTTCCAAAAACTGATTGCATATTGTTGGGTTGTTTGGTGGAATTAATTTGGTCAATGTAAAGTTGAAATGAGTACTTTATTTAAATGATTACATAAACATGAACATTGTTACATATCCGCCTTGTACAGCAGGCGGTGCTCGACTACTCTCTATATAAGCTTATTCATATAGCTCAAGTATGTGATACGTGTCTGAAGTATAAACAATATCGCTCGAAGCATAAGACAATAAAATATTGAATTTATTTCTATTTACATTCTAACACATATTCTTCTTCACGGCCCCCCAAACAGTAGATCACGTTTTGCAGAAATGATCATCCAAGAATAGAGTTTATGTAGTACTACATTACAAAAGAAAAAAAAATCAAATCGAGCAGTACACAAAGGAGTTACAGGTTTGTTTCACATTCAAGCGAGACACCCTGTATAAAGTGAGTGCTGGAGTAAGAGATGGACTCCCGTTTGTCTTGCCTCTCAGAATTAAAAACCCCAAAGTGGAACTTCCCGGTCCTAAAAGTTTTCCAAACCTCTTTGGAGGTTTGAACGAGCTTCTCGTTAATGCACTGCGACCATTCTGCAGTGAAAATAAGGAAGACTTGCTCTCCCAAATCCCCCTCCACCCCTGTATTCCTCATCCAGTAGGGAATAGTTTATACCTTTCTGGAGGCTTAGTTCTGGGGCAGCATTTACCCTCTACCTTATTTCCTCTGCATTCTCAAGAGCTTGTAAGCTAGAAGGTTTCATCATGCATTTTTATCTCCAGAAAGGTATAAAAGGGATGTAGAGAGTGTATTAACTCCTTCGGGAGAATCGTTTCCCCTTCGCTGAAGCCCTTGGCATTAAATAAGAAGAGTACGAGAGTACGAGACATAAAAAGTCCCCATTCACTCCTTAATGATAGGTACTTATAATCATAAATGTACCTTATTGAAGGGAAGTTATTGCCGTTACACAAAAATTGAAGTGTATAGGACTTTTTTTGACCAGTATTCGCATTCAGCGTCGAAAAATACATAGAAATACCATGGTCAGTCATCCAGATCCAAAACTTTGTTTTTGTGGGACTGTTATCTAGCATCTACCCTGAAATAACTATTTCCCTGTTAATTGTAATAACGAATGACAAATTTCAATAGTCCGTATTTTTCATATGTTGACTTTTCCCTTCGTGATTAAATTTGGCGGTGAAAAAGGAAATCCCTTTCAGACATTACTACAAACTGGTGGTTGATAGTTGTTTATTTCACAATTATTGCGATTGCTACGCTGTACAATTCACTTCATTAAATGTTTAGTACCGAGTTTAATTACAAATTATGAACAAATTATTACCTTAGTATTAATGCCGATTTAATTAGAGAACCAGACAGAATCATAAATGCTGGTCCCAATTCGCGACAAAATTAATGGTGCATAGAAAGTCAGTGAAATTAGAGTGTGCTTGAAAATAACTAGTAGTAATAGTAGATAATTAGTTTCCAAAAAGCTGATACAATATTTAGGACACTATATAGTTTGCTTTTTTGTACTCGATTGAAAATAATTGAAATGCTTGTTTGAAACCAAGTGTATCGACAATTACTTTTAAAATACTTGTTTACAATGTAAAACGTTTCTTGTATACCGATGATTTTAAATGATGCAAAGGATTTTAAGACTTATTTTAGAATATAGGGGTATATATAACCATACAACCTCTTCTTTAAGATACAAGAATTTAGTCTTTTATAAAAATTCTGAAAACACTTCAACATTTTTCTCTGAAATTTGGTATGAAGACATTTTTTGGTTATATTCCAATTTTTCTTACGGCAATAGTGGCTTATGTTGGGGTTCAACTTTTGTTAAAAATATATCGAACGTGTTAGATTCCTTTAAATTATGATCTTTTTTTAGAGTATTCAGTAACATCTATGTAAAAACTAATTGTTTTTGTTGTAAAATATGCTATTTTCGATGAAATTTTTAATAAATAAAAACCATCGGAAGTAAAGTTTTAGTTTTTAATGCTTGATAAATTCTCAATAAGATAAATGGAATATGATCGTATAGAAAATTAAGGTAATTATTGAACTTCAACCGTAATACATACGTCTATGAAATTTCCTCATTGATTTTACCATACATAAAGATTTTCAAATAGTTTCAAATGGACTCTCGTAGATCAACATGTTAAGGCGTTCAAAAAAAAAATCAATGCTTTCATTCTGAGGACCATGGGAACTAAGGTTATGGTTCTGCTTTACTTATTCAAAGATATCCTACATCATCTAAGTATTGTCGAGCAGTGGACCAAAATGTGCCGGAGTCTCATCGTGCATGTATGGTTTCCAGCTTGGAAAGGTATATTTTTCGTCGCCAAATGTAGATTATGTCTCTGAAGCAGTTTCTACCAACACCAAAACACTACACACTACACTCGAATACTACCAGTCACCACGCCTCTTATCAACCATATTGGCATCATCTGGAGATGATAAAATGATGGTTATTATTGATGAGGAAGATACAGAGTCACACAAAAGGTTACAGCTCGCTCCCACATGCACAACATCGCTAATAAAACGATAATGTATAATAATAATAATAATAATAATAATACATTTATTATTCACCATATATATACCAACAATACATAACATTACAAAGTAATTTACATTATAATATGGCAAATAAAAGGCAGTCTGTTAGGTTAAATAACCAATTCTTCCACAGCTGCCTGAACCGTAGATAAACACACAAATACACTTTTTTTTTAGCCATTTACCCATTTTTGAACATTAACCTTATAAGTAAATAATTTCTTAAAATATACAACATTTACACTCTAGTACTTAACTATTGCCTATCAAACAAATAACATTTTATTCGGTTTTTGAAAACACCATGTGAAAGTACAAAACTCGGCACATCCAGGATTTCGCCAAAGGTTGCTACATTATATGAAAAAGACCTTTTATAAATTTCTTTTTTATGAGAAGGTATTGTCAGCATATTTTTGCGGCGTAAATTTAAATTATGTACGTCAGTCCTAAAAGTAATCTTTCGGTACAAATATTCGGGAGATTTATACTTGAGTATTTTATAGAAAAAGCACACCAAGTGATGTTTACGGCGATTATACATGCTCAGCCATCCGGCCTCCTTCAACTTATGAGATATACGTTGTGGTCTTCTTATACCGTAAATAAGTCGTAGACATGAATTTTGCGTTTTTTGTATTCTTTTAATATCGGAGCTATCAAGACATGGTCCATAAACAACATCACAATGATTAAAATGGGAAAGTACAAGGGAATCACACAGTTTTATTTTTAATTTGGGACTAAGAAAGTGTCTTTGGCTATATATAAATTTTAACGAAGTATAGGCCTTTTTTAATTTTTCAGTTACGTGCTCCTTAAAACGAAGTTTGTAATCAATAAGTAAACCTAAATTCTTACAGCTATTACTAAAAGGTATGATATCATTACCTAAGCAGATATTCATGATATTAGACGCCACATTTCTTTGATTTTCAGAGCCAAAAAGAATAGCACAAGATTTATTAGAATTAATTTTTAAGAGATGACTATTAGACTGCAGGAGGAGTTTGTCTAAATCCGTGTTTATTTTATTATTTGCATTAACTAAATCATCAAATTTAAAGGATAAGTATAATTGACTGTCATCTGCATAAAAGTGGTATTTGCAGTGAGATAAATGAGCATGAAAGTTGCTTGTATAGATAGTATACATCAAAGGTCCAAGGATACTTCCCTGAGGTATTCCTTGCTGTAGTTCAGCCAGATCGGATATCTTATCGTCAATTTTAACTTGTTGAAATCTTCCTGATAAATAAGATGACAAAAAAGTACAAGAACTCTTGTCAAAGCCTACAAAGTGTAGAATAGATATCAGAATTTTATGGTTCAACGTATCAAAGGCTTTAGAATAATCTAAAAGCACTAATACGCACAATTCATTATTGTCAAGTGATTTTAAGATATCGTCCGTTATTTCCGCTAAAGCCGTTGAACAACTATACCCAGATCTGAATCCTGATTGGTACGTTGGCAATAAATCATACTTATTTAGATGATCTCTTATTTGCATTTCCATAATTTTTTCTAATATCTTAGACATTGTAGGCAGAATACTTATGCTACGCAAATGAGACAATTGACTTGGTTGACTTACCTTTGATAATGGTAGAACATAAGCATGCTTCCAGGCTTTTGGAAAATAACTGCTTCTAATGCACTCATTTATAATATGCGTTAAATAAACAACTATATGAGGGCAACAGAGCAAGATTAAGTTTATATTTATATTGTCAGTACCAAAGGCCTTCGTTTTTATATTCTGTAGAATTTTTAAGACTGTATGCTCTGTTGCATGTAAAAAAGAAAATAAGTTATCAATACCCTCTTTAATATTATTGGAGTAGTAGTTAACAGTCTCTGCCTGCGGTTGCCGGTCATCCTTGGAAGAACTAATAAAATAATTATTTAATGTATTTACATTTTTAAGGTTGGCCGGCAATTCACACTCTCTAGACTTCAATACATCCAACTTTTTCAATAATTGCCATTGTTTTTTTATATTGACTTGTTGAAACTTATGATCTAAATAAGCCTTTTTTTCTCTTTTTATCGTGGATGAAGTCAAATTCCTCAGCTGCTTATAATAATCAAAATGAGCGGGTTGTCTAGTTTTCCTAAATCTTTTTAGTGCTTTATCCCGTAATTTTTGCATAAACTTAACATTGTCAGTTATCCAGGGGCAATATCTTTTTCTTACATTATGAAACTGCGATGTTTTAAGAGGAGCATGAACATCTACTAAGTTAAGAATATTTGTGTTAAGAAAATTAATCTTTTCATCTATAGTGGCAAAATCATAAATATTATTCCATGGAATACTTAGAAAATCTTTTTGAAAGTCATTGTGATTTATTAAATATAAGTCTCTATATGAAAATTTTTTTACTGATTTGATTTGATCACATATTTGAAGGGTGCAAAATATCACAAAATGATCTGCAATATTAGCATCACATACTCCTGCATCAATTACATCGACATTTGTAAAAAACAAATCAATGAGTGTCATTGTTGTGTTCGAGACTCGCGTAGGGTTTTTAATTTGTTGCATTAAATTAAAGGTGTCCGCAATGGCTAATAAATCACATGATAATTGGGAATTAATATTTAACAGATTTATATTAAAGTCTCCCATAAAAACAATATTTTCATATTCAGAATTTAAATTAATTAAAGTATCCTCGAGTTTATTCAGAAAGGCCATACTGTCCGAGTTCGGTGCTCTATAAATTGTGCCAACTACAAATTTAATTTTTTTTATCATAACTTCAATCCATAAATGCTCCATATATTCTAAACTTTCATTTATAATTATGTTAAAATTAATATTATTTTTAACATATATGCCAATTCCACCCCCTCTTCGATCTCTACGGTCATTTCTTACAAATCTGTAGCCGTCAATCTTAACTGCAGTGTCAAGAATTCCTGGATGTAACCATGTTTCAGTAATCCCTATAATAGCATAGTTTTGGTTACTAATGTGCAATTTTAGTTCATTTATATTAGTTACTAGCGAGCGTACATTTACATGAGCAAAAATCATATTATATATATATATCATATTCATTATTTAATAAACAGCAAATAACTACATAAAAAGCACAAACAAATAATAAATCACTAACTTTTTATCTACCTTCTTATTTTACCTTTCCTAGCAAATTGTATTAACATAACTACTAATAAAAGGAGACATAAGAAAAAATGGAGACACAAAAAAACAAATATTCAAAATACTTTGTTATTGTTTTTGTTTTGAAACATTTTGATTTCTAGTTACTCTTGGAGTATTTGGACCACTATTGTTGTTGGATTCACTTTTGTTGCACGTAACAGTTATTTTCTTTTTCTTAGCTGGTGGATCAACTGATGGAGATATGCTGGCAACAGACCGAATACTACCTTGGAGCGCAGGGATTGTCTCACCGAAAAAAGCACTACCTATATCTATATCAACTGTTGGGGTAGATGGGGCACTATTAATTTTCTTATCTGTAACTTGATCATCAGCAATTTCCATTGCTTTTAATTGTGCCACGGTGTAAACCTCATCATTGACAATAAGCTTACCACCTCTAATTTTGGCAAATATATTTTTGGATCTGGCTAGTTTCAAATGATGCTGCAACACTTTGTTATCTTTTCTATCCTCGTAACACAGATCCTGAGCTATAAAAATTTGTTTCCCTTTCAATTTGTTTGCATTTTTTAAGATTAAATCTTTTTTTAGATACGAAACAAACTCAACTTTTATAGGCGTACTCTTATCTGTTTTAATGACATATATGTTGTTTATATCTGACTCGATTAGTTTGATATCAAGCAGTTCTGTAAATTTATTTAAAGTGTATTCTAATAAGTTGGTCTCATCCGACACATTCAACCCAAAAATTATAATATTATTCTTTCTGTATTGCTTATCTAGGTATTTGCATCTTAATTCAAGTTGACTATATTTGTTATTTAGGTCTGAGATTTTTTTGTTTTGTTCATCAATCTTGTCTAGTAACTTCTTGTTTTCAATTTTAATCTCATTTGAAATTTTTTGAATTACTTCTTCCTTGATATTGTTACTCATATGGTTCATGGCTTCCAGGAGCTTCGCATACAGATCATTGTTTGATAAGTGAGTAACATTAGAGGTCATTCTAAAATAATTCACAGCAAAAACGCATACAATACGACTTCAGCTGATATCAAAAAGTGAATTCACCACTTAGATAGGTAGTACAATTCTTACTGCAGATTACCTGTACTATAAAAATATTATTTTAATTTCGGCTCTGGTATATAAAAGTCCACATTCAATAAAAACTTATCACTTTTAGAATGAAATGTTTCTCTTTTTATTATCAATAACAGATTAAATATTCGTATTGGTATTAACTATACAGAATAAATTTGTTGTAACTTACAACATAGTCCGATGTAATATGACTTGTAACCACAGGCACTTTACGACGAAAAGCAGGAGAGAAAATTTTTATATTTTTTACCACAGTTTTTGTCCTTAAAAAACTCACAATACTTGTAAACTAACTTAGAGACACATTCATACACTTCTTTCTCTCGCGACTATTAAGCTTATTAATAAAGGAAATTGACAATAGTTCTCATCCACACATTGCCGAAAAATTTATATTGATGGCGGGTTTCTGTTATTTAGTATGATAAATTTCCTTCGTAAGCGGTTGTTGCGAAGCTTATTATATCCTCCCTAGAGATGCCAACTTCATCAATGAAGAGGATTTGTGGAAAAATATGGCGTTAGAGTATTCGGCTCCGCTAAATATGGTATGGCTACAGCTCCTATTCCTTTAGCACTCTACAAATAGCTTGCTGACTTACACTGAGAGCAGTAGCAATATTTCTCTTACATTTTCAAACAATTCTTGAATATAATGAAGAATTGCCTCTCTACCTGAGACATTCGAACCTCTCTAAGTATTTCTTTCTTCAAACTCATCGTTTCTTTTAGACATTGACAAAGTCGCACAAATAGTGAATGTGGCCTTACGTGCAAAAGATACATTTCTACATAAAGATGTAATTTATATTCTCACAGCTGTATACAAAATGCAGGTTTACAATCTAAATTGGAGTAGTTATGTCTGTCCATTATTTTGAATAGTACTTAAATTCAGAAATATTTTAAAATTACATAGATATTATTATGACTTATCCAACTATCACTTAGAAAATAAAATGAGTAATTAAAAAATATAAATAATTATTCATCATAATGCATGTTACTCTACTTTTACCTTTTTCTTAATGTATTGTTTTTTAAAGCTCTAAAGTTCTAAAGCTCTATTTCTTTCACATTTTTATCAAATACAGCTTGTCAAAAAAGCAAGACAATTTTGAAAATTATAAAAAAAAAAATGAATTTGAAGAAACAAAGCCGGATTAATTCCAAGTGAAGAAGAGATCATGATAACAGGAGTCAATAGGCAGTTTCTCACAAGAATTACTTTGTTTGCCAACGGTATCGTGAACAAATATTGGTTTCACGTCCTCGGGAGACGAGGCATATATTGATTGTATGGTATTATCACCGGAAAATTTAAAGCTAGCCAGAGACTGCATCCTGAAACATTCTAGAAACAAATCAAACTGCAGAAAAACATGTCAAATGTTTTCGGATTTCTGATAAGAACCTACTTTTCTCGAAAATCGTGACCGTGAAGAATGGGTCGTTTAAGACATTTATATGAACTTTTGGTATTAGAATTAAACCAAGTAATCGTTCCATAAAATACTTTGCAATCGTTTAGGATTAACCTATAAAACATGAAAGCGGTCGGCCTAAAATTGGAATACAGAAACAAAGGTTATTTTTCAGTAAATCAGCCATTTTCACTCAACTATAATTAAGAAAAACTCATTTCCAATCATTCATTACAATAGATACAGATTCTGAAATTGTAGTGATATTGGGAATAGACTTCGATGTCTATTGGGCTATTGAAAGCAGAATGCGTGGGGTCGATGCGGTCAAGCAGTGATGGTATGAACGAATACCAATGCCCTGCGCTGATCTACGGACAAGGCGTGGTTTACCTGCGCAGATACACGTTTTCATATCAACTACAATTTTCGAATCTGTATATTACATACATACTAAACAATTTAAATGTTCTAATTAAAGAATTAAACAAGCTAACCATTATACTCTTCGCCAATTTACTGCACTTTTTATATAACTGTTGCACATTCTATAGGGTACCACTGTTCGCAGTTTTTTTGCAAATAATATTAGTATCAAGCATTCTTTGTTTAATTAGAAAAAATAAAAAAAAACTGTTTTAATCTTAAATAACTAATAGTTTATTTATTTATCGATCGATTTTGTTCGAAGGCAGTAGGGTTTTTCTAACTAGCTAACAATAACTTACTGTCCGAGTTTCAATACAAACGTAATTTTCGTTCTTATGTTATCGTGCAGACAGGCGGACGGACATTTTAAAAGTTGTTCAGAATTCGATCACCAACACAGTTATATGGAATTTGTTTCTGTACGAGCGATATTACTGGTATTAGAAATATACCGATCAAATGCAATGTACTCTTCGTTCTGTATTTGCGAAAAGTATAATAACGTTTTAATGCCCTTTCAAACATTACGATTCCACCACTGTATTAGGACACGCATACACAGACAACAGCATAAAAACCATTCCCTTCGACATTGACATTTGTTGCAGCTGAGACTCGACGAATCCATGTGAGGTATCAACTACTAGTATTATTTTCTCACTCATCTGCAGTCTAGTCACTGCTACCGTCTCGACCACACATTAAATAGCGCTACTAATTATCCATACTCTAGCTAAGATTCGAACCCGGGACCCCGCGATTTCAAGCATAACATCGTAAGCAGTAACATACACTGAGTGTGTTATAATTAACTACTGGAAATATATATATAAAATAGGTAATTAAATGGAACCTTAGGTGAATTCATGCATAACCCTGATATACAGATGCGGAAATTGTAGCTAGTAATATGTAAACGAGTATCTGCGCAGGTAAACCACGCCTTGCCGTAGATGAACACAGGGCTTTGGTATTCGTTCATAGCACCACCGCTTGGCTTCTTCGTTGATCCCACGCACTCTGCTTTCTGCTTTCAGTAGCCTAGCCATAAAGACGTGGGAATAAAATAAATTAATCTCAATTTCATTAAAGTGCCGGCTGTATATGCAACTGCTGAAAAAGTGCAAATTGTAAAGTGGTACTTTGGGGGCCATTCCGTTGAACATGCAATACATTTATTTACTGTGGCATTTGGCATTTCAAGACAGACCAATCCCCCCACTTCGTTAATTTAGTTGTGACAATTATTAGTTCATTTTAATTTCTGAGAATTGTTTTATTTTATTTTAATGATCTAGTTTTATTTCGTTTTTAATAAGAATTATTATTTTATTCCCATAGCCTTTATGGCTAAAAAAGAATCTACAGAATAGAAGAAATTAATTGTCAGAAATGTGACAAATAACTTCTAACTAAGTTTTGACGAGATGTTAGTCTCGTTCCGTGTAGAAATTATTAGCGACCTAGGTATACCCTTTCTCAGTTCATACGGTGTACTAAATTCAATGTCGACTCGATTACTTTCGGAACCTGCGTTCACGAATTATAGGGCGGCCGTTTATTCCCTATATTGCGAACTACAATTTCTGAATCTGGATATAGGTAGAGAGCCGGCTGTATAGACTTTATATGAATAAGATACATGAAAAACATTGTATGAATGAGTAAGTACTACCACAGACCTACAGGAAGCCACTTTTCATATAAGCAAATTTGCCCGTGTCATGGAATTTTACCGGAAGTGACGTCAAAATGGGAGGATGCGGGCAAATAAGAAGAGGCGGTCTATTTTTTTAATAACTGGAAGGCTTGTACTTTAACTTAAAAAAATAATGCATGTAATCGATGACTTAAGAAAACGGAAATAAAATACTTTAATCGAGGGTGTCTCAGGGTTGCGGGCAAATTAAGCCTAGCAGCCCACCACAACCTCATTGTATACCTCAAAACCTACATTTTGACGTGAGTTTTGTTCATGTATTCGATGACACAAAAAAGGTGTCAGGAAGTGAAGTCAGAATTCCATGACGCTGGTAAAATTTGCAAAAATGAAAAGTGGCTCCCTGTATGTCTGTGGTAATACTTACTCACTCACATCAAGATTTTCATGTATCTTATTCATAGGAAATCTATACAGCCGGCCCTCTGCCTAATATGAACAAAACAATTTAATATTTTTATTATAAAACTAGAAATAGGTTGTAGACAGAGCACTAAAATCTGTGTTGTCAACAGGGCAGTAACACGCTAATGACTACGATAACAACAAAACAAACATTTGCGGGACATTCGTTTTGATAACATTTGAAGTGAGTACTCAAATATAAATAAATATAATCACAAAATGTTCATTAATACAATATGCATTTTAATAGATGACAATGATATTTTTTGCTACAGTAAACACTGCTGATATATATGCGTGTGCAATATTAATTTTCATTCATGAATTTTTAGGTTTAATAATAATAAAATGGAGTGTATAATAATTATTCTTAGTACTCATTACAGTGGTCGATGTTACATTGAGCATGCTGTTATCTTGACTTTAAATATTTAGCCATTATGGATTTGCGTCTATAAAATAACGTAAGCCGTTAGTTCCCGTAAATATGGTATATGAAAATTGAATTTATCAGAACCGAAAGAACTGAAGATAAAAAAATTGATTTATAATTTAAAAGGCTCAAAGGTCCTTCAAAGAAAATATCAGTCAACTCCCCTTGACGGTTAAAAAAATGTTCTGCTTGCCATAGAATAGTTTAATTCACCTCTGTTGAGTGCATATCACGTCTGACGGCATACAGTGGGCTAGAATCCCAAAATTCTGGCCAAAAATCGAAAAACGAAGTTCGTTATAGGTAGAGAGCCGGCTGTGTAGATTACCTATGAATAAGATATATGACAAGTGACGTCAAAATGGGAGGATGCGGGCAAATAAGAGGCAGCCTATTATTTTTAATAACTAGAAGGCTTGTACTTTAACTTAAAAAAATAATAATTCATGTATTCAAAGACTTAACAAAACGCAAACACAAAAAAAACTTTAATTGAGGATGTCTCAGGGTTGCGGGCAAATTAAGCCTGGCACCCCACTACCATCTCATTGTATACCTCAAAACCTACATTTTGACGTAAGTTTTATTCACGTATTCGATAACACAAAAAAACTCGTGCCCGGAAGTGACGTCAGAATTCCATGACGCTGGCAAAATTTGCAAAAATGAAAAGTGGCTCCCTGTATGTCTGTGGTAGTACTTACTCACTCACATAAAGATTTTCATGTATCTTATTCATAGGAAATCTATACAGCCGACTCTCCACCATATTCCACCATATTCTGTTTTAATTCACATAGTTTTGTAAAGCACGGTTCCCTGCGTGTAAGACTGAAAGGACAGCTACCTAGATTTTCTACCTGCCGTTGTACCTTAGTCGGAACTTGGCCATATTCGAGTGCTTAACGGTACGAGAATCGGTCTCGAAATACTTAACGTGCGTATATTGTGAATTTTTGTTATCACAGGGTGTGCTTTTGGAGTGTTAAATTCAGTGGCTTCATCGATTGCGTTGTGCGCAGCACCAACTTGGAAGGACGCGCTAAGCGCAGCAAGGAATAGAGGAAGACTACTCAGACTACAGCGAGGCCTGCTCATTAGAGTATGCTGTGCCTATAGAACGGTCTCGACCAATGCCCTTCAAATCATCGCAGCTATGCCTCCAATAGATCTCCTTGCCAAGGAGAGGTTTTACAACCACAAAGCAAACAACGAGGCAAGGAAATACAACAGGAAATGCCTAATGGACAAATGGCAGGAGAGGTGGCAATTATTGACGAACGGAAATGGACTAACCGACTAATTCCCGACATTGCGGCGTGGAGCAGCCGCAAACATGGCTCATTAAACTACTTTCTAACACAGGTCCTAAAGTGATCATGGAAATTTCTTGCAATTCATGCAAAGAATAGGAAAAAGGAACGACGACCGGTGCAAATACTGCGAAGAAAGCGACAACGCCGAGCACACTTTATTCCAGTGTCAGAGGTGGGGAGATTTCACACACAGAACTGAAGCTGACATAAACCAACAGATCAGTGCGAACAACCTCGTCAACATTATGCTGAGCGACGAGGCAAGCTGGAATGCAATCAGTGACTTATGCACCAAAATCCTGAAGACAAAGGAGGAAGAAGAGAGAAGACTTGTAATATAATATTGGAATATCGTAACAGTCCACCTACCATTTCTGAAGTAATGCTCGTGCGGTTCCGGAGATGATGAGGCCACAGAGAAGAGGGAGGTTTTTTAGTGAGGTAGAAATCCCACACACCCCCGCACGATCGAACAGCAGTGCGGGCAGCCTTTTGAAGGTTTTTCCTTCCAAAAATAAAAAAAAGGGGTGTGCTTTTACCTAAGAACAATGGAGGCTACTCCTGAAGGTATGTAAAATATTATCAATGCATTGAAATTCAATATTTTTGATTTCTTATTATGGAAAATAAATGTTAACTACACGCTTCTAATACAAACGCGCGTGTTAATGTAGCAAAACAAAAGTATGAAAATAGTTTATATGTACTAGAACAGTTACTCTTAGCATGTGAGAAATATTTGTGGAATAAGAAATTCATAAAAATTAGCTGCTTTAAACTGCTTATTTCAGTGAAATATGCAAAAATAGAAAGACGACGCGTTCTCGGAGCAGCTCTAATTGTGCCTGCGACACAGCAGGTATTCATTCCCGATAAACAGTATTGGGAGAAAATGTATATACCTGGTATACACTAATGACCAGTGAAAGGGAAATTATATATAGAGTGTCTCAATTTTTCGTGAAATATATTTCAAAATCGGGGAAAAGTGGATTCATCATAAAATGCATAAGCCCATCTCATTCACGCCGGAAGAAGCAGGGTAAGAAGGTATTTTAAAAACATTTTCCTCATAAATACCCAAGTTCAATCAACACGTCCGCCAAGTTTGAAAAATTCGTATTTATATTTTCAACCCTTATAACACCCCCAGGGGTTGATAGTTCTTTTTCTTATTTTTCTCATACAAAATTAATTATCAAAAGTACGTAATCTGAGTTTCAAAACGAAGGTTGTTTATACTTTCAACCCCAGAGGGTGTCAATTTTTTTTACCTATTTTTCCCTTAATTGACCTATGCACAATAAGTACATTTGCAGACTTTCAGAAATTTGGCCAGAAATTTTGGATTCTAGCCTACTGTGCGGCATCACGATATTCCTCCATTTGAAAATATTTAGTAATTTTAAAGAAGTTATTTCATCAAGTTTCTGTAACGCAAATCAACAATCAAAAATCCAATACACAGTTATTGATATTAAAACAATTTGAGATGGATCACTGCAAATTAACTATAAATATTTCAAAATGGCATAACTAGTTATAAAATTATGCGCAGAATGACCTCTAGACTCTAGAAATGCAAAAATATACAGGACGTCCCATTTAAAAATTAAATGCAAAAACATGACACATACATATACACGGTGGCTCAAAAAAAGGTACATTAAGTTCAACTGTAGATTGGGTGCCCCAGAGATGAAGATTTTCCTAATCAAATTTTTTTTAACGCTCCTCATAACCGAGATACAGTCCCTTAAATCGGGTATCTGGCCACCAGTTTTCTCCTAATAATAATCATCATTAAGCTAATTGACGTACGGTTATCAATTTGTGGATCCGGCTCTTTATTTTGATGGGTTGCATGCTCATTAGAGCAAGTTTGTACTAGCATGCAAGATGTGTCATGTACAGGGTGGTCTGGTGACGTTCAAGGTCAAATATTTTTTGTCTTGTGTCACGTCAAGAATTTTTATTAATTACACAGACCCAGAAAAGGCTTTGTGCCTTTCTGATGAGCTCCAGAAAAAGGGCAAAAAAACGTTTCAAATGCTAAGCATTTCCAAAAACAGAATGATAGATTTCATGAAAATGTAATCTATTACAATGAAAAATATTTAAGACACGGTAGGTAACTAAATTCATTTTAGGCCTTTTTTTCCATTTTCAACTGAATCTTCGTGACCGCAGCGGGTTATGTAGATACTAGTTTAATCTGCATGGCCGTAGGGGACCGTGAGGATCTAGTTGTTCAATGAGAATTTTCAAATAAAAAATTAAACAAATTCATTTTAGGAGTTTAATTTGCTAGCATAACCAGAATTCACGTTATCGAAAGAACGCAAAGATTTCATTGATATTTTTATATATAGTTTTTCTCTCAGTTCTCACAGATAGTTATTTTTTCTGCTACTTGCTATATCCTATAAAGAATATGTTTCAATACAATTATAAGCAATCCACCTGTACACAGTACTGATATAATATACCGCATATAACTTCTACGGTTCCCCTATTAAATTCTACATATTTTTTTAACATATACTGTTACTTTACTGATTTCTTAAACATTTCCATTGTTAAAGAATTTCTGTCTGTCGGTCAGGCTGTTTGTCCCTCTGTAACTTTCTCTGTGCGCCCGTTTTCTCTGGAACGGTTCAAAATGTTTATTTGAATCTAGATACATATATGTTGTACTTATAACGAGATCCGGGACTAGATCTGTATCTACAGTATAGTCAAAACATACAGGGTTACAAAGTTTAACCTAATTCTACAGGGTGCTCATGATTATTCAAATTATTATGTTTTTGAACTGTCGTAACTCATTTTTTTCAAATGGAGCGCCCTATATGTTTTACATTGAAACTATCAGCTTTACGATAAAAAGTTATACCGTTTCTGTTGGAAATCAGTCAAAAATATTTTCAAAAATTGTTTCATTGAGCAAATGTAATATTTCTTATTCTTATAAACAAAGTTGTTTTAAACAATATCAGACCAGGTTACCGTCTCACAGTGGGGTCAAACCAAACTTTTTCAGACAAATTAATATCAAATTCCTAATCGATTCCTCCAGGCGGAATTTTAATTTTCATTAATTTCGACAGTTGGAAGCCTACTATCAAAATACAAATACTGTGTATTTCTCGAACAATGGTATCTGAGTTAGAAAGAAAAACCCTATTTGGGGGCTCTTGAGAATTCTGACAAAAAATTTAATGTCAGTGTAAAATATTAAGTTAGACAGCTGCCAAATCTGCTGTCAATCTGCTGTCAAAATACAAAATCAAGGAATTTTTCCACAAAAAAGGTGATTTAACGAAAAATTCCTCTATTTAGGAATTTGCAACCTTAACACTTGGCATGTGTCAAGTCTGCTGTCAAGTGTACTATCAAAGTAAAAGATCTTTAAATTTCTCCCCAGAAGTGGCCATTTTACAAGAATAAACTTTATTTAAGTTTTTTCGCAATTAACGCTTAATTACTAACATTATAAAACATTATGTCTCAAGAAGTAAAGGTCCCATTGCCTTGACATTTGTAGGAAAGATGAAGGTCAATGAGTAACAACATTGCTCAAAAAGTCAAAATGTTAAATATCACCAGAGAATCTATTTTTTGAAAAAAATTTAAACACTTTTGTATTCTGAAAATTATAATGTAGAGGGATCGATTAAGAATTTGGTTCTGAGTTAAAAAAAAATCAGCTTATTTGGCCATAAAGTGCCTTAAGAAAGTTAGTGTGTCTGAAAAAATTCGGTTTGGCCCCACTGTGCGTCTGGTGACATGGATTTTCGTAATCAGTAATGTCTCTTGAACTGATTCCAGCAAGAAACTGCATTCGAAACGTATTCGAAACTATGCCGCTTGGTCTAATTAATGCTCGTTAATTTATTTTACACTGAATGTTGAGAAGTGTAATGTTGTGTCATAAAGAGCATAATTCGGCAACATTTTTAAAATTTGTTGAGGTGATAAGTCATGTGGAATAGTTCCCTGAATTTCGCATCTAATTTCACAAAATATGTCTTTTAAAAAGTTAAGGTCCATTCATCTATACCTGTAATTATAAATTGACAGGCGGCATCTTAACCGTCTCTCTATAACAGTGGATTACCTTACAGCATAATAATCTACAGTAATACTCATTCAAAATCTTAGGTTCTCTAATTAGAGCTCAGCAGGTTTTACTAATAGGAACACGTTTTAATTTTAATGTGTTATTAAAAGCTATTAAAACTCGAATATTCATCACCACAACGAAGACTGGTTATTTGACATTTTATGTTGGGAACTTGAGGTTGCGATGTTCAATCCGTTCACGAAGAAATTACTCAATAATTATTAAATGCTGTATACATAGTGTACGTCCTTTTTAACTACAATTACCTGAAGTTTATCAATTTTTGCATAAGAATGAAATAACTAAACTAACAAAACAAGTTTCGGGGACGAGAGTAGATGTATATTGACTATACTCGTTTGACTTTTTATATCAAAATAAGATAAGTTAAACAACGCTAATTGTGGTTAGTAATTGAAATGGTGACCCTCCAGGAAAACACAGCGATCTCGCCCCACCGACTAACTCCTTGTATAACGGTGCATACGTAGATGCTATGCAACTTTAGGCGGGGATTGTGTAGTGGATAAACTGTCCCTTCCTTACCTATTAGGCAAGTAAAAAATAATTATTCTTAGATAAGTTGTTCGGAATAATTTCCAGGTTATGAGTAGCTCGTTTTTTGACTTCAGCGATTGGCTTTAATAGCGAAAATAGGCCGACGCTAAATAAGTGATTAAAATAAACAAAGTTCTGCTCGAACTTTAATAAAGTACGAAAGGAACTATATATTATGATATATTATGTATTCCTGTTCACAGACAGGTTTACAAATTTTACAATATACATTCCATTTAATTTGTATTCTAGTTAACCATGACCTTTATTGATGAAATATATAGCAATGACCATTATTAGGTCTTAAATCTTGTATTAACAATAATCCAATTCAAATTTTAAATAAAATTAACATTTACAACGTAAAATTCCAAAATATGTCACAAATATGTGTCTGATATTTTGTGACGCAATCTATATTTTATTAAGCGACATCTCTGTATAATAAGATTTAATAGTAATTTATAACAGTTTTTATTCTTAATTTATTAATCATGAATAATAGACTGATGAAATTTTTTCGAGGCGCAAGTGTACTCGATTCTACTTCAAACTAGAAGGTCGACAAGGTGTCAGAGATAGTAGTAACTGGTCTCCTCCAAGTCATCTGAAACCTCAGATTAAAGTTGCCTAACAGAGAAATCTATTCAGATGGCACATCGAACGGCAACACGGTGTAGAATATTGGTGTACTATAGATTACAACATGGAAATACTAGATATATCAACAAAACTGATTTGCTCTTTCTTATGTTTAGCTTGGCGTAAGTTTTAGACCGAGGAATTTATTGTGGCTTGCTATATTGCCATCTAAATAGCCTGTACGTTGCTTCTGGACCTGTCCAAGGCTTTTAATACGTTAAATCCTAATCGCTTGCTTAACGAACTGGAGAAATCTGGGATTCGGGGAACCAGTTCTCAATGATTCAGTTCGTATTTACGAACTAGATGTCAGAAAACGTTAAAGGAACAATGGCAATAAACATGAATCTGATAATTTAAAATATTAGTTATGAAGTTCCTCAAGGAAGCGTTCGGGGGGTCACTTCTTTTTGTAATTTTTGCAAAACTATGTGATGAATGTTGCAACAAAATATCAAGTCAACAACCATTAATTATGCAGATGATATAAACCTTGTAATACAGCGACACACACATAACACTCTTAACTATACAAACATAGTTGCATTATAAAAGATTAGTTTTATACCAATGAGATTATTTTAATGAAGCTAAATGAAACTGTAGTCTTTGAAGCTGATCGTTTGTTATTAAAAATATAGAAGTTATTAAGTGATGAAGTATCAATTGTAATCTCAGATTCTACAACGTTATTAGGCATAATGTTGAATAGTAATTTCTGAATACTGATGAAATCGTCAAAAAACAAGTCATGCTCTGCACTCAGATTTCTGTCAGACCGACCAATACACTGACTCTTAAAATGGCTTACTACGCAAACTTCTATTCCATCGCTAAGTACCTATACAACTAAAGTATGGGGTGGAACTTCGGATCTCCAGAAACTATTTTTAAAACTCAAATAAGGGCATTTAGAATAATGTGCAAATTGATGCTTAACGAATCATGCCTTATATTTTAAGAAAACAGAATGCTTCCAATACCATGACTATGTAATACTCATGCTTATTATATTTAATAGATCATCAGGTTGATTTCAAAATATTAAAGTTGAATCATACCTTTGATACTCAATTATGTACTTCCGATGCACTATTTAACTCTTACCGAGCAAAGGACATTTTATTCAATAATCAAATCGTTTAACACTACCTTCTAGCTAAGAAATTTATTGTTGTTACTAGTCAAAGTAAGCGTATTTTTGCAAAATTTTATCTAATTTATACATTATACAGCTATTAAACCGTTAAAAAAGTTATATGGATTTCTGTTTGATTTTGAGGTTTGCTACATATTTAACAGAGATCTTGTATATCTAGATCTGTGAAATTATTACAGATAAAGATAGAGATATTTTGAAAAGGCGATGTTGTGCGATTTCAACTATTTAAAGAAATATTCCTGCCCTCGTCTGAGGTCCAGAACCTATAGCCTGCTTTTCTTTACATGTACTTCAGAATTCAACAAAAGGAATTGCTATTGTCTGTAATTGTTTATTTGTGGCATATTCAGATTTTCTTACTTTTTATTGGGTATTTTGCCACTGAAAAATATTTAAAAATTTTAATGAAAAAACCTCTGCGCCAAACGGATCAGACAGAGGTTGGTTCTTGAGTACTTGACTGTTTCAAAAAGTCTCACACCTAAAAATATATAAACTAGAACAATGTTATGAACTAAAAACTGAAAATCAAAGCTATAGGTAGTTAACGTTTCGGAAGAGAATCTACTTCCGTTCTCAAAACTTTTTTGGCCGTCAACCATGACAGTTCTTTGTTTATGTATTTCCATAGTCACGTGAGACATTAAATTATATTTATCTTATTTTTACTTACTTCGTCTCTAAGGATGGGCAACCAACTAGTACAAAAATCTATTGAATAATTAGAAACGCATCTATCCTCGTTTAATAAAATAATCGCGGATTCTTTAAGTTTTCTTTTAGTTCCGTTGCTCTCTTTTTCCAAAATCTTCGCCGAGTCCCATTTAATTCTATGATTATTATCCCACGCGTGTTCACAAATTTTGGATTTTTCAAATTCTCCCCTTCTAGCGTAATTTCTATGTTCACCAAGCCTTACGTTGAAAGGTCTAGATGATTCACCCACGTAATGTTTTCTGCACTCACACGGAACACTATAAATACAATTTTTTGAACTTTGTACAATATTTGGAGGTTTGGTTCTTGATAAAACCGATCTTAGCGTGGAGCCCGTTTGAAAAACCGTTCGTACGGAAAACCTGTTCCCAATTTTTCGTAATTTATCCGATAAACCATGTATATATGGAATTACTGCCATTGACCTAAATACCTCAGGTTGTGATAGTATATTCTCTCTACTACTTTAGGTCAATGGCAGTAATTCCATATATACATGGTTTATCGGATAAATTACGAAAAATTGGGAACAGGTTTTCCGTACGAACGGTTTTTCAAACGGGCTCCACGCTAAGATCGGTTTTATCAAGAACCAAACCTCCAAATATTGTTCAAAGTTGTATTTATAGTGTTCCGTGTGAGTGCGGAAAACATTACGTAGGTGAATCATCTAGACCTTTCAACGTAAGGCTTGGTGAACATAGAAATTACGCTAGAAGGGGAGAATTTGAAAAATCCAAAATTTGTGAACACGCGTGGGATAATAATCATAGAATTAAATGGGACTCGGCGAAGATTTTGGAAAAAGAGAGCAACGGAACTAAAAGAAAACTTAAAGAATCCGCGATTATTTTATTAAACGAGGATAGATGCGTTCCTAATTATTCAATAAATTTTTGTACTAGTTGGTTGCCCATCCTTAGAGACGAAGTAAGTAAAAATAAGATAAATATAATTTAATGTCTCACGTGACTATGGAAATACATAAACAAAGAACTGTCATGGTTGACGGCCAAAAAAGTTTTGAGAACGGAAGTAGATTCTCTTCCGAAACGTTAACTACCTATAGCTTTGATTTTCAGTTTTTAGTTCATAACATTGTTCTAGTTTATATATTTTTAGGTGTGAGACTTTTTGAAACAGTCAAGTACTCAAGAACCAACCTCTGTCTGATCCGTTTGGCGCAGAGGTTTTTTCATTAAAATTTTTAAATATTTTTCAGTGGCAAAATACCCAATAAAAAGTAAGAAAAGGAATTGCTGCTACCAAGCACTTTTTACTTTTAGTTCTATATTACTTTACTTATATTTCAGCAATTGCCTTAGAAACGGAGCGTTGATACCGTTTGATTTTTTGTTTCTTAGAATGAGTTAAATTCGCTTTAACAATAATCCCGTTGACTTGGACTGTATATTGTCGGAGACATTTACCTATTAAGACTTAATAAGATAAGCCTAAGCGACTTGTCTTATTTATGTGTCATTTGATTCTTGTTACTTTGTAATTTCCTTTCTCTACCTAAGTGTGTTATTTCTTATAGCTGACAGGAAATTATTAATTTCCAATGAGTTTTAAGAGAAATTCTTAATAGGTTTTCTGTGTTTATAGAATGATATTGTCAGTGTTCAGTTCTATGGTAATAGTATTTATAGCTTAATTTACTTTTAACTGCAATAAATCATTATTCTGACGCTTTTGGATATATACATTAAGATTAAAAAGTTTTTAATTAAATTGGAAAAGGTGAAGACGATCGTTGATCAATTTGCTCCCAGCATTTAGTTGTTTTTTGTTACGAAGACGAAAATGAAATTAAAGGTTGTTAGCAGAAAGAAATGTCAGTTTCGATATAAATAATTTATAAATAACTTGTTCAACAAATTATCAAAAATAGGACACTACAAACTGAGAGTGTCTTAATCTATATACAGGGTATTAATGAGATCACTTTCCGGTAGCTATTTCTTCATTATCTAACGATTCAAAATGAAACTTGGTATTCGACAAATATTAGCAAAACGACCTTTAATATACAGGGTGATTCAACTGTAGTTTGTAGTACCCCAGAGATAAAGACTTTTGTAACATTTTGTCCTACCCTCATAGTGAAGATCTGTCGACTGTTAGCAATGTAAGTTGAACGAATTGCATGGAGCAGGTGAGACGCCTTAGCACTCACCTGTATATGTCTACCACCAATGACTGAGCTTGTCTAACCATATTTATATATATGTTTTACAAATTATTTTAAATATACACTTTTATATGTTCAATTTTGCCATCAGCTTTTGTAAATCTTTTATTTTAGAGATAGGAGTTAGTTTCATTGTTAATTATTTTAAGTTTTATATTCACTCACTCATTCAACCATTCAATTGCCACGGCGCTTTGCGCCGTGCATGTCTGGTTAGCTTTGAGTACGTACATATAATACCATGTTATTACTAAATTGAATAAAAGAAATTTGAATTGAATAGTGAAGATCTGTTGTTTTTATCAGTTAATGTCAAATATAATTATTTCATACTTATTCATAGAAATTGTCTTGGTTTTGCATGAAACATCGATATAAGTGGCTTTGTGCCTTTCTGAAAAGCTTCAGAATACGGGCGAAAAACGTTTCAAAGGCTAAGCATTTCCAAAAAAGAGAATGATAGATTTCATGAAAATGTAATCAATTAGAATGAAACATTTTTAAGACAAGGTAGGTAAATAAATTCATTTTAGGCTTTTTTTCATTTTTAACTGACTCTTCGCGAGCGTAGGGGGTTATGTAGATACTAGTTTAATCTGCATGGCCGTAAAGGACTGTGTGGATGCTAATTGTTGAATGAGAATTTTCAAATAAGAAATTAAACAAATTCATTTTAGGATTTTAATTTGCTAGCATAACCAGAATTTAAGTTATCGAAAGAATGCAAAGATTTCGTTAATATTTTTACACAGTTTTTCTTTTAGTTCTCATAGAGAGTTATTTTTTCTTATGTTTACAAAATCCTATAAAGAATAGGTATAGACGTTTAAAATGTAACAATTGTTCAGCCGCGACCGCTGGCTGCAGGAGGGGTTCTCTTAGAGTGTTTTTGGTATCACTGTGCAGCTTGGACCTTTCTGCGTCGCAATAAAAGGGTTCTGGAGGTTCCACGATTACGGGGGTGACAATAGTGGAGGACAATGTTGAACCCCTTCACTATAAGTGAACTTAGCGACAAAGCTAAGTTTTACGAGACACTTAGGTCAGGGGTAATTTTGTGTATAGGGGTGGCAAATCAACATGTGGTTTTCAATAGAGAGAAAAAACGAAAAGATATGAGAATCGCTAGGTGGACGACAGCGAGTTTTATTAACATATGGATAAGAGGTGTGCGGTTGGACGGTTTTCAGAGTTGGTTGATTATTTGGGGGTACGGGGTGGAAATGTGTACATATGAATGTTTTTCATGATTACTACGTTCATTTTCAATGTGTTAGAAGTTTGCTTGGAGGCGAATTCTATAGAAATTTTTTCGTTCAAATTGCAAATATCGACGTTTTGTTTCAAGACATTCTAAACCTATTCCAAGAAAAAAAGTTTTAAATTTTTGCTTACGATTACTATACTTCAATTCTACTACGTGGATGTGGAAGTAATTAAATAAAATTTAACATATTAATGTTTAGTGACTTTTTCTTATTACTATCGTCTTCTATTTCACACTTTTCTCGGTATTTACTTGATGCATTTTTTATATACCAATGAAAAATGACACTCTGAGAACACATTCCTAAGTCTACTGCTGATATTACCGAACTTTGCATTGCCTGTCATTTGTTTCATTTTTGTCAATTAATGGCCTGCTAGAGTAAAATGAAGTGTTGCTGTGTCGGGCTACACAGTAGAGGGAAGCCAACTAGAACAATGCCTGTGTCACAAAATGACAGTCAAGCTATGATGGATAAGAAGAAGCAGTGTAAAATACCTCTTAATTTAACTATATTTTTACAAAATTTATTTATTTTTTGTAAATATTATAGTTCTCTGACGATGGTTAGTAAACCGAAACGCAAGTAAATATCAAAGTTTTTATTAAAATTGATCGCAAAATCCCTAGATATACTTCAAGTTAATAAAAAAAATATATAGTGCAGAAAAAGAAAGACAAAAAAAACGGTGAGATATGCATAGTTTCTTACCAGCAAAATTATGAATTTATACCTCCTGGGGTATCACCATAAGTAAATATCTGAGTTTTGGACTTCGAAAGAATATTGCGCTTTTTTAAATAAACAATTTAGTTTTTTGAACAGCGCTCTTTTAGGCAAATAGGTAAATATTTTCGGTTCGGGACAAACAAAAACAAGATCTTTTCAATTAATATTCCAACAAATCTGCGTTTTGGGCCATTTGGTGGCCAAATGTTGAACCCTGTGGACACACATGAATGCCATGCCACCTTATGCCATTAAGTCCAAAATAGATCTTTTTTTTTTTCAACATGTAGATCTTGATGCCAACAAATACGTACGTTTTTAGGGGGGGGGGGGGGTCACTGAAAACACGACAAACTGAACAATGGAGTGCAGGTGGTCCACAAAAAGTATTAAACGTTCTAAAAATATTAATAGATTCTTTTTAGAAAGTACAATCCTTAAATGCAGAGAGGGAAGGTTGTGAAATAAACGTTACTATGTTATTTAAACATGCTTTAAAATGGCATGAAGCCTTACAATAGAAACTGCAATTAGCTAGATACTACTCAATTTTTCTCTTCGAGAGACTTCGTTTAAATTGGTCAGGAGAAAAATAAATATGTAGAATGATATTAAAGATTAAAGAATCTAACTGTAAGAAAGTTCAATCTTAATTATATGAGAACCACATCTGTACTTACGCTCTAGCGTGGAACAGTTCACTACTTTAAAGCCCAAAAACTTATCTACTAATTCCTCCTTTCCCACGCTGACACGCATGCCTCATTACGTTCTGTGTTTTGTCAATTGGATTAGAATACGGGGTAAAAGAATCTGGAGGTGGATGGGTTGGTCTATTCGGATGTGGTTTCTCATATAATTAAGACTGAACTTCCTTATAGGTAAGACCTTTAATTTTATTTCGGAACCACATCCTCTTAGACCAACTTCAGATTTTCAAAGTTCTCTAAATCCAATTGATATGAAAACCTGTAAAAATTGAGTTGTTCTGAAGTAAACAACCTTATTTTAGATGTAGAAAAAAATGTTTATTACACTTGATATAAACAGCAAAAAAAAAAATTATTCTACCAGCTTCTATTTGTTAACAAGGTAAGTACTTAGGGCGCTCAAACCCATACCTATTTTCTTCTGATATTTGCTATTGTATAAACAATAGTCCTGCTATTTTATTAAACAATAACATATTAATCATCTTTTGACCTTTTGGTTATTTTCCGTCTGAAATAAAATACAGATCGGTACTCACGTAAAGAATTAAACACTAGAATAGCTTCTAGTTTTCTCTTAATTGGATCTTTCATTTTAGCATTTTGGTACACTATATCTACACACTAATCACTGTTTTGCACTTAAAAACGTAATGAGGCATGTGCATCAGCGTGGGAAAGGAAGGATTTATAGATAAGTTTTTTGGGCTTTAAAATAGTGATCCTCCGCGGCAGAGGCGTAACTACAGTTGATCTAGAAGTATGTGGTTCCGAAACATAATTCCAATTTATCTCCAATCCTTTTTTAGAGTGTTAATAAATAATTATCTTAGTTATTATAATAATACAAGAATAGTTTAAACCATGGAAGTATGCGGTAATAGAAACTTAAGAAATAAACTAGCATTTTAGGGCACAATTCGTTTCGTTACATCTTAAAAGCTCCAGTTGAACGTGTGTATTTTAATATGCACGATAATCATAATTGTGGTAAATCGTCACTTTAGATTTTCTACAACAGATAAAAAACATTTTTGAGAATATTTTGATAGAAACATTATCATCAGCTGTCGTCCTGTAATCGATTCTGCAGTCAAAAGTTCCACAAGAGAATGCAAAATTTTATTTAACCCAGCTAAGTATTATCGATTTTGAGAAATGTCTAATTGTTTCTATGTGATAATTCCTTTATGGAGCGAGTCAATATAAAGAATTTCCTATCATAACATTCCGTACATAACATTAGTATTGTCGGTGTGTTGATAAACCACTGATAATTGAAGAATTTATTAATCATATCCCATTTGTTTCTTAAATATTTAAGTATTAATTTTATCACAAGTAACTCTAAACATACCGTTAACAACAATGTTAATATCAGTTGTCGAGGCTTTTAAAAATCACACCACAGTAATATAAAGGGACGAAAGTGGGCATTTTATTCCTACCTACTACTCCAAAATTATGATAAATTGACCAGTTAATTTAGAGAAATGAAACTCAAAATTAACAAAATTCATTATGTAGTGGCATAATTAGCGTGACTTTTTTTACAAATCCATGTTAACAATTATACATGAGATAGGGGAAGATAATATATTTATACTAATGTGTTTTTAAATGGCATTCCAGCATAAAAACTATAAATTAAAATATTCTAATTTTAATACAACAGGTGGTCAATAAGTTCTTCAACTGGTTCAATACATTTTAATTTTGTCATAAATTTTGGTAGCGTATGAAAAAAGAGGCTCATAAACCTCATTTGGAGTTTTAATTCGAACAAGCAATTACATACTAAGAAAGCAGGTTTCTTTAATGCAGGTTAAATAAATAGGGAAGCCTCAAAATATCTAGATTATATACTTAGTATGAAATGAAAATGTAGATATGTAGGTAGGTATTCGAAAGTGGCATAAATGAACTCCTACTGCAATTACTGAATATGGTATACAGCATAAATCATTAACATTCGCGATGTCACGAGATATGATTGCTGGTTGATTTTTATAATATCATTATAAATTAGGCAAAAACGGAGAATTTAAACAATTTATTTTCAGTAACTGAAGTATAATTTATTGTGTTAGGTATGGTTCTGCCACAGTACATAATATAAAGCTAATGACAACGGAATAACTTCGAGTTTAACAAGGCATTCTATACATATACTACCGTAGTCAAGACATTAAAATAATTCGGCTTTAATGATCAAATCACTATTTTTACTTCACAATTGCACATCAGATATGCAACAAATGGTTATTTTTAACACACAATATTCTACTTTTGTATGATTTAAATGGGGTGTTCCACATGGTAGAACGTTAGGGTCTCTTATACAGAGAACGGTCTTACTGTCTGCAAAATTAAATAGTACGCGGAGGAAAAATTTATTTTTCTCTCAACCTGATGATTCAGTTATGGAACTACTGACAAATTGCACATACTTAGAATTTGGTCTCAAATCAATCAAAAACTGGGATGTTGGCATTTGGATGAAACAAAGATGACATTAAGTAATGAAGCATTTAAAATAGCTTCTAACAATCAGATTAACATCTGATTGTTCAGAGTGAGTGTTGTGAAACTCAGAGTTGCTTTAGTTGGGGATTGGAGGTTTTTTAGGCATGCTAGTCAGTTAGTTTAACAAGCATTTGGAGAGCTGATAAATACATATATCAATAATGAATTATGAGATTAAAAAATTTACCTAACGTTGGGTGAAACGCATTTTTTTTTAGCTTTTCCTGCCGCGATGATATTAATTAATTATAAATAGAGATAGAGAAAGTTAGAGTTTCTATATTCCGTTTAGTTTCAACGTAAGAAAATTTTATCGCATTAGTACCACATTTAGAGAAATAAATTAATTTTAAAAGCATCTCCAGGAATAATTCTGACCAGTTTAAGAGATTCCTCTTAACATGTTTAAGCTGCAAACATTAGAAAATTTAAATGATCAAGGTCATATTTATCTAACCCAAAAAATACTGCAATTATCTTTTTATCTTGTATTCCTTGTAACTAATTTGTTACTGCATAAATTCCTGGATATTAAGTATATAGAGTACACACTATTTAACTATATATACAGTGTGTCTTACCTCTCGCCCACCCTCGTATATACCTCAGTTTTTTACCAGTTAGGTTCAGGGCACTATACAACTAATGTTTTAACTTATTTTGGTAATAAAACTGATCGTTTCTAAGAATCCTCAGAAAAGTTTGCACTCCTGCACCAATTTAAAATATAGGTTAATCTAATGTAATATAATTAATCAAGTAGGTAGACATTAATTTTAAATATTTTATTAAATAAGTTAACAATTATTATACTATTCGTCGATTTACTGAACTTTTTATATAATTGTTGCACATTCTGTAGGATACTCTTCGCAGTTTCCTTTTGTAAATAACATCAATTTTAAAAAATGTTTGTTTAAGTATTTACAAAACACAAAAATTTATATTTTTTAAAATTAAAATAATTAATAACATTTTTATTTATTGATAGATTTTGTTCAAAGACAATACAGTTTTTCCCTTAGCTAACACTAACTTACTGTTCAAATTTTAATACAATCGGACTTCTCGTTCTTAAGTTATCGTGCTTAAAAGAGACATGACGGACGGACATTTTGAAAGTTGTT